>JAEMWC010000282.1:755000-890000 GCA_016490735.1 Pachyseris speciosa
GAACTTCTTCAGCGCTTCACTAAGAGATGCAGTTTCCACTGGTTGGTTTTCTTTAAATAATTTTCTAGTTCCATTAATGTTTTGTACAGATAGTTTGTTCACTCGTGTAGCTCCAGGACTAACACTTCCAGTGGGTAGAATGTACTTTGAGAACAGGGTGCTATTTTCATCAATGGCAGGCAGCTGACAGAGTTCAGCGTTTTTTCCAGTACAGGTAGTTTCGGTGTCAAAAACAACAAAAGTGTAAGTTTTAGTTGGATCAAAAGACAGTTTTGCTGGATCAGGTTGTGCAGAATAAGGTGGTACTATTTTCTCGTACTGAAGAAACTAGTTTTCTGAGATGTTTTCCAAGAGATGTTCAATGTGAGTGTGTGCTGTTGATGTAGGCTGGCTTAAACTTGTATCTAGATTTAACCCAGCTGTGGTTTCATATGTTGTTCCTTCCTGAGCTTCTTTGTGAGCAGTTTGCTTAGACTTTTGACCTCGTAACTGGTTCCGCCTATACTTGAAATTTTTGGTAGACTTTCTATTTCTATCACTCAACAGTTTTTTATCCATGAGGTCTCCATGGGATACACAGAAATTCCAAGGCTCAATATTAGGGACTTCCAAAGTTCTACTTACATAGCCATAGCCAAGATTTCTTTGTGCCACGCCACATGCTACTCGAAAGTCATTACTTTCACTCCCCCATAATACCGGGTTTTGGGATTTTTTGTTGAAATGGTACTATTTAGACTTTCATTTCGTTGAGAGTTGGCACAAGGTGAAAGCTTCTTGACAACAATATCAGTAGTGTATTCAGAAAAGATGTTATTTAAGGCAGTTTTGAGGGGTTCACCATGTAAATCCTTGCCGTTTGGTAGGTCTGTGTGTTTGTATCTTGCAGGACTTTTTTCTGTAACCACACCAAGATACGTTGCACGAACCCTTGGTCCTCAAATGAATGTGGCACTATACAGCTGAGGCTTAATTTTAAACTTTCTGGATTTCCGGCATTTTGAGTCACGGAATAACTGAAGCATTTTCCAAAGTAACTTATTACTTTGTTACTCAATATTGAACACCTTGGATCTTTGAAGCGATCTTTCAGATTGTAAAGACGGGTTGTTAGGGATCGTTTTGTGTGAATTATGTCTGACCACTTTTCAACTTTGTATGGTACTTTGCCATGAAGATCAGCAAGGGTAGTACTGTCATCGTCTCCAACATATGTAGCAAACTGAATCTCACTGTCAGCAACACTTGTCCAAAGTTCAACTGCCACATATCTTTCCATTGAATTTGATGAACCTGTATGATTTTTTCTGCAGTCATGCTTTTTAGCCATTTTTCCTGAGTTTTTGCTAGATTCACACACCCTACAGGATTTGCATCTGGTTGCATAAGATAGTACTTTCCCGGTGGCAAGACCCATTGTTGCCCCATGACCTGTCAGGGAGTTGTGCCATTTTCCTCTCTTTTGCCAACCCATATCATAAGATACTGCTATACCCTGTGCGTCATCCATTTCCTCTTGATTATTAGATTTTTATGCCATTTTCTTTAATTGTTCCAAATATTCATTACAGCTTTCCTTTGCTATTTTTTCTACGGTGTTACCAATTTCTCTCTCTCGCACTTTGTACAGCTGGTTATTCATTGAAGGAATATTTAAAGTAGCGAGGAAATTATTTAGTTGTGTTTGGCCAATTCCAATGTGAAGTGAGCCCAGAACTGCTCTTGTGTTTATATCCCTGGCTTTTGGCCCTCTTCTACCTGCTCTGTGTTCACTGGATGTATGGACATTGTTTATCTTTCCGCAATTTGAACATGCAATGTTGAACACACTACTTAATCCACTTCTTGCCTCACCAACAATGCAGTTCATAGACAGTGGACCTGGAATTAATCGAATTTGTATATTGTTTCACTTTCTTTTGTCCCAATTGAATGTCAGGAAAAATGTAGGAAAACATTAAACTAATTAGCCTGAGTGACCATTTTATGTCACAGGTTAAAATTAATTTCAGGTAAAAGTGTTTTAACCTACGGCATGTAGGTCTCAATCTCTTTGTCTAATTATTTGTAATTAGGCCTAGGAGACAAAATAAATTGATTTTCAACCTTAGTCAAATTTTTTTACCTGAATTTGATTTTTACCTGCAACTTTTATGTGGACAATTATATTATTTTTTTTTTGTTCACTAAAATAAGAAACTTATTGTATGCATGATAATACTTATTGTACCATGACTCCCAAGCTGTGTTGTGGTTCAAATAACATTGTTCTTTGTTTTGAAAATTTTCAAATTAGTTTTGTTTTCATTTGTCTATTCTATAATGAATTTGAGACAGAGCTGTGTGGTTGGAAAACAGTTTATTCTTATTCTGGTGGGCACAAAAGAGGGAAATTATACTGTGTACTTTGACGACAGTATTGGAATGTGTATTCTGGGTTAGCACCCTGGGAGGGAGGATACTTCCAGAAAAATTGGATGGGGTGTGCGGCCCACTTCCTGAAATCCTTACCCTATTTCAGACCAAACTCTGCGATTTTCCTACACTATTTCAGACCTGACCAAACATTCAATACCCTTTTTCAGACCTATTTCATGTACACAGTCGGCATAAACATAATTTGAGTCTGAAGGGCGATTGTTGATGGTCTTATTGCCTAATGATGAAGAAGTAGCTTCTTCTAAAAAACAAACTCAATTCAAGACTAGAGTGCACAAAGCATACCCTATTTCAGATTGAGATGGTCAAAATCGATTCCCTCTTTCAGACGAAAAAAAAGGCTAAAAAACTATACCCTTTGGGGTCACACATACCTAGATAGCCCATGGAAGAGAGTACACCCCCAGGGGGAGGGGGGAGGCTAGCACAAGAGAGCCAAATGTGTTTTACTAAAACTAGTTACAGCTGTGTTTTCTTCTGTGTATGCAAACAAAAATATTCTATGGTATGCCATAAGAAGGCATTGCATGACTATTTTATACCACGCTGTACAAATTACAGTACATAATCAAAGGCTTCCCTGCATTCTGATTGGTTGTATTTTCTATGGGATAAATCTAATTACAGTATTAAATGTGTATGTATCTAAAAATAAAGCTGCCACATATTTTCTCAGAAACGTATTATTTTATCTGTTACCTGCACTAATGATATGATAGTAAAATAATATTCCAAGTTGCATCCATTGTCTTGGTTTTCACCAGCAAAAAAAGTACAAAACTTATGACTCACCTACTTGACAATGTGAGCAAGATTTAAGATCATTTGTCAGCACTTCCATGTTAACAAGCCGTGTGCCTAAGAGGTGAGCGTCTCTCTCCTTGTTTTGCTATAAAAAAAATATGATTGCTCATGTATTGAACGCTCCAAAAGAAACTGCGATATTTTCAACTTTTTGCGCAAAAAAGAATATATATTACTTGTTTTGACCCAGTCACTATTTTTGTGGGAGGCACAAGTTCCTCTTCCTCAGTTTCATGTTTTTCCATGGATCTATTCATGCTTGCCTTTGAGAGGTTTTTCATCACGCTCAAGCGTCTTTTAGATGGAAAACGACCTTTGTAGCGGCCAGAATTGACACAGCCAGGATTATCGTTTTCCTCGTCACTTTCACCGGCAAAGGCCATCGTTGGAGAGTGTAAAGCATAGCCACAGAAGAAGCCGGCCAAGTAAAGGTAACGAAAAAGGCTAGGAGTGCAAGTGTTGTTGTGCGGCATTTCGTAGTCCAGTCCCGCGTCTAGATGATCGATCGCGGCATGTACGTGAAATGTTTTCCTCAGACCAAGATATGCTGCTTGAGGTAGATTTTTTATTTACAAGATTTCAAAAATAAAGCCTTTGTAGGTCTAAACGCTTGTAGAACACGTGAATTGCTATCAATACATGTTAAAATTAGCTTTGTGCAAAACAATTTACGCGCCGCCATGTTTGTTTTGCTTCTCTGCGGATTTTAAATCGCGCGCGTGTAAAGTAACACGCGTGGCTAGGAACCAGACCCTCAACGGTAGTAAGACTATTGTGAGCCTCCTTAAAAGATTTACCACATATTAAAATGTTCTGACCCGCACTCGCTGCAATGTGTCAATCACCAGTTTCAAATTTTCCGCTTACAGATATGATGTTTTGTAAAAAAAAAAAAAAAAAAAAATTGAAGAATCGCCGTTCCTGTTGTTTTTGTTATTTTGTTTTTCTGTTCGGCCGCGGTTGCAGTGTTTGTTCCACGCATCGAGACAAATTTCTATAAGCCATTTCTTGAAGCATAACCTGTACATTTCTCTTGCTTATCCCTCATATATCTTGTTTCCTACCAGGTCTGGTTAGGCAATGTTCCAGTCCATCAAAAGAAATTGAAATTGTTTCTTGATTTTGATGAAATTCGCCCATAGTGCTGTATTTTTGACGGATTACAAATTCGCTTCCTTTGGCTCGTACATCTACGTGAAAGCCATTCCACCCTCTTTGAGCAATGATTAAATATCTTAATACCAGACTACTGACCATTTACAACCATTCAGAGCAAATAAACTCAGAACTTTTTCCAAAAAGGACCCTAAACTGAAGCTTCAACGTTATTCACGAACAGTTTTATTGAATTCATTCAACTTTGCTCGGCAACGTTGCAACACACCGAAAGGTTTTCGCGCCCTCTTAGTTTAGTCATGTAGCTTCATGTGATGGACAAACGTTTCCTTTTTTTCTGTTTTCTCTTTCTCCGAGTTCCTTTCTTCCTCTATTTTTTTTCCGGATTCTCAATTATGCATCCTAGAGTTTTTAATAAAACAATTTTATTACTTGGGCTTTCTGGATATGAAATGATTATAACCAACTCGGCGCCTCGTTGGTTATTTATCACTTCATATCCAGAAAGCCCTCGTAGAATAATTGTTAAATAGCCCCGGCCGTTCAAATGAACGCCATCCCGAGGTAATATAGGGATTTTTCGTTTTCGCAGCCCTTTGTGGTACCAAACTCGGCATAGGGAATTTGTTCCAAAACCACTTTAAGGAAATCGTTCAAGAGCTGAACACCTAAATTGGAGAATGTGAGAGCGTAGTCGCACGATGGATAGTTGAGCAATCCACCACGAAATTGATATTAAACCGGTCGTGTAAAATGAGGACCAAGTCCTCGATGTGAGAGCCAATGGTTTCAGGGCGTTGCTTGGCATCACAAAGGTCATTAGAACCAACTTCTAAAATAACAATATGAGGCTGAAAGGCGTTCTAGATCGAAGGCCCGAATTTTGGCGACAGTTCTTCCACCAAACCCATGAAAAGATAAATATGCCCACTGAATACAAATTGAGATTAGTTAAATGAGGACCAAGTCCTCGATGTGAGAGCCAATGGTTTCAGGGCGTTGCTCGGCATCACAAAGGTCATTAGAACCAACTTCTAAAATAACAATATGAGGCTGAAAGGCGTTCTAGATCGAAGGCCCGAATTTTGGCGACAGTTCTTCCACCAAACCCATGAAAAGATAAATATGCCCACTGAATACAAATTGAGATTAGTTACGGTCCGTTTGCACGGCCCTGATTTTAAAGAGAATAGCAGAGTTTCACAAGGGAGTGACCCATTATCAAAACCTTAGCGTCTTGTTCCATGGAAGCGATTAAAGCAGATAGAAGTGAAAGAAAATAGTTAACTTTGCTGGAGGCTCGATTTCTTGAAGTATCTAGTTTGAAGTTTCCAGACTAAGAGATCAAATTAAAGAATGCACAATCCTTTTAATTTCTCAGGAGAGCGTCAGAATGAGATTAATATGTAATTTTACTGAACGAGGCAAGTAAATCTATTGAACGAGGCTAAGTAATTCTACTGGACGTGTTCAAGGGATAAAAAGTAGCTTGTATTCTATTGTCCTTGAGATCGTCGAACTATCTTGTGATCGTTGCTCGCCCGTTACAAAGGCCAACATAATTACGTGGACTAGTCGGGGAACATTCTCTGGCCAACAAATTAACCACCTCAACCCTAATTCAATTACCCAACTAGTCAACTAAATACTACTAGATAATTGTGTGGCCGACATATGTTTTTTTTTTATTTTTTTATTTTTTTATTTGCGTGCAAATAAATTCATTTATGGATTTCACACCGACTTATATATATATATATATATATATATATTTTTTTTTTTAAGGTTCGTCCCGTGGTGTCCCTAGAGTCAAGCGGAAACACCGCCTATCAGTATAAAGCCACCATCACAACAGGAGCATGGCGAAACTCTGGAACATCTGCAAAAGTTTTCATAAAACTTTTTGGCATTGATAATTGCAGCAACATTGTTGAGTTAACAGCAAACCAGAATGATGGCATGGATGCTTTTAGTCGAGGAAATGTCGACAGCTTTCTGTTTGCCGTTAATGAACCCCTCGGGACTTTACGTAAGCTTCACGTTGGTCACGATAGCTCTGGAGAAGACCCATCCTGGTTTCTTAATGAAATAACCATCGCAGATATGCGGGACCAATCTCAATGGACCTTCCCTTGTTATCGTTGGTTGGCATTAGAGCACGAAGATGGCTGTACTTCAATCGAGCTTTTTGCCAGAAAAGGCACTAAACAACACGGATTCAAAAAAGAATTTAACAGTGCACGAATTTGGGGCCTTGCGAACGACCACTTGTGGTTCTCAGTAGCTACAAAAGAGCCAAAAGATTCCTTTACTCGTGTACAGCGACTAACTTGCTGTTGCTTCTTTTTATTTTTGGGCATGCTCATATCTGCGATGTTCTACAACATTGATGGTATTGATAATACGCCCCCTATTCAAGTCGGGCCTTTGAAAATGACCACTCGGGAATTTGTGGTTTCTGTAAAAACCGCACTACTTGCCTTTCCCTCAAGCTTCTTCGTTTTATTCATGTTCCGTAAAAGCCGTCGTTCATCCATAGCTAACTACGGCAGCGAGGGTAGAAAATGGTTTAATCTTCCTCATTTCTGCATTTATATTGCTTGGCTCGTTTGCATTGTGGGTTCTCTGGCTGCTGCAGTTCTCGTAGTTTTCTATTCCCTGCAATGGGGAGCGGAGATTTCAACGCGATGGTTGTCCTCCACATTTGTGGCCATGACTGCAGAGATCTTTGTTTCTCAACCACTTAAAATTGTTGTTTTCTCGTTTCTTCTGGCTTTGTACTTTAGCAGAATAAACAAAAAGCAGGACAATTATTCCATCGTACCCGATTCTGAAGATTCACAGCCGCTATTTGAGATCAGACAAGAGGAGATCGAGCGTCAGAGGAAGTACAGAGTTACTGAGAGAAAAACCAACACGTTCATAAGAGACATTGCTTTCTACTGTGTTTTTATATTTCTTCTTTTGGTGGTATCCTATGCTGATAAGAGTGAACATCGATATCGTATGGTTAAAGCTACACAGAATGTGTTTACTAAACTTCACAAGGTAAGAGGCCAACACCACTTTAGCAGCGCTGATACTTTAGGGGACCGCATATAACTCCCGTTGCTAGTTACTATACAGGTGAAATGGATCTGCTACGTAACAATTATTGTTACTGTTATCACATGCTTGTGTGTCAATCCAGGATAGAGCGACATACCGGCAGCACTTGAGGCATGGTCCAACCCTATAAAATTGCTTAAAGGAGCACAGAATGCACAGTCTTTTTTTTAATATATTGAATGCTCATTGTCAGACCACTTGGCAGCATCACCCTGGACAAATAGCTTACACCCACCAGTCTACTGCAAAATCGTTTTCCTTAACGCATAGCTAATTCCACGCTTGTAGACCCTTTCGAGGCGAGACCCTTCGTCACTTGCAATGAAATCTATCTTTCAGATTAAAGACAAATCACAGGTGTGGAAGTGGTTTGAAAACGTTTTGATTCCGGCAGCCTTTGCAGGCAAGTGGTACAATGGGCAAGAGGAGAACGCCACGGAATACGTTGGAAATAAGAGATCCATATTAGTTGGCATGCCGCGTTTGAGACAACTTCGAGTTGTAAAAGGTATTATGTGATTTGCTTTTCTGCAAAATACATTATAGCGAATGATGAAGGGTGTAATCTTTCACTGAAGTTTGCTGCTGTTCAAGTAGTTCGATTTATATCATTATTTCTGATTTCCTTTTGTTCTCACTTTTTTTTGTAGGTTTAGAACTCTTTTTCGCATATTTTCCTGTTTTACTCCATAGCCATAACTGTATCTATTTTTAGCTTCTTGGTACCTTTTTTTTATTTAGCTCTTAGGTGTGGTCGTTTAGTCCCGCTCAGATACGCTTCGTGGCTATTTGCGGGACAAACTATTGTTTTTATTATAAAGAAATATTTGTCAATAAAAAGGTTGTTGTTGTTCAAAGGAAATTCTATTGGCTTCAACGACGCAGACCTGTTTAGCTTATCAATAGTATTGCTTTTTCTTCAGATTCCTGCATCATCCCAACGCTGTTTATGAATTCCATAACGTCGTGCTACGATTTCTACTCCGAAGATGAAGAGGACAAACTGGGATGGGACGTGTCATCGAACACTAATTCGTCCAAACAGACGACGCATGTTTGCCCTGAAAACTGGAACTACCGGTCAAAAGACGAGCTAGAAAGCCATGATAGTCTAGGTTTGCATGCCCTTTACAAAGGTGGCGGTTATATAGCAAATCTGGGATACAATGGGAAAACGGCAGGTTGGATTATAAATGATCTAAACGAGAACAAATGGATGGATCGTCAAACCAGAGTGGTTCTCGTCGAGGTCTCCTCTTACAACGCCGGCACCAAATTACTGGCAGATGCAGCTATATATTTTGAGATGCTTCCCTCAGGATTTTTGGAACCATCCATGAGAGTCAGAGTAATGCCATGGGTGAAATCAGATTCCGTCTCAAAAGACGTTTACCTGGTTATATTTCTCATCTTTGGCTTTGTTGTTGGTTATTTCTTAGTGACTGAGTGCATCAAGTTTTTCCGGATGAAATGTTCGTACTTTTCGTCGATTTGGAACTGGCTTGAAATGCTTCAGATCATAAGTTCAGTACTTGTCGTGGCATTTTCCATACAAAGAGAAGTTACGATGACATCAACTCTGCAGAAAATCAAGTTAAATCCGCACGCCGCCATCAGTTTCCACAACACACTGTCCTGGTTTGAGACGGAAAATAGCATGATATGCGTTGCTCTCACCGTTGCCGTGTTCAGACTTCTAGGACTCTTGAAATTTAACAGTCATATTGTAACACTTTTTATAGCAATAAGAAATTCTGTGCGGCCGCTCATGAGTTTTACGGTGGTTTTCGCCATTGTCTTCATTGCATATGGGCATGCAGGTCTACTCCTGTTTGGCAAAAACGCCTACATGTTTTCTTCACTGAAGCTTGTTATTGTGTCACAGTTTCTCATGAGTCTCGGAAGCCCGGCACCACGGAAAGAGCTGGAGGAAGTCGATTGGAGAGTTGCCAACCTATACAGTGAAAGCTTCATTTTCATTACCATGACCATCCTTATCAACATGTTTGTCGTGATTCTAAATGAAGCTCACATAAAGTCTACGAACTCTGCCAAGGATGAAGACGACATCGAGGTGGCTAATTTATTGCTTTCAAAGTTTCTGAATTTACTTGGAATAAACAGCAAACATCCCTGTACAGACAAGGCAGACGGTAGCCCGAAAGAAGATCCAAATGGAGAAGTGGTGTCCCCGATGGTTGCTGATACCTTCGAAAGGGAGACCAGGCAAAGAGACGTCTCAATTACAATTCATTCAGAGAAGACAAACGCTTTGCCGAAAAGGGGTTCATTGAATGACCCAAGAGATGCTGTTAAGCCCTCCACGAGCTCCTTAGATTGTGATTTATCGGGTAGCTCTAACATCCAATTTCAGGAGGACTATGATACCAGTCCTAACGCGGTCCGTAGAGTGCAGTTTTCCACCCAAATAAACGTCAGATATATCACTGTCATGCCCCAAACAATTGACTTCGACAAAGTAAGTGAGTGGATCAAAAGGAGTGCGCCATTGGATAGCAAGACAGAAAAGAAGGTTGATTTCGCTAAAATAAGTCGGTGGATAAAAAGTACCAAAAATTCCCAGGACTCGTCCAAGTCACACGCTACAAAGAAGAGCAAAGTATCTTTTGACGATTTCAAAGTTGTAAAGAAAATGAACAGCACCTCAAAGGCAAGAAATAAGATGGAGAAATCGAACGTAGCACAGCTGGAAAACAGATTAAAGAGGCTTAACAAGCTCCTACATGATTTAGATTTGCTGGAGTAAAGAATGGGCATGCTGCAAAACAACGGCCGTTTTCAGTAGTCTAGAATACAAACGTTTCTCCCCTCCCCACCCCATGAACGTTTTATCTCACCTGACAAAATTAACAAAAGAACAACTGGAAAGCAAAGGCAGTGGATGAGATGAGCCGTAAAGTAAAGTGCAAGTTTGGCAACTCGAGGAGTCTCCACGTTTATGGAAAAGTCATCAGGAAAAGACTTTGCCAAAACCTTTGGAGCAAAGAGCATTTAATGTTAAATCACCTTTGATTGAGATTAATGGCAAGCTTTCTATTTTCAGAGCTTTAATTGCGCCGCTGATGCTCAAAAGCCAAAACACAGACTTGCTGGTTCGATTGCCTTACGTGATCCAGCTTTTCCATGTAATTACCCCGTTACACATTACTCTGCTCTGCCTAGGCGGATAGGGGTTGGGGGAGGGGGGGGGGGATGAGGGCGTTGGTGTTAATATTAATAGTGTTTAAGTAATTACCACTAACTTTGGGTTTTTCTTAAAATTTATGGCACACCATTTTGGAATTACGTTCTTTAGTTTATGAAGCTGTTTTTCCAACGTCCAGATGGCTTTACGGCAGTGACGACTATTTTTGCACTCAACAGGGAGACAATCTTTATCTCTTTCCCTTTCGTTCCCCACTCCCTACCCCCGGGAGAGGTTACTCGCAGGCTAATTAATAGCTTGTAACATGTACTAGTGTACCTGCCGTCCGGCTAAATACCAACTTTCTTAGACCAAAGTTTTGAATATATCAAGAATCGACCCGCACAAGCATTTTACCACGTGCATTTTCTTCACTGGCTATCTTGTAGATTTTCCCGTAGAAGGGATGCACGTACTTGTCCGACGAATTGTTTTCCAAGATAGTTAGTGGTCAGCGGCTTTTTAGTTAAAATAAAAATATGAGCCTGGTGCTACTTACAAACTCCTTAGCCCTCAACTTTGCAACCATGGTTTCTTAAGTCGTTATGTTTCCTTAAACAAGGATAAAGGTCACCCGTTAGTTCTGAGGACCTTAACGTTATCATTGATCACGGTAACCCGAATCTCCAAGAGCCGGCGTTTCTTGAGTCCGTCGTCTGCTGCTTCATGAACCAATTAAAAGGCCTTGTTGAGAGCTTTGCAGTTCACCGAGTTAATGTATTCCAAGTGACAAGGTTCACCCATTTTTAAAACTATAGCGTTCCATCAACACTAAGTCATGACACTGGCATACTTATTAGCTCACCTATACATTTAATTCTAGACCGTTTCTGACAGAGGACGTAGAATAGCAATGAAGTATAAATTTTATAGAATCGATGCTAATAAGCTTAAGATGTCTGTATCAAGGGCTTTGAAAATGAAAAAATGCTACGTTACCACGCAGAATGGACATCAGAATGCGTTATAGAAAACTGAAGGGAAATGACACTAATGATAGCACGTATAAATAAAACCAGTGTCAGGAAAGATCGTAACCATTGTTGGTATATATCATTTTAAACGTGTAATGATGCAGCTAAATCTTTTGTAATTGATATATTTTAGTCATTTAACTTAGTAATTAGATCAAGTATGCTTTTAAGTTGTATTCCATAACAATCCACAGCTGTGTTGAAATTGGAAATATATCAGTAGAAATGTAACATAAATTTTAACTATTTGGCAAAAATCTACTTACTATATCTGTAACGGAGCCCGTGTGCCCTAGTTTCCGCAGTATTTTTATGCCCTATTTTAGCTTTTCCGCAGCTTACGTCACAATGACTTTCTGATTATTGTCACGTGAACTTTGCTTATATACCGCTAAACTTTTGTAATTATCCATAAGGCTCACAGAAATTCGACGGGCAACTTTGGGTAACTTTGAGTAACACTGGGTTACATCACGGAACTTCCGATTATTGCTGTTAAACTCAGAACCTACTACGTACACGTCTTACCAGACAGGATTGCTGTAAGAGTTGGCACAATAAACTTCAGCCTTGTGGAATCTCTGAGTCATTCAGTTTTCTTAGTTTTACGGATCTCTCCACTACCGGAGCTGACGCGCTACAGTCGAATTTCTGTACAGTTGAATTCAAGTCAAGCAAGCTCATCCGAGCCAGAAGACACCTCCATCCCTGGAAACAGTTGAGCAGTCAACCGAGGACACCAAGTAAGTCCGTTCCTTAGTTATCGTAACTGAAAAGAGAAAAAAGGGGGAGAGGGAGAGGCTGAGAAGAAGAGAAGAGCACGTGCTCGGCAAAACGGACAATGGAACATTCTCGATCCGCCAGAAGAAAAGTGAAATTCCTTTGAAGAAGAACATTCAAATACTATTTAAAATCCGTAACCAAAGAACACCAATTAAAACCTCTGCAGAGGACGAGAAAAATATTAACGTTGCCTAAATTTAAGTTAGTTACTGGTAGAAACAGAGTTTTAGAAAAACAAGAGTGTCTGTGTCTCATCACCCTATCGAACTTATCGCCCAAATACCTGAAGTACTACGCTATGAGCCACTCGCAAAACAGCGAACAAAAGACAAAACCCGGCACTACGCCAGACGAAACCAGAAATGCTGGTTTTAGTGAAACTTTGGCGCAAAGTACAGAGACAATCCCCCTGATCAAGCAGAAGGTTCAGAAATTTCTGAGAAAGGGGACACATCGGAAACACGTTCGCGGACTATGACCGAAAAGGGCCTTGAGTTCCGTTCCGCGGTAAAGGAAAGTTCAGCTAAGGCCGCAAACATGAGTTTTCACGCAAACCTCACCGCGTTCCATGCATACCTCGCCGGCTTAAAAGACCGAGATCAAATAGACAGGAAAGTTAAAGATTTAATTGCACTCGCCGAAAAAACCGAGCACGAATTGAACAGTTGGCTAGACCGGGTGAAAAATACCCCCCAAGTAGAGCTCATAACCGAATTGCTTTCAACGGCAAAAGATTCAATTCAGGGAGTACAAAGTGCGGCGTTAAACAAAGTGTTGACACTAGACAAAGATGAAACCTTATCCGCGGGGTCACAATCGTCATGCAATTCAAACCATTCGATAAAGTCATCCACGTCCAGTTCATCAGGAGTACCCAACGGAGCCGCTCTGCAAAATAACCGCTTTGCAGACCAATTTTCTACTTGCCGGCGAAATCGTTGATAAAATAAAAATCTTGCTGTCAATGTTATTTTAACGCAATCTTGCTGAATTGGTGTTCGTGACAAGTCCAGCTGGCTGGTTGGAACGTTCAAAACACGTGATTTCCGTCGGTTGCCTTGGTAAAGTTTCCCACTGGCTGAAAGTATTTATTTCCCAGGCCCTCCTCTTGGTCTTACTCTGCGTATTTTATGAAGTTAATGAAAAATAAAATGTATTCGTGGCATGGTCACGCGTGGTGGCCGTTACCAAATTGGAACGTCGGTTAAAGTTTTCTCAACGACCGAATTTTACATTGGGTGGTTCGCGCAGATCGAGAGGCGTTCCTATTTGCAAAGGAAGTCTCACTGTGCTCTGGTAAGATATCTCTCTCCTCACTTTTCATTTTTTACTGAGACCTTTTTCACATTATTTGTTGAACATGATCAGTTGTAACTTTTTGCTTCTGTTTCAGGGATTTCAATAGAAGTTTTTCGCGCGTGAACGGTCTCTCCCTTGGTGAATATTTCTTTGTGGCTTTCAATTCGGTGAGTAATTTACACTCCTAAAACGTCAATAGTGTTTTCTTCTTCTTAACAACAGTAACATGAAGGAGTTGCAATTACTCAGTCGTGTTTTATTTTATCCCGAAAGGTATCAGTCATCATATTGGATGAACCCTGTGACAGTGTTGTTCTCTGGAAAGCCATTTTCTTGGATTCTAAGGTGAGGATACGTGGTTTATTCTCAAATGTTTGAAAGTATTAGTGAAGCCAGTTACGAGTCTGACCAAATCCTACTATGCCTTTCGATTTCCTTGATATCAGGACATACCGTATGTGTGTATAAAAACCAAGCTCAAATTTTCAGTCACCTCAGTTAAAAGCGCGCAAGGAATTGATTCGCGCTGTCGGCAGTGAAGTGTATTGTCTTTTGTCACTTCGTTTGATTACACTGACATGAAACTGTAATGAAGACATTTTTGTCTTTGCGTTTTTGGGGGTTAATTTCTATTTATCGAAAACTGACTTGTTTGAACTAATGGCAGTGCGAAAGGTCGCCAGATTGAGAGGTGAAGATAATTACCAAAGTTAGCTTTGTTTTGGAGAGTTTTGACTCTGATCTTTCTGAATGATTTCCAATGCAGTCGATCAAGCCCTTGAAAAAACTGTTAGTGTAAAATGCACAGCTTGTGATGTTTTTTAGATGCTTTAATTTTCGTTGTATAACAGCGTGTCAAGCCGAGTGCGGCGGGTCCATCTTACAGGTCACATTCCGCAGGTCAAAGTACAGGTTACCGCGCTACAGATAAATAAACAAGCCCAAAAGAGTCTCCTAGCCCAAATCATTATCCAAAAATTGTTTTAGATCGGTGTGACAGTTACCAATCGATTAAACGGTAACTTGTACCTCTGACCTGTGGAATGTGACCTGTAAAATAGACCCGGCCAGCCGACGATCAGTTTCATGTTCGCTCTGAAACGGAGAGTATTCCAACAATCAAAACTGAACCGAATTACCGCCAGTTGCATACAAAACCGTTTGTGTGTGTGTGTGTGTGTGTGTGTTTCACCAATTGTTCATAATATTATCTTGTCATTTTGTTGTTATCTTTGTTTTGAATGGAATGCTCATGATACTTTCCACTGCAAAAGAGGGAACGATTGTTCTTTGGGAGAGCACTGCACTAGCGTCTCCTATCTGTGTGTGCGTTTCTAAAGCTGGCATACCCTTCGAGTGAAAACTTTTATCATTGTAGCAAAAATAAGGTGCTATGACTTTTGATTTATTTCATAAATATGTTGCTACGATCGATTCACATCAATCGTTGCATGCAGCAGGAGAAAAAACCTCGGAGTTCTCTTTCTAAGCCACCATATGTCTTTCGTCGCATTTTTCTCTTGGTGCCACTCCTAGTCGCCATTTCCTGCCCGTCTGGCTGTTGCGGCTTCTGGGCAGTGACAATAGCTGCAGTGTAATATTACCTGTTTTGAGGTATTAAAAGATACTTTGGATTCTCTTGACTCTTATTTAGGATGAAAGCATTATTATAAATCTGCTTCGTAATTAGTATCCAGTGACTTACGTATTTAGCAGCTGACACTGCGAAACATCTTGTTGTTTTGGCTGTTTTCTTTTGTTTTTGTTTTCTTTTTAAGGTACAGTGTGAGCACTGTATTTCCGGTTGCTACTATTTGAAATTCCTAATATTAAGTGGACAGTCTCGCACAATCATTTGCATTTTCTACTTTGGAGCTGATTCTTGTGTTTGTTAATTTACGAATTGGAACCGGTGAAAATCAATTCGCTGGATTGCAGAATTTCCGGCCCATTCATTTAGATAAGTGTCCATTGTGGTTTTGAAACCATCCTAAGGTTTTCTCACGCGCGTCATCACGAACGAACTTATTGTCTCACAACGATTGTTTTACGCGAAAGCATACGACAGACACTCCTGCACTGAAATGACGAAATAGTGTTTCTGTTCTTTGGCCGCAATGCTGTCATTAAAAGCTACATATTTAGTTTTATGAAAAGCACACTCCTTCCTATCTTTAGTTGCTAGAGTGTCTTCTAAGTTCGGAAAGATGAACCATCACTATTAGGTCAAAATTTTATTACAGTGTAAAGAGGCTATTTCGTCTTTTTGAATACACTTGTGTACACTCCCTTTTACTTTTATACAAATCTGTCAAACTTTAATTTCGTTATCTCCTTTGTTTACATCAACGCTACGCGTAGGATCTACCTCAATGGAAACACTCTGTTCATTTTCGTAACGCTTAAACGCCCTGTGAGACCAGTGAACGTATTTATCTGCGCGCTTTTACGGCCGGAAACTTTGAGGCGGATCTGATCAGATGAAGGGTCTTGCATCCCATTCGCTATAGTTCGCAGCATTCTGGCTGATTAAAAATACATGGAAAGTAAACCGCTATTCACATGACAAATAAGTGGCTAGGTATTGAGCAATTTTAAAAGCAGGAATGAAGCATGAAGCATGACTCTTTTTAGTTTTTCAAATGACAGCCGATGAACTGATGAATGACTTGATTGTTCGAGGCATTTTCCGTAGGTCGTCCAACCAGGGCACTTTTAAATTTTCGTCTGGATTGTGATCGCAATGACTGTACGAATGGCAGTTCATGAAACTCTTCCATTATGCAAGAATCTGTCAACAAGAGGCCATTTTTAATGCGAACGATTTTTTTCACCCACGACTGAAATTTTTGCAAGTGCCACCTGAAACTTCAAAGATGCCGTGAAGCTTTTTTGTCAGGCGAGAAAATCCTTTGTTCCTTTTTCTCCGGCATCCATCCTTCGTCGGGTCATCGTATTTCGCAACGAATAAAAAGCAGCATACGTGACAGGATCTTTCCCCCGCCATTTGTCTGAGCTTGAGAGATGGATTAGCGATCGAGAAAACAACATCGACTCATGGAGCTAAAATTACTGAGAATATCACAGCTCTCAGCGCCATCCAACTAGCTGCACAGTAGCATACGAAAAATTTCGCTTGCTTAAGTGCGAACAGGATTATAAAAACGAAAACTGGTATTGACTAAATTTGCATTTTTTTGTACAAGCCAAACGCTAATTTTCGTCGTAGTGCGAATAGGACCTTATTCTTACACTTCTTTTCAAAACACTAAATGACCGGCAGTCATTGTAAAATAGAAGAATTCCAGTCAATCCAAACCATTGAACGTCCATTAGGAAAAGTCAAGCGATTCGGAAATCATTTATAGATCTTAAGTAAAGCCCTTGCTTTATGCTGGCCTCATTGGACGAACCGTGATTTGTGACACCTAGAATTTTTTCAGGTCGACCACTGCTAAAAACACTAATTATTATTTCTATAAATAATAATTCGGTTCGTCCAATCAGCCCAGCATAAAACAAGCGCTGGACTTGAGATCTATAAATCATTTCAGACTTTTCCTTATCGACATACGATGGTTTGGATTAGCCGGGATTCTTTGATTTGACAGTTCTAAAAAAATTGCGGAGTTCTAAAAAAATAGCAGACTGCCGGTCATAATAGTGTTTTTAACACCTTGGCTGGCAGTCGACCTGAAAAAAAAATTAAGTGTCACAAATCACGGTTCGTCCAATGAGTCCAGCGTACAGCAAGAGCTGAACTTGAGATCTATAAATCATTTCCGAATCGCTTGACTTTTCCTAATCGACATACCATCATTTGGATTAGCTGGGATTCTTCTATTTTACAATTACAAAAAATATATATCGGACTGCCGGTCATTTAGTGTTTTAAACACCTTGACCGGTTACCGGCCATTTAGCCACAGCGAAAAACGCTTTTTTTTTTCTGTATCTTTATCTGAGAATCTAGAACTGTACAGAGAGACTCTGTATCAGGTCTTTCCCTCCAGAAATATATGCTTGAGAACGCTTCAAAGTTGTGGTTTATTTTTTGTTGTTGCTTGTAACGAGGCGTGAAGCGCCTAAAGAAAAAATAACCCCTGGTCACGATGGCTCAAAACATCACTTCCAAGATTTCAGATAGTGAACTCGGTCGCTGATTGGTTTTCGTAGTGAAAACGATCTAAGTGCTTGTTCGCACTACGCGAAATTTTGTTTGATTTTACCAAAAAATCTGTCAACGCGAAATCATTTCTAGTGCGAACGATTTTTTGCACCCACCAAAATTTTTGTAAGCGCAACGAAACTTCAAAGATTCCGTCGACTAGCTTTGGAGGCTGTAAAAATTTTGTCAGGCGAGAAAGTCCTTTGTTCGTTGACATCCATCCGTCATTGGGTCATCAAATTGATGACGGACTCCTTCAGTGTGGGTTTTGCGGTTGCCTTGCATTAGAGCCATCTGGAGTCTGTCTTTTGGTCGAGGGTCGAGGGTCGAGGGTTCTATGTCGAGGGTCGAGGGTTCCATGTCGAGGGTCGAGGGTAACAAATTTTTCCAAATATTTATTATTAAAAAAATAAATAAAAAAGACAAGAAGTTGGAAAAAAAGAAATTAAATTAAAAGAAAATTGAAGAAGAATATAAGCGTTTCCAAAAAGCGAGTTGCACGTGGACATTAGATCTTTTTGTAAGTGGACAGCCTAGGGGGTGGGGGATGAAATAGTGAATAGCCCGTTCCGTGCCCCATGTAATCCCAGTTTGGCTTTAGAAACGTCATTGATTTCATTTGTGTTTCACAAGATTTCATTTGTGCATCACACCGGGGGATACTTCCCTATAGGGCCTATACGGATAAGGTATGGCTTTTGATTCCGATGTCCCGAAACGGGTATATAAGTTCAAGCGCACCTGTACTTATCAGGATCTTTGGCAGGCTAGGGATTTGTTCGCTTTCAGTTAACGTTCTTCTTACAATCTTAAAAAAGAGCGCGTTGGTATTTACTGTTATTTTTTTGTTCGAAACAGGGTAAGAGTTTCGAACTTGCAGTAGTACCCTTACTGACCCAAACATCGGTCAGCTACACCCGGGGCACCACATAGCTTGTTTTATAACATAGGGTGACTGTCAAGGAAAATCTTTTGTTCTCTTAACATGTCCAAATTCCGCACAATAAAATTTCTTGGCCAGAATATTCCGCTTTTAATTGCCATTAAAAAATCACGGGAAATTGTAAAGGTAATTGTCGTCTCGTTACTGTTACTGTAACTGTTAGTGATGATGAACGGACAACACTGTCATCAGTACGCAGCACAGAAAAGGAGGATAGGCCTGTTGGCGTTAGGGTAGGTCCTGTTGGGCGCTTTTGTGTATATGCTTTTAGTTTAGACGTCACTGTAGGTTTCTTATCCTTGGAGATTTTTTTTCAATCAATAACGGTTGTTATCATTTTCAAGATCTTACTTAAGTGACGAAACTTGAGGGTAGAAGCGGTTCACGAGAAAAAGTGAGATTTGCGTAGATGTCCGGATCTCGTGCGAGAAGAATGTAAGTCGCGGCTGCACGAACGTTTTTTTGGATTGCGATAGTGATGTGATTTTTTTTAACATTGTCTTGTTCTTAGCGCGCGGTTATAATCGCATGTGTAACCACCTGCGTGCAAGTGATGCAATGGCGACAGCTAAAAAGAAATTTAATGAGTTGAATTTTTCGCGACAAAATCACGGAATTTGTCACTCCTGTAGCCACCCCTGCGTGCCGGCTACGCGACATTTAAAAAAAAAAACCGCATCACCATCGCAAAGCAAATCCTCGCTCGTCTAGTCACGGCTTTATTTCTCGCGGACGACAAAAATCGAACTTGTCTTGCTCGTAGTTTTTTTGTTACATAGTTATACGCACGTTTGTTTACAAATTCGTTTCAACTGAGAAAAGTTTTAATCAGCTTGCGCGAACCCGAACGGTGTCATTTATCATACCTGTCTTGTGCTATTGTCATGGAGAAATTCATGTGATCTGTAATGATTTCGTATCTCCTCGTGCGGAAAATGGTGTCATTTCCGTTCTTTGTAATCTCACATCTCACAAGACCTACAGGAGGCTTCCACGTAACGTCAAAAAGAACTAAAATTCAAAAGTAAACAGACTTTTGCACTTTTATCTTCATTACGTAAAAGCCATTTTAGAAATGTATCTGCTTGCATGTTTTTAGCTCGGTACCTTGCTCTGTTTTGAAAATAGAGCAGTTTGAATTTAAGAGTTTTTCACAGTGCGTGACATAAAGATTTCTGCTCACAAGCAAGTCACTTACATGAAAACATCGATTCACCGTGTGTTTTTGAGGTTGAAAGCCCAACATGGTAAGAGAAGCGTCTATGTGCATGATTGAAAGCTCAACAGAGAGAACAAAGCCTTTGAGATAGACTCGAGTAAGAAACAAGCAATGAAAACGTAAAGCTTGTGGGATGTGGCTGGAGTGACATTAGGATACTTCACAAATTAATGTGATCAAGTAAGCTGAAGCCACTCAAAAGGCCCTAAGGCCACAAGGTAGCGGGCATTACCCTTTAAATCTACCAAAGCTGCCATGGCTGCTAATGCTTGGGCTCAATCTTTGCTTTGGTAGATTTAAGGGGTAATGCCCGCTACCTTGTGGCCTTGGGGCCTTTTGAGTGGCTTCAGCTTACTTGATCACATTAATTTGTGAAGTATCCTCGAGTAAGAAACATATGCTTTAACTCGTTTCCGGCCGCCATCTTGGGCTTCCTCAGAGGAACGCCAAGATGGCGTTTCCATACAAAACACTATAATTTTGAGTGGTACATTTTGCCGAATGACTCGAGTACGGGATATCGCACGGCCCTGAGACTTTGGCATGTTGCTTATTTATTACTCTTCTATAATATCACAATCTCTTGACTTTGTCTATTGAATGAATGATGATTTTATTTTTTTACTTGCGTGACTGAAAACGCTCTATACCGATTTTGTAAAGGCTATATAGAGGTTCAAATCTGAAATCTACTTTGGGTAGGCACGAGCTTTCAAGAATTAACGGAGGAATCGCGATTTTTCGAAGCCGCAAATTTTTCGAAATCTCCCTTGGATTTGCTTCGATCGGACATTGCAACTTTACCCTACTGCAAGTTTGAAACCCTTACCCTATTTCGAACAAAAAAATAACAGTAAATACCAACGCGCTCTTTTTTAAGATTGTAAGAAGAACGTTAACTGAAAGCGAACAAATCCCTAGCCTGCCAAAGATCCTGATAAGTACAGGTGCGCTTGAACTTATATACCCGTTTCGGGACATCGGAATCAAAAGCCATACCTTATCCGTATAGGCCCTGTAGGGAAGTATCCCCCGGTGTGATGCACAAATGAAATCTTGTGAAACACAAATGAAATCAATGACGTTTCTAAAGCCAAACTGGGATTACATGGGGCACGGAACGGGCTATTCACTATTTCATCCCCCACCCCCTAGGCTGTCCACTTACAAAAAGATCTAATGTCCACGTGCAACTCGCTTTTTGGAAACGCTTATATTCTTCTTCAATTTTCTTTTAATTTAATTTCTCTTTTTCAAATTTCTTGTCTTTTTTATTTATTTTTTTAATAATAAATATTTGGAAAAATTTGTTACCCTCGACCCTCGACATGGAACCCTCGACCCTCGACATAGAACCCTCGACCCTCGACCCTCGACCAAAAGACAGACTCGCCATCTGTCACTAAAAAAAATTTCGCATCTTCATGTGCGAACAGGATTACGAAAACAAAAAATTGGCCTAACACTCAATTTTGTTGGTTGAACGGCGATAATGCACCCCAGTGGCCATAAAACCGGTTCTAAGCGTGAGGAAGGCTACCATAGCGAAACGAAAATAGCGATGGAAGGTTGTGAATTCGAGCGAGCATTTAGAGGTGCAGTTCAATACGCAATTAACTGTGGATTTTCGGAGATTTTAGAATTGAAACCTGTTCAGGAAAAAGTTTTACTTCATTTTATCAAGCGTTAGGATGTGTTTTCATTTTATCATGCATGAGGATGTGCTTGCTGTCCTTTTAACAACGTCCGGAGCAATTACAGAATACCCGTCCACATCATGTACATGTGTCGGAGGCTTTGATCTAACCTTATTGAATGGGACAACTAAGTCGTCGTAAAGTTGCAGTCCAGCAAAGTTTAAAAGCGATCTCGGTCGAACGTGGGCTGGACATTTCAGTGCGGACTTTTTCCTGACAGTACACTGCACCACTGTTTTAATTATGGTCGGCGAAGTTTTGTAACACCTCTTTTAATCTTTCCGCGGAATTTCCACTCCCATTTAGTTTCTTTAACTTTTGTTCCGTAAGCGTCTGTTCAGCTTTCTTTCTAAAAACATTCAGTGCCTCGAAGAGCTTTTCTAATTTCTCCTCGTCTCTTGGACATTTCATGCACAAAATGGATGGGGCAGTGATCTTGTTTACCGGAAATCACAACACAGACGACAACCTCGATACCTCGAGTGCCAGAGGGTTTTTTTTTTTAGCAAGGAGCCGTTAACCCGCGAAATGCAAAGTTTGTTTGACGCTGCTTCGCTGCGAAATAAATTTCCTCCTTCAAAATAACCTCTGGCACCCAGAGTACAACCTCGATCATAGATATCTTTGTCTGTCTCGCACAGACACCGCCGAAAACATTGAACCTTCCAGATACAGCAATGAACAACTTTAAACACTTTTTACAGACGCTATAATTTTAACCGGGGTTGTGGAAACGCAGCTCACGAATTTCCCTATTAAACAAGATCACCGCGGTGACACGTCATATCAAATTATAAAAAGAAACAAACACTGTAGAAAACCGGTTTGTCGATAAGTCAAGGGTTGAGGGAGATTGAGGTGAGGTTCTCAACCGCCGTAACTAGAGATGCTTATTTTTCGCATTAGCGGTTTAATCGCCGGCCTCGCTAAGAAAAATAAAACCTCTGGCACCCAGGGTAGAGACTGGCACATTGCGCAAATCAAATTGTGCGCGATGGGCAAAGAAAATTGTTACACTGCGTTCTGACCGCGTCGGATCTCTGCCAACCACCTTTTTAATCAAACTTCGAAATGAAAGGGTAGATTCAAGTCCAAAGTAAACAAAATTTAGTTCGAATACGCGGGGAATTCGAAATATCCGAGTTCGAAATAACGTACTCCAATTAGGCCGTGTTTATCCCCTAACAACATCGGAGACCGCTAAAAGGTTTATTTCCGCCCATCGATGCCTAATCCCGTTGATGCTTGCCGTCGCCATTCATTTAAACCGCGACCGACGATTTATCGGTTAACATTCTTTTAGCGTTGTTCCAATCTATACGTAGCACACCCACCAGAAAAGAAAACGAATTGTCACCTTACAATCAAGGGGACTTAACTTAAATTTTTTGCCAGGAGGCGCCATCATTCTTGTCATTGCCGGTGAAATTGTACCCTGGGTGCCAGAGGTTATTTTTTTTCGTTTGAAGGAGGGAATTTACCCGGCGAAGCCCCAGCAACGAGGCGCGAAGCGCTGAGAGGAAAAAAAAATAACCTCTGGTCGCACGAATGCTGAACCTCACTTCTGTGCAGTTTCGTGTATCATATCCAACCAAACCGGTTGCGGGGATACGTGGTGTCTGGTTGTTATCAGGATCATTTTCGACATTTCTGACATCAGATCGTTATGAACAATCGGCGCGTGTTGCAGCGAACCGTGAAAACTTATCGGTATGCTGGAAAATGTTGAGGAAGGTTATTACCCCGTTTAAAATTGTCCGTTCATTCGTCGGCGATTTTTGCAGGGTTTGTAACACGAGTTAGATAGTTTGTGACTACGGGAAATTAAATTAATTCCATGGCGAAAATACGAAGAAGCTAAACGTGTCAAACCGTTGTGGCGCGATTATCCGATGTTTTGGGATTTCCCGTTTGTAACTTTGTAAACAAGATGATGCCTCTTCTCGGTTCTGCACGAAATGCATACGAGAATTGGAAAAAGTTAGAAAACTTAAATGGAGCCTTGGAAAATTTCAGAAATCAAGCACACCCTTGCTTTGTAGGAATTTTCGCCACCTTTCCTCCTGAATAATAAGCTCTGGACTTGTAAATATTATATTATGCTTTAACACATTTACGTCGTCAACCAGAACGCTATAAGAACCAAGAGAGCAGGCTGCAATACCACTATCGGCAAGCTCTTGAATGTGTGAGTAAATAAGGGCAGCTAGAGAGTGGGCAGATCACCAAAAGGACATGTAGATCATGTAGACCGGTGCAAATTGCTGGAGCAATTTCAAAGATTAAGGATTTATCACAATTCGTCGGTAAACCAGCCAACGCATCCTTACGGCTTAGGAACGCACCCTTACGGCTTAGGAACGCACCCTTACGGCTTAGGAATGCCAAAAACGCTTCTTTTTGCACTGGAAATTTGGACTCCAATGAACAGCAGTTCGAAACGCAGAAAAGTGATCGTTGAGAGCAGCCGCCATAATTTTACGAATATATCTTCTGTCTAAACCGGTTTGTCGGCTGGGAAGCCACGCTTTTCCTAAGCCAATCAGAGTTGTTGTTTATTTGAAGAACCAATCAGCAACTGGGACAAATTCTGTCCCAAGGAAATGAGTTTCTCGGCTCGTGCTACCAGAGGCCCGTCTCTCGCGTTCTATTTTGGCTTTTCAGGGATATTTATTTTATTCAATGGGCCTCTGGAGCCAGGGTAGTGAAATTGCGCCGAGCTAAGAGTGATTGTGCTCAGTAATTTGCGTGATTTCGAAAGATGAAACAGCTCTCACCTCTCTCAACCACGAGAAACAATGCTTCTTTTTCTTTTCTGTTTTAAGACATATGTCAGTTTAAACAGTCGCAATATAGTTACTTGTTTGCTTTTTACCTCTTGGAAAATATTAATGTAAATAATTTCTAAGTTGAAAAGGAAGAAAATAAATAAAGCACAAATCTCGAATCGAATCTCCCGTGTATTACCCTAAAGAAACCCAAGTCCACCATTTTTCCTTCGAAAGAGATTATGAGCAGTCTTTCATCGTACTTCGAAATACCTCCTTGAGCCAAAAGCTGTTAAAAAAAAAAACCGCCGAGTAGAAACGTAAAACACACTGCGAAAGAGAGACCGCGCACAATGAATCCAATAAGATGGCAATCGAGCTCGCTCGATGTTCTTTTCTATCCTGCGTAGCAAATGTTTCGGATTGCGGTTATCGCTTTTTGGCCACGTAAAAGGTAGGGAGGAGAACGACTCACTAAAACTCACTGCGGTTACTCAGTCCAAGACAGCTTGGCTTTTCACCCACGTAGCTAGTAGATCATGATGGAGGTCAATACAATGCAATCTTTTTTTGCTGCGTAGTTCGCTGCATAGTTGCGTCAATCTTATATGACAGGATGTTTTTCAGAGACTTTGTTTGTACTCTTTGATTATTTTTCGATTTTTTTTCTTTCAAGTTATCCGATAACTTAAAAAAAAATCGAAAAATAATCACCCAACGAGCCAAATCAACCAAAAGCTGTAGAAAGGCATTTTTAAGTGCCTTATCGTGTTTGAAGTCTGTTTAAAGTGATGTTTTCATTCGCTAGAAGAAGTTCATCTGTTAGTATTCCCTAGTTGAAATTTTGATTGCCCAAACATGTTAGGGAACAATATCTTCCTTTGAGAAAATGCAAGCTGAAATGAACTTTCCACGAACTTTCTAGGGAACTATTTTTTTTCCGAAAATGCTAATTGACGTTTTTGACTGCCAAAAACAGCAATTACAACCCTTTCGAAAACTTTAGGGGCTATGATTTCCCAATTGCGAATCTCTTAGGCCACTTTTTAGTACGAAAATCCGAGTGCACGCTTTAATTGACGCCGAAAGCACAAGGCGAATTATCCTCCACCGAAAAGATATCTACCGAAACTTGTCGTTGGGTGCCCCTAAGTTATTAACAGTTTATTTCATTAGTAGCATAAATTTCGATTTTTCTTTGTAAATTGCATTGTATTATACTAGTGCATTTACTTGTCCAAGTCAGTTTGCACCCGAAACTTGAAGAGGTGAGAACAAACTAAGAGGGAAGAATCCAAAAACAGACCTTTGATGCGAATCTTTGCCCTTAAATCTGTGAAACCCGAACATTGAAGTATCATCCAACAAGAACGGGCCTTTGCTGCGAAAATTTGCAATTAATTTTGTGAACTTTGCGGTGACGTGTTCTCTAACAAGAATGGGCCTTTGCTGCGAAATTTTGCAATTAATTTTGTGAAACTTTTGGGGTGACGTGTCCTCTAACGAGAATGGGCCTTTGCTGCGAAACTTTGCAATTAATTTTGTGAACTTTGCGGTGACGTGTCTTCTAACAAGAATGGGCCTTTGCTGCGAAACTTTGCAATTAATTTTGTGAAACTTTTGCGGTGACGTGTCCTATAACAAGAGTGGGCCTTTTCTGCGAATCTTTGCCCTTAAATCTGTGAAACCCTAACATTGAAGTATCCCCTAACAAGAATGGGCCTTTGCTGCGAAACTTTGCAATTAATTTTGTGAAACTTTTGCGGTGACGTGTCCTCTAATAAGAATGGGCCTTTGCTGCGAAACTTTGCAATTAATTTTGTGAAACTTTTGCGGTGACGTGTCCTTTAACAAGAGTGGGCCTTTTCTGCGAATCTTTGCTCTTAAATCTGTGAAACCCTAACATTGAAGTATCCCCTAACAAAAATGGGCCTTTGCTGCGAAACTTTGCAATTAATTTTGTGAACTTTGCGGTGACGTGTCCTCTAACAAGAATGGGCCTTTGCTGCGAAACTTTGCAATTAATTTTCTGAAACTTTTGCGGTGACGTGTCCTCTAACGAGAATGGGCCTTTGCTGCGAAACTTTGCAATTAATTCTGTGAACTTTGCGGTGACGTGTCTTCTAACAAGAATGGGCCTTTGCTGCGAAACTTTGCAATTAATTTTGTGAAACTTTTGGGGTGACGTGTCCTCTAACGAGAATGGGCCTTTGCTGCGAAACTTTGCAATTAATTTTGTGAACTTTGCGGTGACGTGTCTTCTAACAAGAATGGGCCTTTGCTGCGAAACTTTGCAATTAATTTTGTGAAACTTTTGCGGTGACGTGTCCTTTAACAAGAGTGGGCCTTTTCTGCGAATCTTTGCCCTTAAATCTGTGAAACCCTAACATTGAAGTATCCCCTAACAAGAATGGGCCTTTGCTGCGAAACTTTGCAATTAATTTTGTGAAACTTTTGCGGTGACGTGTCCTCTAATAAGATCGGGCCTTTGCTGCGAAACTTTGCAATTAATTTTGTGAACTTTGCGGTGACGTGTCCTCTAACGAGAATGGGCCTTTGCTACGAAACTTTGCAATTAATTTTGTGAAACTTTTGCGGTGACGTGTCCTCTAATAAGAATGGGCCTTTGCTGCGAAACTTTGCAATTAATTCTGTGAACTTTGCGGTGACGTGTCCTCTAACGAGAATGGGCCTTTGCTGCGAAACTTTGCAATTAATTTTGTGAACTTTGCGGTGACGTGTCCTCTAACAAGAATGGGTCTTTGCTGCGAAACTATACTGATGCGTTCTTTCCTTCCTTGCCTCGTTACTGTGTTCCTTCAACCATCTGGACAATTAACACATTAATCAGTCAAGCACCCACTCTTTTCTTTACTCGATTCCTCGTTTATTTGTTCCTACCTTTCTTAATTCCTTCATCTTTCATTCTTTACTAATTTCGTTTGTTAATTTATTCATTCATCTATTGAGTCATCCATTCATAGTCTACTGGCATGACTCTGGTTGCGTTTGACGTTACTGATTTTCCTTTTTTTTTTTTCAGATTCGAGTTCATTTGAATACAATTGTAGTAACTGCTGTGATTGCAAACTGAATTGTTTGAAGGTAAGTTGACAATAAATTATAGCGTGGTTCCTCCTTTTATTAAATAGATAGACAGCTTATTCTGATCAAAATCGCAGCCACAGGCTGAATTAGATTAATCGTTACAATAATAAAATCTAATAAAAAGTAAGAGAAATATAAGAAAATATACACATATCCCTATATACACCTATACATATAGCTCAAAATTTAATCACAGTTACTGTATATAAATGTGTTCATAACTCTCTTCGTCTTAGCCAGGGGGACATTAAAATTCCTCTTTCGTCTTAAATAGAATTAACAAATGTTACGAGGTGGCAAGAGCTCATGCAATTTATGGTTTGGGTTACAA
The DNA here is from genome assembly GCA_016490735.1 of Pachyseris speciosa. NCBI lineage: Eukaryota > Metazoa > Cnidaria > Anthozoa > Scleractinia > Pachyseridae > Pachyseris > Pachyseris speciosa. The sequence continues at coordinate 782,963 of JAEMWC010000282.1, forward strand.
GTGATGGAATCCTTGGAAGTCCTTGTTATTCAAACATTTTGTATGTGCATTAACTTACATTTTGTTTTAGGTAATTTGAAGGCAGTCACCTTTACTGCTTGCTACACGGATGCCAGGTCTCTCGTGAACGGGAGTGGTTTTTTCTCGACATGTCCCAAGATACGAAGAAAGGTCTTCATAAGTTCAAGGTGAGTTGTTTTGTCGGTGAAAATGAGGTGATGCACATATTACGCTGGGATTTGAAGGTCTGGTTGGGTTGTCGCTGACAGATGAGACTGTCAGTAAGATTTGAGAAAAGTTTGCTTAATGGCGTATCGCCTACTCATGCATAAAAATTAAATGACCCCCATGAAAGACTTTAATTACAGAACGTTCATTTGCTTTGTATAAAACAACTTGTCCTCGTTACAAATACATTTGACTTGATTGATCAGATAAAAGTGGTATTTAGTGTCACATGACATCTACTATTTATCATTAATCTATTATTATATCAGAATACGTGTTTCTTAAATGGGAAACGTTTGCACTTCAAAATGCTGAAAACCACCCATGTCATGGTTTATGTTTAAATGTTTAGCAAGCGTTTTGTTTAATGTCTAACTGTTGGTTTCTGCTTTACGTTTTATCAGCTATCAGATGTGGAGGGCTGGCTGAGTAATTGTGTTGCTGAGTCAGACGATAGAAGCACCGCTGTTCCAAAACAAGCATTATGGGAGAGGTTTTGTACTTTTATGAACATAGACTTGGAGGTGGGAAAAGACCTTTTTATGGGTTATTTAGGAAAAGCATTTGCAAATGTAGGCTACACAAAAGTCCAATCAGTTTTCCAACGAGGTCGCCTTGTTTCATATAAGGGGATACATTTGAAGACGGAAAAGAGAACTAGTCCTGTTGTCGCTGAAAGTCGCTAAAACTAATAAAAGAAAAACCGTCAATGTTCGCACCCAAGATCTTCAGCAATGGATGGAAAAAAACTATTGCGAAGGAGGACAAGATGACGTCATCGCCAAGCAAGACCTGTGGCTGCATTATTCTGGTGATTGTGGCATTTCAGATGACGACCGATCGGGCGACCTGCACCATTTGCAACACCTCACAAGATTGGTTCAAAACAACAATAAACAAAGAATTAAAACAATGGAACCTAGCCATAAAACAATAGAGGTGCAACTGATAAGGATCCAGTGAAATTAGAGGTTTCAAAGAGGTGCATCCCTACCGACCGATCAGTGTTCTTTTCGCTACTTGGAATTACTGTATTCAAGCAGCCTGCATTTCGACAGGTTAGCCGGTCTTCGTCGCACGGTAACACACACGGAGGAAAACGTTCTGCTTTCAAGTTCCTGAAAAGAAAGGATCAGGTCATCGACTCCGCAAAATGCCAAGATTCTGAGGCTGGCTGCAAGGACGCCAAATCGGATCCCTCTACAGGTATCGATGATCGTTTTTATTCGGTCGAAAAGGACCAAAGTTTATGCGTCTCATCCGACGACAACCATGAAGTCCTTATGGGCACCAGGGAGAAGGCCGCATCAGCCTCTTGCATCCAAGAAAATCCTCAAAGTGATCCTCCCATGCACTCTGAACATAGCGGCAGTGTTGAAGAAGAAAGGTCACTCCTTTCAGCTGACCTTGGCGGCTCCTATTCACCAGTCCATGAAAGCTTTGACCAAGCGTCTCAAGGATCCGCAAAATGCCAAGATTCTCAGGATGACGGCAAGGTCGACAAGTCAGATCCCTCTACAGGTATCTATGATCGTTTTTCCTCAGTCGGAAAGCATCAAAGTTTATGCGTCTCGTCCGACAACAACCATGAAATCCTTATGGGCACCAGGGAGAAGGCCGCACCAGTCTCTCGGATTCAAGGAAATCCTCAAAGTGATCCTCCCATGCACTCTGAACATAGCGGCAGTGTTGAAAAAGAAAGGTCACTACTTTCAGCTGACCTTGGCGGCTTCTATTCACCAGTCCATGAAAGCTTTGACCAAGCGTCTCAAGGTTCCGAGGGAAGGAATGAGAGCCCAAACATCGTCTCCGCCAATCATGATTGCATCACAGTGGAGAAACCTACGTCAGCACTACCCCACAAGAAAACAACGCAACTCAAACCCCTCTCTCAAACTGATTGTGATAATAGTGAAGATTTAATAATTGAAAAGGCTGACATCATAAGTGATGAAGACCAGTCCGACAGTGATGGAGAGGAATTATCAGAACAACTGTACGAAAAGTATCATAGGAAGCTTGATCATCTACTTCCGTCTCATCTTCCTGGCAAGCCAACTTCATTTCAAGCTTATCTTAGGTCGACATACCCACAGTCTTCAAACCTCGACGTTGAAAGAGCTAACATTCAGTCGTCATGTGGAACCACACCCGTTTACAAAGATGCCCGTATAAGATGTTTCGTTGCTGCTTGTTTTCCCCCTATTAAAGTTGGAAATTTTGTTGCTGATTGCGACGGATTCTCTTTCCTAGGTGACGTCTACCCGCAGTTTTCACAGGTCGGAAAGGGGAACTTCGCCTGCCAAATTTGCATACCATATTTAAAGTGGGCCATACTCAACTCCCATCCACATTCTGCGGCAAGATCAAAACAGGCAACCACAGATACGGTTTTAGATGGTACAGCAAAACTGGAGTTCTCTGGGATTGTTCAAATGCATGAGCATAGTTTTTCAAAGTGCCACTTGGAAGCCAAACGTATCTGGCGAGAGGAAAAAGTGGAACAGACGCGTTTCCAACAAATAAGGGTCAACGAGCGAAGTCTAAGCCCATTTACGATTTCTTCAAGAAGACAGCGAATCCTTTAAACTAGCTGGGACCTCAGAGCCTCAACAATCAGGGTTAAAACAAGAAAAGGTCAGATGTTTATACCTTTGGGACTCTGGGTCGTTAAAGAATGTTCAGATGATGCTCAAATTAGAAGATGTACGACAAACAAGCTCTTTCAAGAACGATCAAAGAATGGCTCATTAAACAGTTGCAAAGGTGTTCCTGGACATAAAGAATGCTCCACGTACAGCGGCTGGAAGAATAAACATGGAGTCGAAGCAGAAATTCTCAAGGATGAAGCTCACCGTAAGTCAAGATCGATGTACGTCCCCGTCTCAAAAGAGTTCGTTGTAAATGGTAAAACTGTCCACATCGCAGGAGGAATTAAAAGTCTTGATCCACCTTGCAAAGAAGAAGCTTCTTCGTCCGGTAAGCATCCATACACCTGCGACAAGTGCTATCTTCAGTTACGCGAGTTAAAAGATACACTTCGTCATAGAAGATCGGGTAGCCTTGCGAACAAGAGAAACAGGCTTGGACTTCAAGGATTTAACAAGCGCTACGCTAAGAAGGGTGAGGTCTCAAGCGCTCTAGACGTTGAGTCCAAAAGACGGCGCACTGCTGAAGCTAAAGTAAAGCAAATGGTTAGGATAGCCTTATCACCGAGAGAATGGGAAGATAGGCTGCATGATTCGTGTTTGAATGGGGAGGATCAGAGACTGGCGATCGACCTTGTACGTTTACTAAAAATGGGTGTATCGGAGAAGAATCCAATGCAGGTGCTTGTTATTCGGAACCTGGTCTCCAAGCTTAAAAAAGCTAACAACCATCACTACGTCCACTTGGTAAAAGACATCAGTGGTCTTTTCAAAAACCAGCTTGGACCGACTAATTATGCCCTTCTCGCTGACATGTTTGGTCTACCAAGGGAAACCACCGCATCAAAACATGCCTCACGGTTGAGATTAGACCCTGGTATTAATATGGAGTCCATTGATTTAGCAGCAGAAACCTTTAAAGGCCTTCCCATAAACGAAGCTAGTGACGGTGCTAGATGTCTGCGTTTCCTAGAGCCTCGAAAGTTAAAAGACGACCAACCAGTACTTGTAGGACATACATGGGATCCTAACGTTGACACCTGGCCTCAAAACATTCCCATTCCAAGCAGAGATGAAAGCAAGAAAGATTCAGACGACATCGACGCAATGAAGAGGTTAATAGACAACCTTATCAAAGACGAAAACCTGTCTAAAACTGTCTCTGTACACAACTTAACAGCGCTGGCGTCCTTAGAAAAGCCAACAGTTATAACTTGCATGTGGCCAACACCTGATCGTGGTTATACGGCAAAGCATCTTTTGAAGTATTGGGAGGAGCTGAGAAAAGCCTGCTATTACGATAGCACTGGCAATGTTTGCAAAACACCACTGAATCTGATTGGCTATTCCACCGATTCCGCAGGCTTCTCTTTGGGTGCTGCAGTCCAACTCATGACCCCAACCCCTTACGAAATTCAAAATGGAGTGCTTTATCTTGGCCTTGGTATTGACGAGGAGATGTTTGCGTCACCTTACTACTGGCACCTTCCAGCCATCGCTTACTTGGATTACGATCATGAGCAAAGATTTTTTTAAAGAATTTAAAATAAGAGACGCGTGACCTGACCTTTTGGGAAGAAGATGAGAGGATAACACGTGTAGCAACGATACGACACCTTCAAGACTTAAAGCACCGCTGTCAAGTTCTGGACTAGACTGTGGCTTCAATGCATCAGACTTGCTTTTAATTTATTTTTGTGACCAGAATTCCGACGCTTGTATGAGGTTGTTCACACCCCGCATCGCTGATCTCCTTGATGAACACGTACCTGGTTCTCAGGCAACTAGCCTGTACATTAGAGCTGTCCATCATTTGATTGAGCCATTTCGTGTTCCTCATTTTGGAACACCTAGAGACGTTCAAAGGCCTGTTTCGTGTGGGATAACCATTTTGCGGTTGTGGAGGAGAGTTCTGGAGCTAAAAAAAATGGCTCTTCATTCCAAGCCAGGGGCTGAAAACGATCCCATGAAGCGTGGCAAGTTCATCACGTATGGCTACTACAAGACAGCGGAAATACTTTTTGCTGCAGGCACTGTCCATCAATTGGCCATGTTCTTACATTTCAAGGAATTAGGACCCGTTTGGGCTTCCCCCTACAATTCCGGGACGAAAACCACGGAGCGAATCATTGGCGAGATGCAAGGAAAGACAACAGAATTGCAGTCTCTCGATTCGCAACCAACCTTTGGAGACATGCTTGATCGAAGCTCTAAAGTACAGTTTAATCTGAATGCAAAGCAGCGCCTTTCCTTTGCTGGAGCTCAAGTGACGGCATCACATAAAAGGAAGAAATTAGCCTTTGCTTTCAAAGAGAGCCAACATACGAAGCAGTATTCCTATCCTGACAACTACGCGGATTTCAAAGAAGCACAGATTGAAGCACATAGAGATGGTGTGAGGGAAGGGCAGGCCCTTTTTAGAAAGTACTTACCTTCAGAATGTGTGGACTTGCTGAAGAAAACACAACATTGGGATAAGCCGTATACCTTTACAAAGCCACCAGGATATACTGTGGTACACAGTAAACCTTCTGAGGGCTACAATAAGCTTGACCGGTCCTTTGCTGACTTATCAGATGTTGAAGGATGCGAGAGAAGAGAGGACAGTGGGTGTGAGATTGAAGGGGAAGAAGAAGGGGAAAAACAACAAGAAGAAGACCGAGCATTGCCATCGACAAGCACTCGAGGAAAAATGCATGCGAGCAAGGTGTGAATAATATCCAAGGCATGACAGGTGTTAAAGGACGCGAGACGAGAGAAAGCAAGAGGTGTCAAGAAGAGAACGAAGAAGAAAAGGAAAAGGAACTAGAAGAAGATGCTGTATTACTACAGACAAGTACTCCAGAAAGAAGTGATGTATGTGATCAAGATGAAGTCAAAGGCCATAAAGAACAAAATGTGGGTGATGATGGCATGGACAAAGGAGGAAGAGCTTGGAAGATAAGCAAGTATGTGGATGGGCGCTTAACGTACATGCACGTAAAGCAAGCGATCAAAATTCTTTTGCCTCGGGAGTACATATCACGTTCACGCCAGAAAAGGCATTGGGCTTCCAAGTATCTCCCAGGAAAAGAGCCTTTGAATCCAAAACATGACATATTTAAATACTGCGACGTTGCGCTAGAGATTGTCCAAAAAGGGAAGAAGAAATTTCATATTGGCCGGGTCGAGGCAATCCAGTTAACAAAAGATGGTTCAGAAATCCAAGTTTTCAAACGAAGGGCAAAGTGCCTGTACGGGTTCGATGCTCCCTGTACAACCATGAAGGAGGTGGTGGTGGGTCCGGGACGATGTTGTTCTTACCAAGTGGAAATCAAATTCAAGCATCATCAATAAGGTAGTTCTCCAGCCAATACCGGAACAACGTTTCAAGTACACACTTCATCCCTCATCCAAAGACTATCTTCGCAAACTTGGAACTGTTTCTGCCGACTGCAGTGAAGATGATTCGTCGCCCCTCGCCATAGAAGACGACAACCAAGGCGACAACAGCAGTGAACTTGATGACGAGTTCTTTGAAGTTGAAGACGTATTAGACAGACGTCTATCAAAAGATACTCTCTGTTACGAATACAAAGTCCGGTTCAAAGGGTACGGATCCGAAGAGGACATGTGGCTTCCATCTTCATTCTTTAATCGACCGATACAATTTCAATCCACGTCAAAATCTGGACGTAAAAGGAAGCACAATCTCGATCCGGAAAATGCCATGGAGGTCAAGAAGAAGCGGATGAACAAGAGCGAACCAAAGGGACGAAATTCGAAAGAAGAAAGCTCTTTCCAAGACGAGAAGAAAGCTAAATTCAGAAATGAGCTCAAAAAAGAACAACAGTCGTCAAGTAGCGCGAAAGAAAGAAGGGAAGCTTTGGAGGAAAGGTCAACCTCATTGGACGTAAGCAGGCATCAAACCCAGTCTACGAAGCTTAGACGGAAGAAAAAACAAGCCAAAAATAAAGGGAAAGCTTTTCGTTCATCACTACAGTCCTTAAACCTTGCCCAAATATCCAGAAGTCAGAAGATATGACTACGTCTAAGGGTAATAAACCAGTAATAGCAAGCAAACATACCCCGACTATCAACTTGATGAAAGAGGTTAACGTTCCCTCAGTGGGCGGAACAGGTAAGGCGACAGTTGTGGGAAAAGCGAAAAGCTCAGCAGTTGGCCAATCAGGTATCCTTGAGACGAAGGAGGATGACAAGACAACGAAGGCAGAGAAGGAAGAAACCGATGTTCAGGAAGCCATAGTGTCTTGGTCGATGTTCGACGTCGTAACGACAGGTTTTTCTACCAAAGACGCATTCTAGGAGAGTCTACGTTTCCTGAGGTTGACCATGCATTAGTGAACTACGAAATCTGCCAGAGTAGTGATGCCGCGATTTCCGACCCACTCAGTGTTGAGAAACTGCCACCACTCTCCGTTCTCCAGCAACTAGATGGCGAGATAAGGAAGTCTGAAAACAAAGGTTCAATCGCGAAATTCCCTTTTTACGGAAATTTCGATTCAGAGGGTATTCGCATTCTACAAAGATTTCATCGGCTAAAAAGTTTGCGAACAGAAATTGCCTTTGAGAAGACGTGGTTGAAAACGGTGTTTGCAAATACGAGGCATGAAAAGGAAGTTACTGATGCACTTTTAGACCAATGGAATGTCGATGATTCTTATCTAACGTCGTATCAAAACTATAGAATCACATCGCAAGAGTTCTCTCTCCTTTGCGGAGAGAGATATTTGAGTGACGAAATTGTGAACTTCTTAATACAAAAGTACTGCGATAGAAAGAACCATCATTTCTATCCTCAGGGTATGTCTTAAGAAATGTGGCGGAGAGCATATGCCTGCGTTATGACATGGAAAATGTAGATACTATGTTTCTTCCTGTGCATATGGCGGACGAGTGCCACTGGGGACTAGCTGTCTTTTCAGTCAAGGAACAGAAATTATTCTTTGATAACGGATACCACTGCCCAATACCAGACAACCTAAGAAGCCACGCAATCGAAATAATCTCCATCATGTACGAGAGTACAAGAAACGAGAGATTTCAACCTGCGAAATGGCAGGAATTCAAAAGGTTCAAGATTGCTATGCCTGATCAGCCACATGGTAACGCCAAGTCAACAACTGGTCATGGAAGTTGTGGTGTCGCAGTCGTTTGTTCAGCTCGTGACATTTGTGCTGGGAATGCCAATTTCACCTGGACATATCAAGATACACCCCGTTTGCGTGCCGAATTAATGACGGAGCTCCTTAATTTGTCTTAATGGTAATCCCCGGTAACCGACAATCGCGATAAGCAACTGAGTTCGTTTTCGCGGATGTGAATTGGCAATCTTCCCATAATCTGAACAAGTAATTGAACGTTATCGCTATCGTTGAATCATGGAAACTATGAAACAACTTTATTACTTAGCAAAATGTTCAACCAGAACGAATTTTCGCTACATTTAAAAGTGAAACTTTAAAACTGTTTATACCAAAATGCGTGCACAACGGTTGTCACGAGCCACCCAGAGTGTTTTAGCCTGCCATGCAGTCGTTTTTAGGAGAGCCCTTCTTTTCTCGATTACGCTGAAATATTATTTTGAATTTTGAACTTACGAACGAGACAATTTGAGTGGAAACAAAAGGAAAATAATATGCCAGCCATTTAAGAATAGAGTGTATAGACAATGTTAAAAATAGGTCATGATCAAAAGTATCAATGTTACCATATCAACAACACATCATTTATCGCTGTATAACGTCAGAACAAAAGGTATTTTTTCCCAGTTGTGTTTTTCTAAAATGTGGGTAATTTTTGTCATTAACAACTGCTTTGAGTATAATAATAAAATAAGTAAAATTGTGCTCAGCTAACTTTGCAACTAAAAAAAGTACGGTAATACCAACATTAAAAGCTGAATGTATGACAGCAATCTTGTTGTGTGAGATACTTAATGCAGCAGGAAATATATTCAGCGACATTTTAATTTCTGTTTGCTTTTCTATACTGACACGGATCACAAAGCAATCTTTAATTGTCGTTGTTTCAATGAAACCTTTTTAATCAGTTATGGAGTTTTATCATTTAAGTTATAATTGCTATAATGGTTTCCTTTCTGTGTCTTCAATTATGTCATCGATCTATATTGGTAGGGATTTATGAGAAAATAGTCAAGAAATCGAACCACAATACGTCATTTCATTCTCAAGTTGACGCAGAGAGAACCTAGTCCGTGCAGGTATTCTATAAGTTCAAATTGTACAAAGGCAGATAAACCGAAGTTTTGGTCCTCCTATGAAATCACCGAAGAAAATTAAAATGTGGAAAGCGGCACCAACCAATGACCAATAATATAACCGTGGGGAAACTATGTGAATGCGACATCAGTGTGAAATCGAATATTCCAGCATAGCCTAGAAGTATCATTTCCGAAAGATAGCCTGTAGCCATTGCAGTGCGGATAACGGAGATCCACGATAATCTCAACTATTCCGTAACACGAAACTGACAAAAAATGCAGAAAAGAACACAGAAATAATTTCCCTTTTTTCCTGAAAAAGAGGCCCATAAAATGGCCATCCTGGCTGGTAAAACCCTTAGGAAATAATTTCTCTGACTAGCATAGCAATCGAATGTGCTAGTGGCTGGAAAAATGGAATACATCGAGCGATCCTGGCTAGAAAATCAATAATTCAAATTTAAGCTTGCTGGCTCTGAAGAGCGGTTATTTTTTGCCAGGAAAGTTAATAATCAACCAGAAATGACTCAGTTAATGATAAATAATACTTATCAGTAACAACTGATCCATTTTGGAAAAAATGTCGTTGGTACTCCTGGTTCATCGCGCTCTTCAAAAGAAACTTTGATTAATGTGAAAGCAAAACGCGCGGCACTAGAGCAGAAATCAAAATTCAGTGACAAGATTAAAGAACAACAAGACCTTAAATACACTGAGACTGCATCACAGCCAAGCGAAACTTTAGCAGAGGAAGCCGTATATGAAGAGGCGTTAAAAGAGGAAAATCCGCTCGATTGTGCCGAAGTAGATCAATTGCCCAAAGAAACGGAAAAGTATGGCGTTAAATCTCCGCCAAAAATCGAATTATATTTTCAACATCCAAGTTTTCATTTTAAACGTTATGTTTATGATTTAGATATGAACTTTTAAAAACAAAACTCTTTCTTTGCATTCAACATCATACCATATTGCTATCAATACAAGTTCAAAGATACTAAACAAGATTCAAGATTGAAGTTTTTTCTTCAAAAATCAACTATTCGTTTCAACAATCTAGTCTTCGTTTCAACATTCAAGCCTTTGTTTGAACATTCGAGTTTCCGAGAACGATCAAGCCTTCCCCTGAACATTACATTATTTGGATCACTCACGTTTCTGGGGAAATCGTGTCAAGTTTTATCGAGTGCTAAAACTTTGGTTTCCCAGAAACGGTGAGTGATCCAGTGCATCACTCATCGTTTCTGGGAAACCAGGTAACGGATCACTCATCGTTTCCGCGAAAGCAATCCAAATACACTCGATAAAAAATCCTTCGATATGTGCACACGGTATATGAGTGACTCAATCTGTTAACGTGGCTACCCTCGATTTAAACTTCATTATCGAGGGAACACTCGTTTTCAGCTTATTTGGAAGACGAGGAACACTCGATTTGAACTGCAAAACGAGGAAACACTCGATTGAACGAGAGAACAATCATGTTCGGGATCACTCATCGTTTCCGGGAAAGCAATCCAAATACACTCGATAAAAAATCCTTCGATATGTGCACACGGTATATGAGTGACTCAATCTGTTAACGTGGCTACCCTCGATTTAAACTTCATTATCGAGGGAACACTCGTTTTCAGCTTATTTGGAAGACGAGGAACACTCGATTTGAACTGCAAAACGAGGAAACACTCGATTGTTCGTTGGATTCCTCTTCGTTTGAACGACGGAACACTCGTTTTTGATTGAACGAGGGAGCAATCGTGTTCGTTTGAACGAGGGAACACTCGTTTTCATCAGTTTTGAAAAATGAAGATTGAAACAAAGAGGAAGACTCGTTGCAAAAAATCGAGAGAAGTTCTTGGGGATCGAATCAAACCGAGGACCGGACGCGCAATTCTGGGTTCGAGTTTGATAGTTCCTTCCCAGTGCCCACCGGTTCGCGTCTGAGCGGCCACCATTTTGAACACGTTTAAGGAGGAAAGTAGGGCAAAGGGGTGCGAAAATTAGGAAAGGTTCTTACTCTTTGCTGAGGCTTGTTACTATGTCAGCTGAAGCCTCGACGCTCAAGTAACATTATTAAACGAAGGCTTTTCTTTGCAATGATGGTTGAATTTTGGTTAACTGTATAAAGCTTAAGCTTCATTATTGTCCTTCTTCTTGTTCTTTTTCACCACCTTATTTTCAGGTCTGCCTCAAGTCTTTTTGTTGTGGAAGAGGCATTAATATAAACAAAAGTAACGATAAAAAGCTTTTGACCGAGCAGGTGCATGCAAAAATCGGCTGATGCACCATGTACCAAGTCCATTGTTGGTCTATTTTCTTCCATTGCGTTTGGTTTATTGTTATCGTTCTTTGTATTGTTTCTGCATTGTACTGTGCTTTGTGATGTCACCCATGAAAGCTCATTAACTTGGTATATGGTGCACCAGCCCGAAAATCATTGCCACGTAATTTAAGCTTAATGTTGTAGTCAAACAACTTGAAGCGGTAACAAATGATTTTTTTATTTTTTCAATGAATCCTTAATTAATGTAAATGCCAAGATAAGCTCTACTTACGAGCCACTTTTACATTCTTAAAAGGATATGACTTAAAAGAGCACTGCCACCTAATAATTTTTTCCTCATATTCATTATAAATCAAAAATTCATTTTGTCTTGTTTGTGGATAGTACCAGTTATAATAGCATCAAGTTCACAAAAGCAACCTTGGACAGAAATACGGTAAATACAACGGATTAAAAACACATGTAAAAACTAACCTGGAAAAGACTAGTGCATTATTTTGCTGTCATCTTTGCATCAATTTCAAGCTCTAATACTAGCCGCTGATTCAACTAATTAATAAATGGAACTGACATTGACTTGCTAATATACATTGCTTACGGTATTTATAAAATAGTTTAACAAAAAGAGCTTGAGAATGATGATAGGATAACATCAAGAAATCTCAGTATTTATGGAAATGTTCTATATATTAGGTATTTTCCTATTCGATTCTCATGAAACAGATGGCAATAACTCAGCCCTTGTTCACTTTACAGAGTGGAGTTGTCTTATCTGTTATTTCACTCCTTCTCCTTCTTTTTTTTTAATCTTCTCTCACTCCTTGTTCTTTTGTCTTTCCTCCTTTTCCGCTTGTTTTGTTCCTCGATGTCATTTTCATTCTCTGGTTTTGAAGAAAAGAAATAGAGAAGGTGTGACATTACAGGCATTCTTCTTGTTATAACAAATAATCAGGTCTCTCTGTATAGAACATCATGTAAAGGTATACATTCTATTGCAAAACAAAAAAAAAACAAGTTGGCTATCTTTCTGACATATATAATCTGGATTCCAATTGTCATTTGCCTTTTTGAACTAATCAATATTGCTTTTCTGTGTAGCACTTTTATTTAGTGGTGTTTAATTTTTGCGGATTTTGTGAATGGTCCGCAATCCGCAAAATACAGCTATAACTCCCATAAAAATTTCATGCTACACTGTAGTTTTTTTCCCTTTACTTACTTTCACTTATAGAGACAGTGCTAGTAGTACCGGTTGTTGCAGTTGTGACTGGTGCTGAATAAGTTGAGGATGATGTAGTTGGTGTTGAGGTTGAGTTGGATGGCTGTGAGGCTGAGATGTAAGTTGGTGAGGCTGTCATTGGTGGTTTGAGGCTGGGGTTGAAGGTGGGTCTGCGGTTGATGCCGTTGAGGTTGTGGTTGTGTGTTCTGGGGCTGAGGTGGATGCTCTTGAGGCTGTAGTTGACTGGTCAGGGGCTGAGGTGGATGTTCTTGAGTTTGGGGATTGAAGTGGATGGTTCTGAAGATGTGGTGGATGTTGAGGCCCTGGTTGTTGGTCCTGAGGCTGTAGTTGATGTTGTTGAGGTTGTAGTTGATGGTTTTGAGGCTATAGGTGATGGTATTGAGGCTTTAGTTGATGGTTTTGAGGCTGTAGTTGATTTTTCTGGGACTGAGGTGAATGTTGACGCTGTGGTTGATGTTCTTGAGGCTGTAGTTGATGGGTTTGAGGCTGTAGTTGATGGTTTTGAGGCTGTAGTTGATGGTTTTGAGGCTGTAGTTGATGTTCTTGAGGCTGTAGTTGATGGTTTTGAGGCTGTAGTTGATGGTTTTGAGGCTGTAGTTGATGGTGTTGAGGCTGTAGTTGATAGTTTTGCGGCTGTAGTTGATGCCTTTGAGGCTGTAGTTGATGGTTTTGGGACTGAGGTGGATGGTCTTGAGGATGTAGTTGATGGTTCTGGGACTGAGGGGGATGGTCTTAGGGCTGTGGCTGATGGTTTCAAGGCGGTAGGTGATGGGTGTGAGGCTGGGGTTGATGTTGAGGTCCATGATGTTGAGGGTAATGATTGGTTATGACTGTCATCTAAGTAGCAAAAAGCAAAATAATGGTTATGATGTTCTTTGTTAACAATTTATTTACTATGCTACTTGCTTGACAACAGGCAAGAGGACAACTGAAAAGAAATCAGATTCCCAGGCAGGAATTGAACCTACAACCTCGTTAACGCCAGTGTTATTCAGCTTGATAATCCAAATATTAATGATAGTAATGGTGTGAAGTGTCCGTGAGAAAGAAGATATGCCAGAGCTCCAACCATGCAGTGTTATGGGGGGCATAGCTTTGATTCCTGCCTGGGACTCTGATTTCTTTTCTGTTGTCCTTTTGTCCATCGCCAAGCAACTAGCAAATCACCTTTTTCACAGGCACATCACACCATTACCATAATTTAATAATTTCTTGTTTACACCACAATATAGTCAGAACATTGTGCATTTTCTTGCAATTTTATAGAATTTCTTTATTGCACTCAAATGTTATATACAGTAAGTAGAGGAAGTAAGTCTCTTTTGTTTCAATGACTAGATCAAGTGATATCTTGGCTGGAAATTTACCTTGGTCGTGTAAGGATCCGTGTAAAGATCTTCTTTAAATTCTAGCCCAATTTGATAGCATGGTTGTCCCTTGTTAGTTTGAAATATTGTTTTTAACCCAAAGTCATATGAAGGGGCTAGGGAAATTGCAAACTTTTGCAGTTGATGCACAATAAAGTTGGTAACATTTCCATATTGGCCACTTTTTTGCGCAAGTTAGAGAAAAGTCATTTATGAACAATTCATAAAAATATTTAGACATCATTAGGACCTTATGTTTACCTTAAAGTGTTTCCGAAAAATCGTCAGTTCCTCTAAAATTTCCTTGAAATATAATGTGCAAAACAGAAAGGAAAAAGAAGGAAGGTATGCTGCCCAGAGGGTTCACCTGGGTAGCATACCTCCCTGGCTCTCACAAAAAGGAAATATGCAGACAGCCTCTATCTTATGTCACATTTAGTAACCCTTTATGGAACCATATAAACAGGATTTTATCACACAATGGATTAATTTCAGTAACTGCCACTGTTTAATAATAGGTTTAGTTATACACTTGGTCTATTTTAAAATACCGGTATTGACATGAAAGGTAAGTTTTTGGAATTATGTAGCTTAACTTTTGATTGATTACAACTAAAATGTCATTTAATTAATACAACTGGGGGAGACAAATCTTTAAACGTTATTTACTTTTATCTAGTAATTGATTAACTTATTATTTGTCAGATTGTCTGAAGATCCATTGGATAAATTTGGCATGTACAAAAATATTATTAATGGTAAAATACACCTTTAAGCTCCTTAAATGTTATACAATGAAGGTTTTCCCTCTTTTCTGTAAATTGTATTAAAGAACATGTATTCATTATATTTGTTTAAAGACAGTCAGAGCTGCTCTGTGTCACTTGTCAGTCAGTCACCTTAGAGTTCGTCGTAATTTAGTGACTCATGATTAGGGTATGTTGCTAGCAAGTCTGTTTACTTATCTAGGTTATATTCCCAAGAGCCTGGAGGCAAAGATCCTCGCTAACTTAGAGCTTGGACACAAAGGACCTGGCTCAATTAGGAACACTGTCTGCTAGGGTTACATTCCCAAGAGCCTGGAGGCAAAGATCCTTGCTGACGCAGAGCATGGACACAAAGGTCCTGGCTCGATTAGGAACACTGTCTGCTAAGGTTACATTCCCAAGAGCTTGGAGGACACGCGAAAGACACGCGCGCGCGAAGTTGCGAGGAGAAGCGAGTGTGTCTTTCGCGCGCCCCACAATCCATCGCCGGAATTAGACTCGCAGTCTACCTCCCACCTCCCCCTCCCCCATTGTCCACTCACCCCGGGTTACGATGACTCTGCTAAAAAAAAAAAAAGAAAGAAAGAAACTGACAAGGGAACGCAAGGGACCGCGAGCGGAATCTTCATTTGCTAATATTGTTAAAACGCGTTTCACCAATTTTTTTTTTCAAATAAACAAGCTTTTTATTAAGACATCGCTTACAATACTAACAATACTGGCTAATTAAACAAAAAATTACTAACAATACTAACGTTACTAACAAGACTAACGCATTACTACAACAATACTAACGTTACTAACAAGACTAACGCATTACTACAATACTAGATTTACAGACAAGACAATATATCTTTTTTGGTTTGATTTTTGAGCTCCCACAAGGATTTCTTGTCACTGAATTATTAACATTATTTGCCTTATGTTACAAAAACAATAAATACTTATAAGGTAGCTCGCTATACATTACAATTACTTACGCTACGTATAGTACTAGAAAAACTATGGGGGAAGTGCCGCCAGCTCAGAGCATAGGATCATAAAACGAAACTGAAAAAGAAGAAAAAGGATGCCGTGGAGACCTAAGTATCAAGTTGTAGGTTGGGTAGAAAGAGATTCCATTTCTTTGCTGCTGTTTTACCTCTCTTTTCTATTTCATAGCATTGCTTTATAAAATGCAAAAAGCTTACTATTTTGGGGTCTTGCCCTTTTGATTGGCATACCCAGATAAAATACTTTGCAGTTAGGCATAGGAAATTAATTTGGAGTTTGTAATTCGAGCTATCTGGCCTCAGACCCAAGGCTGTCTCTATATTTACTTGGTTTCTTTGTAAGGGAATTTGACAAGATTTTATCCATGTGGATATATCAGCCCAAAAAGATTTTGTTTCTACACATTCCCAGAAAAGGTGTATTAAGGTTTCTCTTTCGTTATGACAAAAAGTGCATTTGTCATTGTCTTTTATTCCTATTTTTTTGCAAAAAACTATTAGTTGCTAAACGACGATGTAGAAATTTGATATTAAAATAAATAAGCTTAGAGTTCTTGGTGCACTTAAAGGGTGTTTGGTAAGCCATTTTCCAATTAAAAGCATCGTTTGAGCCAGACATTACATCCTTCTTCCATTTTTCCTGGCATGATATTGGCTGCTCGCTTTTATTGAAAACAAGCTTGAGGTAAGCGAGTTGGGAAGGATTTTGGGTTTGTAGTAATTTCAGCAGGAAACTTTCATGTTTAGTCTGGGTCCTTGTGTTTGATCAACGTAGACGGTTCACTGCAGAAATCACTCCAAAGAAGGATAGTGGTCGCACCTGAAACCCATATTTATTTTGAAATGCTGTTAGAGAAAGAAAGCTGCCGGCGTGATCCAATAGCTGTTTAACTTGTGTTATTCCGTTAGAGATTCAGTCGTTATATAGTACAGGCTTATTCTGTATTCTTATTGGCGAGTTTTGCCACAAAGGTGAAGACAAAAAATGTTCGTCGGATGTTATTGTTCCCTCAAAACAAACCTCTGACCAGATTTCAAACATTTCTTTTGTAAATGGGTCTGAGATTTTTAAGTCTTTGATATCCTTTAGATTAAGGTTCCCTTTTGGCAGTGTGTTACCTCCAAATTTTTCTAATTGCAAATCAAATAAAATTTTCCACTTACCGTTGTTTTCTGGGTCAAGATATTTTTTAACCCAGACAACCTTAAGAGCTTTATTAAAAGATGAAATATCCAGCATTTTCAGACCGCCATTAGCATAGTCGTTAATCATTATTTTCCGTTTAACTTTATCTCCTTTATCGTTCCATAAAAAGGAATAAAACATTGAGTTTATCTCTTTAATCGCTTCATGGTTAGTTTGCGAGGGGGAGAGTATATAGACAAGTTGAGACGCGACAAGGCTTTTTAAGACTACAATTTTTCCTAATAAAGTGAGCCTACGAAACTTCCAGCATTCCAGGATGGAAGTTATTTTTTTAAGCTTATCACTGTAATTCAAAGAGATCATTATATTTGGGTCCGTTGAGAACCACACGCCTAGTGCTTTAACTTTTTTCCTTGACCATTTGAAATCTTTTTCTGGCAGAGCTTATGTTCACAATCCATTTTAGATCCGATCCATAAAACTTCTGTCTTCTTATTGTTGAGCCTGAGGCCAGATAAATTCCCAAAAGCTTCTATAAGGAGTATAGATTCAACAAAGGATTCTTTTGAACCATCCAAGATAAGTGTTGTGTCATCTGCAAACTGGCTTGATTTAAACTCTATTGCGTGTCACCATTTGGTTTTGAGTAATATATGTGGAGAAAGTGGCGCGAATATTGTTGACCAATCACAGGGCTAAGTAAAGGAAAGAGGCCAAAGTAATGGCAGCTACGATCTTCGACAATTTCAATGAAAAATTAAGACCACCCCTCCCGTTTCAGTGATGAAAAAAGTGGCGCGTTTTTATTTTCGCGCGACTTAATCATTGAATCGGGGAAAGGGTGGTCTTACTTTTCATTTTATTCCGTCCATGATTGAAGTCTCCTTCAAAGCCGGCCAGGGAAGCGTTGCGTGACTTCGGCGCGGGCGGCTGCCGATGAGACAATCCTCAGTTGTCAAAAATAGTAACAATAGGGCCAGTTAATATTACAAAGGCAGCGCCAACGTGTCACATTCTCGATCGCTGTAGTTTTGTTCAAAGCGACCCTCTTTCGATCGTCTTCGCTTCTTTACCGACTGATCTGCTTTAAGATTATTCTACTGCTGATAATGTCCGAAACAAGTACTGCCTTCGGTTGTGATCTAATGGTGCCCGTGGATGAGAGATTGCATTGCGGAATTTGGTAAGATTCACATGTCAAGAATTGATTTGGGGGGCACCTAACGCGTCAAATCAACCAAAAGCTGTAGGAAGGCATTTTTTTTAAAGTACCTTATGGTGTTTAAAGTCTGCTTAAAGTGATGTTTTCATAAGCTAGAAGAAGTTCATCTTTTTTGATTACTTAGCTGAAATTTTAATTGCCCGAAAATGTTAGGGAACAAAATCTTCATTTAAGAAAATGCAAGCTGAAATAAACTTTCCACGTGCTTTTTGGGGAACTATTTTCTTTACGAAAATGCAAGCTGCCGTTTTTGACTGACACAAACAGCAGTTACGACCTTTCTGAAAATCGCTAGTGCATTCTTTAATCGACGTCGAAAGCCTAAGACGAATTACCTGCCACCGAACAGATATCTAACGAAACTTCTCATTAGGTGGCTGTAGTGTCCAGTTAAGCCGCGAGGCATTGTGGGTTCGGAGCGGCGGCCATGTTTAAAACATGTGAGTGTTTGTATTAAAAGTGCGTGTTGAGTTTCGAGTAATAGAGTGTGCCAGTCTTGCCATCCGGCCGCGACAGTACATTGGCGACGAGGATACATTTCGGTCCATCTACGTAGCTGTTTATTTTGGAGATTCTTCTCAAAGAAAGCGGAATTTTTAGCGGAATGTCTGTCGATGGCGAAGCTTCACCGAACACGTCGACTACAAGTCAGCCGACAGTGAGTCAGCCAGCTCAACCGGCCCATTTTGCGGCATCGGAGGTTAGAAATCTACCCTGCTTCAACCCCAGGGAAGATCCAAACACCTTATCTGTGCGTTGGAAACGCTGGAAGCGTTCGTTCGAGTTGTATTTATTGGCAAAAGGAGTATCCGACGACAAACAGAAAGTCGCTTTGTTATTGCACACCGCGGGAATGGACTTACAAGATTTGTACTATACGCTAGTCGGCGCGGCGGAGGAACTGAAACCTTATGCGGACGTAGTAACACTTCTGGATGGTTATTTCGTGCCGAAAGTTAATGTTCCCTTCGAACGGCATGTCTTTCGACACTTGGAGCAACAGATCGGGGAGAAGGTCGATCAGTTTGTGTGCAGGCTTCGACAAAAGGCTTTGACGTGTGATTTCACCGATGTCGACGAAACGATCCGAGATCAACTGATAGAGAAATGCCTGGACCCCAAACTCAGGCGAAAAATTTTGGAGAAAACTAATGCCACACTAACAGATCTGCAAGCTATCGCGCGGGCCCACGAGGCAGTCTCCGAACAGATGAAGTTAATGGAAAAGTCTTTCACACATCACCCAACACATGTTAACTCGATCAGACAGAGTAAAGCTCAGAACAAAGGGAAGGGGCAGTCGGTAGTCAAAGGGAAACAAGGGGTGCAGAGGTATGAGCTACAGAAACCCAAGGCAGGCCCGTCACAGAGATGTTACAGTTGTAATCGTTTTGGCCATATTGCAAAAGATACATGCTGTCCAGCGAGAGATAGACGATGTGACGAATGCGGGATTCGAGGACATTTTGCAGTGTGTTGCGAGAAACTTGGAACTAGGAAGTCACGACCTACACCCAAACAGGAAAGCGGTCAGATCAGAAGCAAGAAGGCCTTTCAGGTAGCAGAGGTAGCAGGCCAACGAGAGGATAAATATGCATTTGTCGTTAGAGGCCAAAAGGAAACCGGAGAGCTCAAGCTTAAGGTCGGTGGAGTGGATTTAGACAATGTACTGATTGATTCAGGTGCCTCATGTAACTTGATTGACTCTGAAACTTGGAACGGTCTGAAACTGAAATATATTGAGTGTGAATCCAAGAAGTCAGACAAGAAGTTATTCGCTTATGGCCAGAAATAGCTTGTGCCGACAGTGGAGAAGTGTGTGTGGATGAATTCACCGTCATCAGGGGCACTGGGAGACCGTTGCTTGGGAGAAGTACAGCAGAGAAACTTAAAGTGTTGCGAGTGGGACCAGCCAGCGGGCCTCAAGTTTGCTCCGTAATGGCAGAAGGGAGTGATGACGATATTCGAGAGGAGTATGCAGATATTCTCACTGGAGTTGGAAAGCTAAAGGACTAACAACTCAAGATACATGTTAATAAGAATGTCACACCTGTAGCCCAGCAAGTGCGGAGACTCCAGAAACAGAAATCAGAAACTCGATGATCAGAAACTCGATGATCTGCTTGACAAGGATATTATTGAAGAGGTACCAAACACTCCTACTGCGTGGGTGTCACCTTTGGTTGTAGCTCCTAAGCAAGATGGGGACATACGCGTATGCGTAGATATGAGAGCAGCGAACGAGGCAATTGTACGTGAGCGACATCCTATTCCTACAATTGAAGAGATCCTGTACGATCTTAACGGGTCAACAGTTTTCAGCAAGCTGGATCTCCAGTGGGGATTCCACCAAATTGAGCTGGATGAGGAGTCACGTGAAATTACAACGCTTGTGAGTCATCGAGGCTTATACCGGTACAAGCGGCTCATGTTCGTAATCTCTTCAGCGCCGGAGAAATATCAGAAGATCATATCAGATGTTCTGCAAGGCTGCAACGGGGTTGCAAACATCGCTGATGATGTCATTGTTCACGGGACAGACCTGGAAGAGCATGACAGGAACTTGAATGCAGTTTTAAAGCGGTTGCGTGAGAAGGGGCTTACCCTAAATGGAGAGAAATGTCAGTTCAGATTACCGAAGTTGACTGTTTTTGGACATGATCTCAGCAGTGAAGGCGTCACACCAAGCGAAGAGAAGATTGCAGCTGTGGTGAATGCCCAGGCGCCCAGGAATGTTTCAGAGGTTCGCTCATTAGTACAGCTTGTACAGTAGTCGTCGAAGTTCATCCCTAATTTCTCACAAGTTGCAGAGCCTCTTAGGAAATTGCTCAGGAAGGGACAAGCCTTTATCTGGGGCATGGAACAATAAGCAGCATTTGAAAAGCTCAAGCAACTCATGACGTCAGCAAATGCACTTGCATACTTTAGAGGGGATTGCAAGACAAGGATTGTAGCAGATGCAGGTTCGGATGGACTAGGAGCGGTCTTACTTCAGCTCCAGGACGACGAATGGAGAGCAGTGTCCTATGCCTCAAGAAACCTTACCGATGTTGAAAGGCGCTACGCGCAAACAGAGAAAGAGGCACTGGCCTTAGTATGGGCATGTGAACGGTTCAATCTCTATGTCTATGGACGCCAATTTGAGCTTGAGAGAGACCACAAGCCTCTCGAATGTATTTTCAGTACGCGTTCCAAGCCATCCGCAAGAATTGAACGTTGGGTACTTCGTTTACAGTGTCACAACTACCGTGTAGTGTACCGTCCTGGTAAAGGAAGCATCGCGGATGCCTTGTCTAGATTGAATCAACCCAACCCAAAGGATCCAAGCAGTGAGAAGGAGGATTTTGTCAGATTTGTGGTGCAAGAAAGCACACCAGTTAGCTTGACCCCTAGAGAAGTTGAACGAGAGTCCGAAAATGATCCAGAGTTAGTAAGTGTACGTCGGTAAATACATTCAGGGGACTGGTCACAGTGCAAGATGCCTGGTTATGTCTGTGTGAAGAATGAACTGTGTACCATAGGACAACTAGTGCCGCGAGGAGATAGGATTGTTATACCGCAGAGTCTCAGAAAATCGGTCTTAGAAGCAGCTCACGAGGGGCACCAGGGGATAGCCAAGACGAAGAGTAGGCTGAGAACGAAGGTGTGGTGGCCCAAAATGGACGTGGACGTGGAACGAATGTGCAGAAGCTGCCATGGTTATCAGATTGTAGGACAGTATTCACCTCCCGAACCGATGCAAAGAACTGAACCACCTACCGGCCCCTGGCAGGATCTCGCCGCAGATCTAATGGGACCATTGCCCACAGGTGAAAGTTTGTTAGTTGTCGTCGATTATTACAGTCGGTATTACGAGGTGGTAGTGATGCAGTCAACGGTCACATCCAAGATCATCATGGCGCTAAAAGAGATTTTTGCACGATTTGGAAACCTCACTCAAGACAGATAATGGTCCGCAATTCGTGAGCAGAGAGTTCGAGGAGTTCTTACATGAGTGTGGAATTGAGCACAGGAGATAAACCCCCGTTATGGCCACAGGCCAATGGTGAGGTAGAACGACAGAACCGATCCCTCTTGAAAGCCCTAAAGGTCGCAGAGGTGGAAGGGAAGAGGTGGACAGAGGAACTACCAAAGTATCTCATGGCATACAGGTCCACACCTCAAGTCTCAACAGGTGCCACTCCAGCCTATCTCATGTTTGGGAGAGAGATCAAGTCTAAATTGCCAGAATTGAGACCAGACCAGTCAGTGGTCAACGAGGAGATTAGAGACAGGGACTGGGGTAACAAGTTAACTCAGAAAGCTTATGTGGACGACAAGCGAGGTGCGGTACCGAGTCCTATAATTCCTGGAGATCAAGTGCTTCTGAAGAACACAAAGAGCACGGGAAAACTAGCACCTAATTTTGAGCCTGAACCATATACGGTGTTAGCAAAAGAAGGGAGTCAAGTAACAGTCCAGTCGAGTGAAGGAGTGGTCTACAACAGAAACAGTTCCTTCTGTAAACCGTACGTTTCGCCTGAAGAGTCAAAATTGCCAAATGACACCAATGTTAAGAACACGGACGCTTCAGATTTGAAGCCAATTGAAGCTGAAACCTCTAGACCTAAGCGTACTATCAAAACACCAGAGAAATTTAAGGACTATGTTTTAGGGAAACCCTAAGAGACTTCAGGACTTTTGAAAAGATATTTCAAACTTGATTTTAGATTTCAGTTAGGTTTCATAAACCGTTTTAATCTGTAAGAGGATACAGTCAAAGTGGAAAGGAAGGGATGTAGTGTCCAGTTAAGCCGCGAGGCATTAGGGACTTTAAGCAAATCGCTACGGCGACCTATGCTACGGCGGCCGGAAGTAAAAAAGCCCAGAAATGAAGCAGTGCGCATGCTTGGAAATGAGCTTTCGCCATAGCGCTAAATCCTGCAACGTGAAGAACTGCCTTCTGGCGTAGTCACTACTACGTGAGTATAAAAGTCGACTCTCCTCCTATTCTTTGCGGTCACTAGTTTTAAAAACTAACATAGATTGTTTTTCACTTTATCAAGAAAGTATTTGAAGCTTCTGGTTTTCCAGTAAATACGTTTTCCCTGCGTTTTGTCGTAAAAGATTTCTATCGTCAGCACACTGTGCCATGCATAAACATGGCCGCGGAAATACTGCCAGAAAAAACAAAGGCTAGACGAAAACCGTAAGTACGACTGTTAGCAATAAAGCTAATGAAATGTCACTGAAGGTTGTTTACGCAAGAATAAAATATCTGAAACGTTGAATTTGTTAATTTCTTGTTAAATACGGCACATAAGAAGAAAAATCACTTGCAGCGAACTCCGATCTTCAATTGTAGTTTTCTGTTTTGTGTAGAAATCGCCCTCCGATGATGTTTTCTATTAATATTCTTCTTGGCAAACGAAAGATTGGAATTTAAGTACAGAAATTCTTGCGCAAAGTCTCTCTCAAAAGAGGGAAATTGGTTTCTATTTTCAGTGTTTTTGGTTCGTTCTAGATAATCTCGTCCGCTGTGGCAAATTAAGCTTAAGTTTTACAGTATAAAGCAGTACTGAATTCTTCGTCTGAAGTGAAGCCCATATTTTTCTTTCATGTGACAACTACGTTGTTTTATGTATTCGCTTCTCCAAAGGAGGTCACAACAGCGAAAGCAAGTGAGCCGTAGTCACTGCTTGCTTAAAGTTGAAATTTGGAGGGCTACGGTGACGTACTCTCCCGAGGACTCCGCATCCACGACCGCCGTAGTAGAGGTCGCCGTAGCGATTTGCTTAAAGTCCCTATTGTGGGTTCGGAGCGGCGGCCATGTTTAAAACATGTGAGTGTTTGTATTAAAAGTGCGTGTTGAGTTTCGAGTAATCGAGTGTGCCAGTCTTGCCATCCGGCCGCGACAGTACAGTGGCCCTGTGATTTAGGCTAACCAATTTTTGGATTAATCGAGCTGGTTTGTGATATGTGTATGTCCTCTTTCGCAGCTTTTACACGATGTTGAAGCCAATTAGCCTGAGTTGCGGACATTCGGGGTGCAAAAGCTGCATCGAAATGCTCTTTCAGGGAGTTGCACCGGGCGCCGCACCAAAATGTGCACTGTGCAGGACGACACTAACAGACAAATCCGATGCTCTAGGAATCAACGTCACGCTGGATCATCTAACGCGAGATTTACCTGTCCAGTGTACGAGTAGTGGTTGCACCTGGAGAGGAATTTATTCTGACGCCAGCTCTCACCACCATGTGTGTGTGAAATTGGAGGTGGAATGCGGAAATGACGGCTGTCAGTATAAGTGCGCACCGGAACAGATGCCACAGCATGCCGACACATGCATGAAGCAAGAGATCATGTGTCCAGATTGCAAGAAATCTGTAATGCGAGGGTCCTGTGCCCTCTAGGCTGTGGGACATCATTGCCAAGGTATGCTGTTTGCATTCTTTTGGTTACTCTAAATTATTATTATGGCAGTTTAAAGACTCTTGAATGCCAGTTCCTAGTAACAAATACTGGGGATGTATCATTATTATTGTTATCACTATCTTTATTATTATTATTATTATTATTATTATTATTATTATTAGTATATACCACACAAGTGAATAGTGCTTTTCGTGCTCTCTGATTGGTTAACTCAGAGGTGATTAGCCAGTACTGTTCACCTCTGAGCAGCACTCGCACAAGATTTTACAATTTCCGACCAATTGTCGATATATTGTCACCCATTAAGTAATGCCCTGATTATCCAGCTTGTGTGGTATACACTAAAACAATTATTCATCAGTGTCAGTGAAAGTGGTGGATATTTACCTCACCGCTTCGTGGCTTGGTAAATATCCACCACTCTTCACCTCCATTTCAGTGAATAATTGTTAATTATTATTATACACTGATATTATTATTATTTTAATTATTATTATTAATGAAGTTTTTAGCAAGACTTTTAAAACATACAGATTATGATTATGAATACTCTTAGCAACCTAGTAGATCAATGATTGTGAATTGAAGATTGTTTGATTATTATCATTATTATCGTTATCATTATCATTATTATCGTTATTAGTATCGCTTTGCACAGTAGTCTTTGGAACTGGAGATCTTACTTTGTTATTTCCTCTATCAAGTCAATTTCATCCTCAGGATTTGGAGAACAGGCTACTTTCTGTAGAGGTGGTTGACATTCTGGCAACTCTATTATTATTACTATTTTTGTTGTTGTTGTTGTTATGATTATTATTAGTTTGTTGTTTTGTTATCAAATCAATTCTAAGAACATCCTCTAGAATGCCAAAAATGCTATACAGCTTAACACTAAAAACAAAAGTCCATTAATAGCATACTTTTTGGTTTCAGAAGCCGTACCATTCTGCACATGAGTAACTGCAAAGAGAAAGCCATCAGATGCCATGTGCCTGGGTGCTTGAAAGTCGTTAAGAGAACAAACATGAATTTTCACATAGAAGAAGCAGCATCTAGCCACTTCAATTTGCAGTCAGGGGAAATACAAAGGCTGCGTCGTCTCCTTAGTGATGGGGTAAAAATATACTTAGACTGTTTCTCTTTAAGTAATGAGGTAAAAAAAGGATTTCAGCCAGATCTAATATTATTTCTCATTTCATCCAATTTTTCATTCACTTACTGACTGAACATAAAATACTGGTACCTCACATTCACAGTACTCGCAAATCAACATGAAAAATATGGTGTGTCCTGTGACAATCAACTGGTACCAGTTTAACAATAAACACAATTTCACACCCACTAGAAAGGCTATGGAATTTACATAGCTTTCCTATAAAATAAATTCATACTAGAATACTCACGTTATAGTTCTTTTTCAACGTTTGAATGCTTTTGCCTTTAAGTGGGAAATCCAACCATCCACCCTTCCAAATGTATGGTGACTTGCCGTCAAAAACACAGGAACATGCTTCATGTACCTAATGATCTGTTTTGGTTTTGTATTTTATAGAGTGTTAGTAACTACAACCCAGCATCCAAGGAGGAGAAATTTGTCTCCTTCAACTGAAATATGAGAGGTTTTATGTCCCTACATCCAGACAATTTACAGTCCCTTACAAGTAGAACAATGACCCTGGGAAGAAACAAGTGGAGGGGCTTGTACATGGCAGACAAAACTCTGATGTTGCAGCTGGTCTCAGCTACTGCTCCACAGACAATTCAGATACGGTATGAAAGATCCAGAGTTATTGTTTTGCAATTCATTGGATTGACCAATGTTAAGGGATTTTTACAAAAAAGTGTGACAATAACATCAAAAAGAATGAATAAATGCTTTATACCTTTAAACAAGTGATGTACAATATCATGTTCATGCAACAACTCTATTGAATGTTCATGCAACAACTATTGAATATGCAAATGAAAGAAATAAAATTAAGAATATTATTGCCAGATGACATAGAAAACAATCTTAATAGTTAACAGTTTAACCATGTATCGTTTAAGATAGGAATTTTAATGGTAAATAACCATGATTGAACTATTTGTAATCAAGCATCTTTGTATTCCAGGATTGTGATGAGGCCTGGAGAACATGAAGAGCATACCTTCATTCTCCAGCAAGAAACGCTGAAAGAAGGAGACATGCGGGGGGTCAGCATGGCTGACATGAATAAGTGGGTGGACAGTGATGGAGAAATTAATATTAAATTTATTATTGTTCATCTGCAATTTTAGGCATTTAAATTACTTAGACAAAGGCTTTATCCTAAAGGCTTTATCCTATCAACCCAGGAGAGAGAGAAGAGAGTCTACCTTGAAACATACATAAAGCCCATGTTGCTGTAGTTTCATTAAGAGTGAATGAAATTTGGTTAAGATAAAAAATGAAAATGTTAGTTCTGTCCAAAATGGTCCTGGTGCCATGTTATGCCTCGTCAGATGTCAGTTTGAAGGGCACTGCTATAAGAATTCTGATGACATTCAATATTGTGCAATAACCACTGATGAAGTAACCACCTTTTACACAAAAACTTAAATATTTGAAACAAGAGGTGACATTCCAAAAAAAGAAAATAAAAAGGTTTTGCAAACAAGCTTCAGTTATCTGTTACCTCATAGACACTTGAAATCAAAAGACCAATTAACAAAGTGAGAAGTTGTTTGCTACACTCCAAGTTTACCAACATTTGTCAGACATATTGGTTTATAGCAATCTATGTTTCTTAATTACTACTTACCAAAATTATAGTTCAAGGTTGAATTGCTCAAAGCATGGTTAGCATTAACCATTGGTTATACCATTGGTTAAGATATATTACAGCCTATAGGTTGTCATGGTATTTAACCCTGGTTAGCGCTAACCATGCTTTGAGAACCTGGGCCCTGAAGAGTGGTTACCAGTAAATAATGAGGTATTAAAAAAAAGCATCAACAAAATCATGCATGCCACTCCAATTAGTTGAAACCTTGGAACAAAAATGCAATCCAACCCAACCAGCATGAATGCCTATTACGTATAGAGCTTTTTTTATTTTTTTGAAAAATGTAAATTGTAAGGCCAGATGAACACTTTGCCCTTTGCAAATAGCTCCTTTAATTCGTTTTTCATTATTGAAGGCTCAGGAATAATATGAATAATTGTCTCAATTACAAATTAATCAGTTTAATTCTGTAGCTTGTATTTACCTTATATAACTATTCACTTTCTGGGGACAGGAAGAGCCTGGCTTTGGTAAAGCTCACAGGGGCTTTCCTGTCTCCATGAGTCTGAGAAAACAAAATTAAAGGCAGAGTATAGATGTGCAGGTGTTTGATGGACTGGAACCAAATTTTTCAGTAGCATAACCTGATGAAAAAAAAAAGTCAGTCAAGGGTCTATGTGTACAAAGGCAGAATTACAAGTCAAATTTACTCTCTGTACAACCTGATAAATAGTTAATATTATTCACTGAAGTGAAGGTGAATAGTGGTGGATATTTACAGAGCCATGAAGCGGCGAGGTAACTACTGTATCCACCACTTTCACCGACACTGATGTGAATAATTGTTTTAGTATACACCACACAAGTTAAATAATCAGCAATTGAAAATTGGTTCAATTTCACCTTGCTGTTGGAACCATGCTGAAAAACGGTAAATATTTCATTTTATTTACTTATATAGTGTTCGACAGTTCACGTACTTTTTCTATGCCTTAAAATTTTAGTTTGGAAGATTAATAAACAACTCAACATTAAACACAGTGAAGCAAAACTTTTTTTGCAAATTTTGTATTTTTCGGAACAGCCGGCTAGTTCATTGCTAAAATTTTGCTTCTCGGTAACTGAAGCGAAACGGGAAGCCATTTCGTTTTTCTCCATTTACTAGTACTTGCTATTCACCTCCAAGCTAGGCAATCAATGCGAGGAAAGCACTCTTTACTTGTGTGGTATATACTTATTGGAAATATCTGGTACTTATTATGGTCAATATAACAAAGAAAAGCTAAAGAACTGGAACAAAATAGTCTGGATCTAAGTGTATTGCGACCATTTATTGGTGTTATTGATGCCTGCGCCGTTTTAAACTGACATAATTGTTCTCTTGCTTGAAAACCCTAATATTAATTAAAACCCCACTTTCAAGTACTGGTACTAGTATCTGTTTCTGAACTCTGATTATAACAGTTAAAGATGGCCACGGTGCTGAACTGTATTTTACACCAAGAACATGTTTAAGATAAATTCCAGAAATTGTCTGTTGAAAATTAATGGCTAGCTGCTTTGATGTTAAGTGGATGTTTTGTGAAAATACAAATAACTTAATATTAAGCTTAAATATTTCGATCAATCAATAAAAATAACTTTGTTTAATTTTGACATTGTTTGTCCACAACATGTAAAATTTATGGGTCACAGGGGTATCTTTACTTTGGTTCAGCAGTCAATGCTGACTACATTCTAGCGTCTGTTAAGTGACCATGAAGGACGGGTCAAACGTTTTATTTTAGTTTGCACTACACAACACCTGACCAAAATCACTCCTATGAAGAAGGTGGGCTTGAATTATAACTAGAATAACCGTACCTCATTTTTGCACGTCCCAAGCGGTTCAGTTTAGGCCTCTAAATACTTTTTAACAATCCAAAATGGCCTCTTACCACATACATCACGGATCACGTGCATACCAGTGGAGAACCTCGCAAACGAGTCTGCCCTCGATCACGTGCATACCAGTGAAGAGCCTCGCAAACGAGTCTGCCCTCGATCGAGTGACGAAGCCGTCTAGTTCTCTTTCTTTCCCTTTTTTTTTAAATTTAATTTTCAAATCGAACGTTATGAAAACGAGTGTTCCCTCGTTTTGCAGATCAAATCGAGTGTTTCCTCGATACTGAAGTTAAAATCGAGCTTAGCCACGGTAGCAAATTGTTCCTCGCCTTAGATATGCCTAAAACGAGTGTTCTCTCGATAATGAAGTTTAAATCGAGGGTGGCCACGTTAACAAATGGAGTCACTCATATATCGTGTGCACATATCGAATGATTTTTTTATCGAGTGTATTTGGATTGCTTTCCCGGAAACGATGAGTGATTAACTGTGACTCGATTTAAAATCGACACGATGACGCAGGCACTCGATAAACGATTTGTTGTAATGGCGATGGTTCTATCGTGGGGTCACTCGATCACACCAAAGACTTGATTTAGACCGAAGACGACCCTAGATTTAGACTGAAGACTCCTTTATAAACGACCCTCGATTTAGACCGAAGACTCCTTTATAAATGACCCTCGATTTTGACCGGACTTGTTTTAAATGACCTTCGATTTTGACTGGACTTGTTTTAAATGACCCTCGATTTTGATCGAAGCCTTAGTAGCGTCCCGCGAAGCTTGCACGGGACACCCCTTTCGTCTCCCTCTTGACGCAAGAAGCGCGGGCTCATTGATTTGTAGGGGTCTGTGCGGGGCTGAAAAACTGTCATCTGCTTGTGAAGGTGAGTTCAGCCTGCAGAACAGGCGATATTGTTTTGCGAATTTCAGCGAATGGAGGCTCCAGCGATGCGTGCGCGGAGCAATCGGTTAAATAAGCGCCTATTATGCAGGCTGGGGTGAGTTATGTTGTTTTTCGTATGAAAATAGTAATATTATTAGTCTTTGTTTTTTCGGAAGTTTCGTTGCAAAATGGCCGCGGTTACAGTTTTGTTGTCATTATATCAGTGGTTAGTAGTCACTGGAAACCAGTGTGTGGAGCACATCCTGATGACTACACAAAATACGGCGTTAAGCAATTCCTTTATTAACAAACCCTATTAAGTCACTGCAAATTCCTTGTACAATGGACGTGTACCTCAGGAGAATTGTGGCAACTACAAAACTTCTTCTTTGATTGCACCTGGCGTCACGGCGGCCATGTTCTGTCATGTTGGTGGAAAGAACAATAGCGAAAAAGTTCCTTTTGGAATTTGACTCTATTAGTATGCAAACCTTGAGCTACATTTTTCTATTGTTTTGGCACCAACATGGCCATCTTATCACGTTAATGCAATCAGAGAATTGGGCCATCCCATAAATTTTATACACTGACCCATAAAATAGAAGGCCCAATTCTAGTAGGCCTTCTTATGTACCAATTTAAATTCCAACACCTTTTAAAGTGATTCCAACAACACCATGTACCCATGAAAGCATAACAATTTTAGACATGAATTACTCTTACTTTAGCAAATACACCGAATTCAATCTCTATTTATTAAATAATGCTCTAAATTCCAGATCCTGTCAGATTAGTTTTAGCGATAATAAATTAATAATTGCCTTCCATAAGTTGTTGGAGGGTTATGCAATAAAAATTGAATGTCACATTGAAACAAAACAAACCGATCAATTACCCTTCCTCCAGAGGCCCGTTGAAGGGAAATATAAATTTCCCTGAAAAGCCGAAATCGTTTTCCTCCCGGCACTTTGCGCCTGTGCCGCGGCTTCGCAGTGTAATTTCATTCCTTCAAGTGGAGAAATAACCTCTGGCACCCAGGGTAACCAATCAATATACTGATACTTTTCAACCCCTTTAGTTCTTTTACTGTCAATCACATATTACTGATGGAAAAACTTGAACACTATGGAGTATTGCTCCACAATAATATTATTGTTAAAGATTATCTGAATAACACTAGCCAGACTGAAATTTATTTCTATTATACACGTAAACAAACCTATCAATATATAAGACAATTTTTCTTTACCTCTTGAGAAAACTAGAACACCACAATTTAAGAAGTATTGCATTACAGTTGTTTAAGATGATCTAAATAAAAAGATTAACGTGATTGAAAAATACTTGTAATATATTAATAAACCAATTATATATACCAATTGTCACTGTTATTCACAAAATACTTAATAAATGGAAAAGCAGAACACGATGAGGTAAGAAGTATGGCTTTACAATAATTAAAAGCAATACTTCTTAATGTGTTATCATTGCTTGAAAATGATCTGAATAATATACGTCAGATTGAAAAAAATGTTTAATAATAATTATCAGGAGGCAAACATTTTCCTGAGGTAGTGACATAGAAACTGGTAACAACTTGGAAAGATAAAGTTCAAATTAACTCTTAAATCTGCACACTTGGTCAGAGGCAGAGACTTGCTCCTCAAGCCTTTGAAAATATTAAGCATATTTGAAACAAAGGACGAGTTTAATTTTTGGAATGGTGGTAACACACAAACAACATTTTAATCCCATTAATTCCCATCCTTTTCTCCATCTGCTTTTTCTTTCTCACTGACTTCTGTCACCTCCTGCCTGTTTCTCTTTCTTCTTTTTCTTTTCTTTTTCTCTTTGACTGCAGAGGAAGCAATTAAAGTTGTGCTATTATTATTATTAAAACTGGTATCATTAATGAACATCCTCCTCATTAGTGTCATATTAGTTCTGTTCGTGATCCCTCCAGGTATTAAGTTTCATTAAGAAGATGTCCCGGTGAGGTTATCAATCATTGATGTGGTTGGGTCGAATTATTTCATTCAAGCAAGTTACTTAGCTTCATTTCTTCATGGTTTCCACTCATTAGGATAGAAAAAATTCCTTGTGATTTGATTCTGTATGAGGTGCCATTTCCCCAACAGTATTGTCTTTAAGCTGGGCAAAGCCGGGGTGATATTGCGTTACAAAGGGTAGTATTGTCTTACGTGCATTATCGTTCCTTTGTTCTAGTGACGCTTTTCTGTCAGTGAATTTGACTTCAGAGAGGTGTTTCGCTACAACGTTAGCTGAGTATCCTCTATTTTGAAGGCGTCTCTCGAAGTTTTTCATGTTTTCCTCAAAGGTTAATTGTGAGGAATTTGTTCTTAGAAGCCTTAACGCTTCTCCCTTGAAAAAGGCTTATTTAATTTTTTTAGTGTTGGTTTTACTCACCCAGGTCCAGCCCAAATCTTATTGAAGAGATCATATAACACAATGCCATTTGTACTACCCTGCGAGCCGGAGTTCATTTGTGCTACTATTGCTATGTTTTGCGAAAGGTATGGTTTGAAACAGCCATCGATCAAACGTAATTGGAAAAATTTACCCCAGCTTTACATTAACTTTAGTTTCAGTCTAGTAAAGTGCAACTTTACGCAAACTTTATATGGCGTGTAAAGGAAAGTGAATCTGGCTCATCAACTTTCAACAGCCTTTACGCAAGCTGTACGTGCGATAGACGTAAATCTACCTTTACTACAAGTCTTTACGAAGTGGCGTAAACTTGTTTCACCAACTTTACGCGAATTTACGGCAACTTTAATTATCCGTAAATCTCTTTAAGGGTACTCCCATAAATTACGGATAGGTGTGTGCCGCAAAGGGTCTGAAACCCTGACCCTTTTTAAGAATGAAGCAAACAGTTATTGAGACCCTATTCAAGGACGAGACCCGAAAAAGCAGGAAAGAATTAGCGTCAAACTAAAGGCGGATTCAGCAGGCTAATAAGTGAGCGATCCAAACAACGGCTTATAAATACTCAATATGTTTCTTAAATGTAGTCTGCTCATATCCTGTCAGATTTTTATTATTAAGTAATATTAATAAATGTATTTTTTTCTGTTATGTAATATATGTTTCATTTACATAGCCTGTTGCACTTTTACTTTCTTGATTCTTTAAATATCTATGTACATGTTCATGCAAATTAATTGTCCGTGGCAGTGACCAACTCGAAAGCCTTAAAGCTACTTTGGTAACTGCGCACATTTGCTTTTAATTTAGTTGCTGGCCTATCTCTCTACCCATGTCATGTACTTTAATGTAGAAATGTTTGTAAATAGTGCAAAAAACAATAAACTGAACTGAAACTGAAGCTTACCGCCACGGAAAAAAAATCATTTCTTTTTTCGTTTAGCTGGGTATGTTTTAGCTGATACAATTAGGCACCCTATGTAAGGATCACACAGGGAACTCTGTGCCAAAATGTGCAAAAATGATACCCTATTTAACGATCGAGAACCTCAAAAACCATACCCTATCCCGCGGCGCGATACACGAATTTCACCCACCAGGCCTCAGTAAAGGCGTTATCAAATTCCTCACAATTAAGGGAGGAGGGGGGAGGGGTGGGGGGCTAACTTAACTACAAAATTAGCTAACATTGTTGCTATGGAAAGTTTCCAACGCTCATATCTTGGAAACCCTAACTTGCACAGACAAGCTGCCTGGCTATGTTTTTACAATCAAAACGTTTTACAATTCAAAGGTGACAGACCGCAAACAATTGTTGCTTCTAAAAATATCTGCGTGTAATAACTGTTCATCAGTAGGATACCTAAAATGTGTGCAATTCCACAATTGGTTTCGGCTCCATCAAATCCTATACCAATTGCAGAACATTTTAGGAGGAGCCACCCACACTGTGAGCACAGTTATTGACAACGCGTATTAGCAAGGAAAACAACGTAAAATAATAGGAGTACGTTAAATAACGAACTATGCACACGTAAACCAAACAACGAACTAAGCACACGTAAACTAAATGGTGCCAATGGTTAACGATCGCCAAGGTGCAGAATACTACGTATCGATTTTTGAAAATACGCGTTTGTGGGAGATTTATGACGTCATAAGCATGCAAATTCATACCCTTTTTTTTATTATCATTGCAGTTATGTACGTTAACCAAAATTGCTTACGTAAAGAAGGCTGTAATATCTCCCATTGGCAAAAAAATTCGGAACTTCACATAGTT
The DNA here is from genome assembly GCA_016490735.1 of Pachyseris speciosa. Lineage (NCBI taxonomy): Eukaryota > Metazoa > Cnidaria > Anthozoa > Scleractinia > Pachyseridae > Pachyseris > Pachyseris speciosa. Next base: position 817,243 of record JAEMWC010000282.1, read on the forward strand.
TTCTCCAAGTTTTAGGGATTATTCTCTTTAAAGCGCGATTGGGGCCTGGGGCAAGTTACGCATGTGCAATAGCAATTTATAAATTTTACATGTTCACCTCTTCGCTCGTCTCACCAATATAGTGGCAAAAACACCGAAAAACTGTGTTTTACAAATACATTTCGTACAAATCTCTTGGCAACAACGTTAAGTCTGTAGTTAAGTTAGTCCCCCCTTAACCTTTGAGGAAAACATGAAAAACGTCGAGAGACGCCTTCAAGCTAAAGGGTACCCATAGAGAAACACCTCTCTGAAGTCAAGTTGACTGATAGAAAAGCATCACTAGAACAAAGGTACAAGGATGTACGTAAGACAATACTACCCTTTATAACGCAGTATCACCCGGCTTTGCCCAGCTTAAAGACAATACTGTTCGGGAAATCGCATCTCATACAGAATCAACCACAACTAAGAGAAACCTTTACAGAGCCTCCACTCTTATCATATCGCAAAGAAAAATCCTTTAAAGACATTCTGGTTAGAGCAAAGCTATAAACGCAAAACACAATCCATCAGCGAACCGCAGGAGTTGCGTATGCCCGTCGACACTTCTCACACTTATATTTACAAGATTCGCTTGACACAGTCTAGCGATGGATCTAACATGTTGTCTAAAGCAGAAATAGATTCAAGCTGTGGAGAAACAAAAAAAATTCTGGTCTCGCGCGGAGGCGGCCTCGATCTTCGATATGAAGAAAACAAAGCATGCTTGGTAGGCTACCAGCGCGCATGCCTGACCTTGAGGATCAGAGATAGTCAAGCGTGAAGTTCAAATCAAAACTTGAAGTTTGAATTCAATACTTGTGCGTCATTTCGGGCGCATCTTCGAGAAGGTTGAAAGTAAAGACTTGACGTTGAAGCGAAAAAAGTAATGTTGAGGGGAAGGCTTGATCGTTCTCAGAAACTCGAATATTCAAACGAAGGCTTGAATGTTGAAACGAAGACAAGATTGTTGAAGCGAATAGTTGATTTTTGAAGAGAAAACTTCAATCTTCAATCTTGTTTAGTATCTTTGAACTTGTATTGATGGGAATATGGTACGATGTTGAATGCAAAGAAAGCGTTTTGTTTTTAAAAGTTCATATCTAAATCGTAAACATAACCTTTAAAATGAAAACTTGGATGTTGAAAGTAAAACTTGATTTTTGGCGGAGATTTAACGCCATAGAAAAGATGATCGATCAGTTTGTAAACCAAGTAGAATTTCTTCCCACTCTTCTGATGTCGACCGCAAGTTTGTCGATGCCTCTAAATGGGAACAAAGGATTACCAGTCACGTCCTACACTGATACAGGACACCCACCTCACAAAGGTCTCTCATCTTACATGACCCTCTCTGACACGGGACTATCGACGCATACCCTTGCAGACACAGGGCATCAACTAACCTCCCATCCCACAAATGGCACGGGGCACGACACTTACTTCCACACAGGCACATCAGAACAAGTAAAAACTCTTCCTGAAACGACGAACCCAGACAAATCTTTCTATTACACGGGACAGCCGGTCGATTCCTCTCCTGGCACAGGACTCTTGGCTCCACTCCATTTTGACACAGGTTACCGAACAACACTTCAGGTTCTGGCTTTCTCTGCAAACACAGGCAACTCAGTAACTACCACACAGACCTTTGTACTGACTGCCCCTAAGATGGCCGCTGGCGCCAGTACCTCAGTCACTTCTCTATCCGAAGTACCCTTGACTGCTGATTCTCGACATGCTTTGGCCGCTACTACCAGCCTGAAACCTGTCCATCCGTCCGCCTACGAGCTTCGTCCACACGCTGATCCCTTCAGCCTTGAGAGTTCTCCGGCAACTCTATACCATGAGATAAAACCAAGTCCGTATGTTCAAGGTCAAAATCGCGCTCCTCCAAATTCAGAAAGTGTCTTCCAAATTTCCGAGGCATTGGCTAGGGTAACTCAGCTGCAACGACTCCCACAAGCCAAGCCGGACGTTTTCACTGGTAACGAGACAGACACTAAATTCTTTATTTGGAAAACAGCTTTCGACGCTCTGATCGACTCCACACCGATTAGCGCTCAACAGAAACTGTATTTCCTTTATCAGCACTTGAACGGAAACGCGAGGAAAGTCGTTGAGCAACTGCAGTACATGGTGAGCACTAGCCCAGAAATAGCCTACAGCGAAGCAAGAAAGAAATTGAGGTCGCGCTTCGGTCGCCCCGCAATTATAGCTACCGATTTTTAGAACAAACTGAGTAACTGGCCTAAAATCGGCAATAATGACGCCTGAGGTCTGAGAGAATTTAGCGATTTCCTACAACAAGTCGAAATAGCGAAAAACCACCTTCATAGCCTTAAGATTTTTGAATACCTTCCAAGTTACAAACCCTGGTCGAGAAGCTCCCAAGTTGGTTCCTAACAAAGTGGTCCACAACGGTGCAAACCCTAAGACAAAAGAAAGGTTGCGATGGGTTCCCGACCTTTGCTGAGTTTGTCGAAGAAGTAACCTTTTATGCTGATGGCATGAACATTCCACAGATTTTCCGCCAGGCGACCAAAGACCCAGTGGGAAATTCACCTGGTACATTTTCACCACCTGGCCTCGTGCTACGTAAAAAGCTACCCGGTTCTACTAACCTGGCCTCGAAAACAAGTGGTGGACGCGAAGCCTCATCGCCTGAATCAAAGAAAGCGAAATCGGAAGACAATTCTGCAGATAACAACCCCTCAGCGGTTAAAAAGCTCTGCCTCTTCCACAAAACAAGGTCTCACACGCTCAACAAATGCAAGAAATTTCGAGAGCTAACCTGGGAAGAAAAAAGAGACTTCTTTAAGAAAAAAAAAATTGTTTTAAGTGTATGGCTCAAACAAACACAATGCCGAAAATTGCGATCAATTACCTCCAGTCTGCGACATTTGCGGCAAGAGACATTTGACAGCACTAGATACCGAGACAACGCCCGATAACAAGAAGAAACCTAATACTCCCGAAGCTAAAAGTACATCTACAGCTTGCACGCAAGTCTGCGGGGAGGAGGAAACCAGTAGGTCGTGTGCTAGAATCGTCGTAGTACAGGCATCTCATCAGTCTAACCAAGCTAAGAAGTTAACAACGTATGTTGTCCTAGACGACCAATTCACAGATGTCTTTATTTCCGACAACCTGCTAGAACAACTGGAAGTGGATGCACCAGAGGTCGACCTACAGGTTAACACAATCGTAGGCCCAAACACAATTAAAACCAAGAAAGTAACTGGCTTGTCCATTCAAGACACAGAAAATGGTTATGCACCAATCAAAGTCCCGTTTGCTTACTCACGAGGGTACATCCCTACTTCACATGGGGATATCGCCACACTCCACGTAACCAGTTAGTGGAAACATTTGTCCCACATCGCAGACAAAATACAGCACAGCCCCGATGTCGATATAGGCCTACTCATTGGCCGAAATGTTCCAGCTGCCTTCCTGCCAATCGAAGTCATCTTCGGAAACAACGAAAAGCCCTGGGCAGAACAATACAAGTTTGGCTGGACGATAATTGGTCGTATATGCAAAGATAAGAACACAACGACCAATACAGCCTCGGTCAATCGAGTAACAGTGGAGAAAGAGACGCTCCTAGATCGCTGCGAGCAAACGTCAAGAACACCTCCAATCCTGCATTCTAAAGACCTAACAAGCCCAAAGCAAGTACGCGAAATGATGGAGCTCGACTATAGCGAGATTCAACACGCCCGCAAGATTCGTGGAACTGAATATTCCGAGTCCATAGAAGATAAACGCTTTGGAGAAATACTTGCCAAAGGCCTGCACAAGAATAAAAACGGAAACTGGGAAGCACCACTACCCTTCAAATCAGATGACCTCTCACTTCCCGACAATAAAGGGCACTGTTTGAGAAGGCTGCTATCACTTAAAAGAAGGCTTCTAAATGATAACCAACTAAAAGATGACTACCTAGCCTTTATGAAAAAGACTCTCAATAACGGCCATGCCAGTCGAGTACCTGATGATAAACTGAGTACACAAAGAGGCAAAGTATTGTTTCTTCCCCACGTCAATGTATATCATCCAAGGAAACCAGATCAAATCCGAGTCGTATTTGACTGCAGTGCCGTCTTCGAAAACGAATCGCTAATAAATTGTCTGCTACAAGGTCCAGATCAGTTAAATTCCTTGCTGGAGTGTTGACACGATTTCGGAAAGAAACGGTTGCCTTCATCTGTGACATTGAGCAAATGTTCCACACCTGCAATGTTAACCCTGAGGACAGGAACTTTCTGCGCTTCCTGTGGTTCGAAAACAACGACCTAACAAAGCCAATCGTGGAATATCAAATGAATGTACAGCTCTTTGGTGCAGCATCCTCCCGGCCCGGAGTGGCAAACGTCTGCTTACATCAAACAGCAGAAACTCACAGAAAGGATTTTGGAGACATCGTATCAGACTTCCTCCTTAGAGATTTTTACGTAGACGATGGCCTAAAGTCCGTTTCTACAGCAGTGCAAGCCTTACAGTTAATCAAGGACTCACAAGCAATGTGCGCAAGAGATAACTTAAGCCTGCATAAGTTCGCAAGTAACTGCAAAGAAGTCTTAGAAGCTCAACCCGTTAATGACCACGCAAATTATATCTAGATTTTTATCCATAAGTTTCATAATCGGCATATATTTGAATTTTAAATCGCATTTTTATAATTTAATAGGTTTATTGGTAAATGAAGAAACATTTAGGGAAGCAGTGTAACGGCACCCGTGTGCCTTAGTTTCCGCAGTATTTTTATGCCCTATTTTAGCTTTTACCACAGCTTACGTCACAATGGCTTTCTGATAGTTTTCACGTCACCTTAGCTTCTATACTGCTAAACTTGTGTAATTCTCCATAAGGCTCACAGATTGAAATTCGACGGGCAACTTAGGGTAACTTTGAGTAACAACGGGTTAAATCACGGAACCTCCGATTAGTGCTGTTAAACTCAGAACCTACTAAGAGCGTTCGCCCCAACACATCCTACCAGAAAGGATTGCTGTGAGAGTTGGCACAATAAACTTTAGCCTTGTGGAATCTGTTAGTCATTCAGTTTACTACAATATCTGTATAATAGAGCAGGTTTTGATGAATCGCGGTGAAACCAATTCAAGAAAAAACACGGACGCAAAGTTCGTAATGAACCAATCACAATTGAAGGCAATTACACGGAGCCCGTATCAAGTGCGGAAAAAATGCGCGCAATCAAGAAAGGCGTGATTTTTTTTGGCCTTTCTTATTAATGGTTGAATCAGAGTAGCGGGAGTTTCAATAACCAATCACAAAGCCAATTAAAACAAACACGTGACGCAAAGTTCATAATGAACCAAACAGAATTGAAGGCAATTACACGGAGCCGGTGCCAAGCTCGGAAAAATGTGCGCAATCAAAAAAGGCGTGATTGGTTTTGGTATTTCTTCTTATTGGTTGAATAAGTGGCGGGAGTTTCAATGACCAATCACAAAGCCAGTTGAAGCAAAACCAAAGCAAATGTTAGAGTTATTCTATCTTTTTTTTGTTTGTTTTGTTGTTGTTGTTGTTGTTGTTTTTGCTTTTGATTTTTGCATTCATTACATTTATTAAGTTGAAAAGCGCTGTAAAGGGGTTTTGTTCAAATGATATCAGAAGTAGAAAGATATTGATTATTGGTTGGTCATATAATCCAATATCGTTTTTAGATATGGGAGAATTATAAAGTCTCTCTCTATAATTTAGTGAGCTATTTGCTTTAATCAGTTAAAATGTGAGCTTCTTAAGCAATTTCACATTTTGCATAAAACGTAACTATAGTACATTACCGATATCTCGAACACGCATGAGAAACCAAAAAGTGTTCGAATTAACAGGAGTCGGAGATGGCCTGAGCTAAGTAAACGGGAAATTTATCCAAAGTAGTGAACTTTCAGGGGATTGAAATAGCAGGAGTCAATTGTATTAATCTAGGTTAACGAGTACAATTGTCATTTTAAAGCTAGTATCAAGTTTGTAGTACGTTCATTAAGATGTGCAATCAAGATAAACTTGTTTTAATTTAAACTCACGAGCGTGAAACCTGTACGTCTTTGTTTGGAAGCGCAGGGAGGGGGGGGGGAGGGGCAAGGGGAGGGGAGGGGAAGGGAGTGTGGGAGTACTACTCGGCGGTAGCTCTTCGAAGCGAACAACTAATGAGAAACAACTCACGGGGTAATTGGGTTAGACTCGTCTTCCGTTTCCATGTGACGGTTGGTCTCAAGAGGCTAGTACCGGTAAAGACGTTTAAGGCCTCAAGCAAAATCTTGCCATCAAATCTAAACAAACGTGGGTTTTTGGAACTTGTTCTCACTGATAACTTTGTGTATAACATTTGTTTGTTGGTTGGTTAGCTTGTTTGCTTGGAGTTATTCCTTTAGGCATTGGCGCAAATGGGGTGACAAAGGCCTGCAAATGGCTGCGATGACACATCAGCTGCTAACATTCAAATCCGCATTGGAAGAGCTATAAATTTTCAATTGTTATGTGACTCCCCAAGTTTAAATTACCAGAGACATAAGTTACAAAGAATTCAGACTACTTCAGCTCGAATGATAATAGGAGCCCGCAGTTCTGATCACATAATACTAATTAAAGAGCCTGCACTGTCTACCTGTGGAAGCAAGGAGTAACTTTAAGATTTTTCTTATCACATATAAAATCTTGAATGGACAATCTGCTGGATATCTAGAACCTCTGATTAAGGAAGATCATCCATCAAGAGCACTACGATCATCATCCCTTTCGCTATTGTGCACCCCAGCCATAAAATCCAAAACATATGGAGGGCGTGCGTTTTCTACTGCAGCAGCTCAGTTATGGAATGCTATCCCAGAATATTTCAAAAATGCAAAAAGTGTTGCTGCATTTAAGAGAAAACTTAAAACATTTTTATTTTGGAAATATTTTAATTGATTTTGAAGCTTAAGTTTGCAATGTTTGGTGTATAGTGTGTTACATAGGCTAGTGGTTTTTTTCTTTTTTTTTTTTTTGGCTTTTTCTTATCATGATGTAAAGTGCATTGAGATGCAGAAATGCGCTAAATAAGAACCCATATTATTGTTATTATTATTATTATTATTATTATTATTATCATTATTACAAGTGAAACCGGAAATAACAATATATAATTATATATCCCATAAAGAGGTAGATATAAGGCAAAGAAACAAAATAATGGTCGAAAAGGGTAACTTTTAATGCCATATATTACGGCGAGACATGACTAATCTTCTTCAGGGGCAACACTGAGGCAAAGTAAAAATGGAGAAAACGGAAAAATAATAGACCTGTACTGAAGCGGCTACCAAAAAAGTGGCATTCCCAAGGTGGCATTCCCAAGGTGGTAAGAACAATGATAAGTTGTGATGAATTTGCAATTTTGTTAGATTCTGCAACAAAGTTAAGACGTGAGTAGATACTGCTACGTAAGGAGTAGAACAAGAAGAAAAAAGTACAATCAGTTGAAGGTTGAGAACCCTGCTCCACCCATTCATGCACTACTGACTTATTATTTAGACCTTGTAGACATTGTTTCTCTTACTTAACTTCTCATGGTTTTGAAAGTTATTTGTTGCTGAGCCAGTAAGTCAGAGCTTACTAATAAATGTAAAAAAAAAAAAAAAGAAAAATGGTTGTATTGAAATTTGGGGGTTAAATGTTGTAGAGACGGAAGATTGTATTCACATTTTTGTGGATATTTATTATGAGTGGGCTTGGATCGAGGCAAGTGTATTTGTACTTCTTTGGGAAAATAGTTGACAATTTTTCTTTATTATTTTGACCTTTTTTTAGTTTTTGCATATTAATTCATTCATACCAGAAATCACAAGTGTTAGTTGAGAGAGAGAGAGAGAGAGAGAGAGAGAGAGAGAGAGAGAGAGAGAGAGAGAGAGAGAGAGAGAGAGAGAGAGAGAGAGAGAGAGAGATGCTCTGAAAATACGCTTACCGCTCTTGTTCTGACAGTTTTTTTAGTTCACGATAAACCAAAAATGAAATGTTTTGCAATTTTTTTCTTTGGTTAAATTACGAAGGAAGACATTGCCCGCTATGTTTGTCATCGAATCGTAGATTCTCCACACCACGCGATTCACACGTCATTTTGTTTAACCAGAGAGAGAGAGAGAGAGAGAGAGAGAGAGAGAGAGAGAGAGAGAGAGAGAGAGAGAGAGAGAGAGAGAGATGCTCTGAAAATACGCTTACCGCTCTTGTTCTGACAGTTTTTTTAGTTCACGATAAACCAAAAATGAAATGTTTTGCAATTTTTTTCTTTGGTTAAATTACGAAGGAAGACATTGCCCGCTATGTTTGTCATCGAATCGTAGATTCTCCACACCACGCGATTCACACGTCATTTTGTTTAACCAATCACAGAAAGTGAATCGACCTTCTGAAACGAAGCGACGGTTTGCTTGCGACAGCGCTGTAGCTGTGGTGAAAGTGGTATTTGCGGTCAAGTTTAGTAAAGTAATGGAAAATTTCTAGTCTGAAGCTTAACTACATTCAAAACGGTGAAATGATTTTGAAATTTGGTTCATCCTGTCTCATAAAACCTTAGACCAAGTCAGTGGATTAACGAGCACATGAACGCTGTGCGATACCTCGTTCGACTCTCTCGTTCCGCCACTTCGACTAGGTCACCTGAAGATGTGTTAGACTGTGAAAATATTTTTAACTGGCCATTTTGGGAAGAATTATATCAAGGCTTGATGGACGGCTTTTTGGATGTATCTAAAGCGTTGTGAAAGGGATTGTATTCGCGCCGCGACTGCATTCGACAACACATAAATTTTCCCGCTGTGGTTTGGGCATGACTAAAGACGAAGGATGTGCGATTTACGCAGTGGCCCGATGTAGCCTTTTCGACGATTGGAGAAGGTATTTACCGTTGCCCTTTTATTTAGTCGTTTTCTTCAAAAAACTTACGGTCAACCGATAAGCCAGATAAGCGTTGTCTTTGTTTATGTGCCCAAATTTTTTATGGCTCGGCAAGAAGTTAAGCCTACTCTCAAATTTGGTTTTCAAGTTTATCGTCAGTTTGTTTGTGAAGAAGGTTTTCAGGATTTCTGTGTTGGACCCATTCTTATAGCAAATTACATTTTAATTTCCCCTCAATTTAAAAAATAGATTCAACTGAAATTTACCGTAAGCGTAAGCTTATAATTATTGTTGTAAAAAGGTTTTTCTGCAGACTACCATTGTAAATAGGTGCCACAAACCAGAAGCGTAACACTTTGTAAAACTGCCAAATCTATTAAAACAATTATTTTCTAATCTTTCTTTGTTTTTTTTTCGAGTGGTTCTTGGTCGGTTTTGACATAAACTTAAGTACTTGACGTCTTCAGAGTTATTAAGCTTAGGTACTTTTCGCGTTTAGCGCGCACGTACACGAACTCGCACAAACAGCCGTGATTTTAAAACTTTTCTCTGTTTCTGCTGAATCTTTGACATACAATTTTTAGCTTTATAAAATTGAATTAAATTATGTGAACCCCCATGCATTACAACCTCTCTGAAAACGTTTTTTGTAGTACAGTAATTTTTCAGATACAACAAAATGTTTCGCCACTCAAATTAGACTTAGGTGTCGGAATCGTGTAATTCATTAGGGTAATCCATTTGAAAGCACGAACTGTTCCAGTATTTGTTTATGCGCAACTATTTTTCTTTGGCCAATACTTTGAATAATGGCTTTATTCGGTACACTTTGTTATAATTGTAATAGGGAATTTAGTTCATGGACAGTATAAAATAAAGTTTTGATGTCTGTGCGAATGAAGGTAACGTTTTAAGTTCCGGTTAAAAATAAAGTAATCATTTATTCCGTCACTGTTTAAGATACGTTTTCAACCTTCAAATATCGTATTTAGTAAAATTACTGAGCTTGCATCGGTTGCCTTAAGCAACTTAAATTGTTTCATTTAATGTTAGCATTAATTTGATTTCATTCGCATTGCTGCAGCTTCTAGTTTAAGTTTTATAATTTCAAGAATTAAACAACACTTTTTAGGTGAGAAGTGCATTTAAGTGTACCACAAACGCGCTTTTTTTTCGTTTTGTTTTTTTAAACAGCAACAACTATCTGTATCAACTTACCTTCTCAAGTATACATTGTCCCTGAGCAGACAGCAGCCATAAAAAAAAAAATTAAAAAAGTCGTCAAAAGTTCCGTTTAAAGAAAATGCAAGTCCAGTCCGTTGTACGTCCAGTCCTTGGAATTTTTTTTTCTAGCTAACCTTTGCGGCGTCGCAGTGAACAAAAAGCGCGCGAAAGTATAGCCTCGTTTTCGTTCTTTCCTCCAGGCCCTCTCCTCTAAAAAAAATCTTAAACATCGATCCTCGCCAAAAGCAATTGAAATTAGAAGAAACTGACAACGCCATCATAAAGAGCATACTCTCAAGCCTTAGGCAAAATTTTCTTTTATTCCTACCTCAAATGGTCGTTGAGCAGGAAGCCGACAAACTTTTCAGTTAGATTTTCTACTGCCGCACTTTTTTAAGAAAAAGTAATCATGGCCATTTTTTAAAACACTATTTATTAAACTACAACTTCGCTTAAAAATATTCTTGGAGAAAGGTTCTAGTAAACTTTTAGAGCGAATATTAAACTTCGGTCCGTTCTGGTCTCGTGACCGATGACGTCACAGCATTAAAAATGACAAAAATGTATATTTCATAAAAATATCTACCAATATCAACATTTTTGTTTCCTCGCGTTTAATGCAACGCGAGATAGCACGTGTACCCAGACTCCCACTTTTTGAAAATTGTATATACCTCCCTTAATATTTATATTTTGTTCTGTACCCTGGCAGTCCGAAATGGCTCACACCATTGTGCTTCAAGCCACGTCGACTGCTTTTTCAATAACAAAATAACTTCGTCACAGTGAGCAAAGTCACGTGACCAATGACGTCATCGCCCTTAGTCTTGTACAATAATTAGTTTATGGTAAGACTTATTTCTAGACAACGTGGGGGTCTTGCTGGCCTCAAACTGACCAAGTTATTTGGGATTGACGATTTTCCAGCTGCAAAGGATTTTGGGAAGGTTCTTATTATACTTATATATTGTTATTTAATTATTATTATTATTTATTTGTATTAGTATTTGTATTTGTATTTGTATTAGATTCCCTGTTTTCCTTCAGAAGCCAAATGCCAACTTGATTTTTTTCTGATTTGCCCCCAAAATGTCGGTCACCAGTTTAAATCTACTCAGTCAATCTTCACATTATGGTAATTCCCTTAAAAATAATGAACTATCCAGATTGTTTTCAAACTCGACAAAATTGATATTCATGCATAGGACATTGAAAAAATGCACTAAAAAGATGGGGCTAATTTGCTTGTTTTCGCACTGCTTGCCCGTCGATTCTAAGTCTTTTTATTGAGTTGCGCGAGAAACTTGAGACTTGAAAAACCAAACAAACTGTTATTATGTAGCAAACTAAACTATCAATAGTAGCGAATTCTATAGACTATTATTTCTCTGGGCTATAATCTTTCAGTTTCGTGGTTTCAAACTACCCGATCTGGCGAATAATGTGAGGAAACTGGATCACTACGTCATCATCTCGTAATCCTTCTTGGCTACAAATACAGAGGTCTATGTCATATATATGTAAATAATCCAACTTCTATTAAACTTTTTTTCTCCTTAAAATATGTCTTTTTGTGTGACCCTTGCGAGAACATAAAACTAATAAAAAAGGATGATCACCATGTTCGTTTCTTTGCAACACGTCGACAAAGGGAAAATTTCGCCTGACAAAGCTCTGTGTCAAGGCAAATAAGCCATGTTTGTAATGTGCGCGCGCACGAGCGCAGCCTAAATGACGCCATAAACTATGCGCAGTGAGGAAGCGACATGTAAGCAATTACCTCAAGGGACACGTTAGTATTTAAAGGACAAGGTCTCTGTACGAACCTCTAATCCTTATTCTGTAATCTGTAAATACATTACTCAGTTGGTTTCTTTTTAAGCTAAATATTTCGGCTATATCTCTTAATTCCTTAGCAATATGCAAATGTCGAAATGGTGAATTTATTTCGCCATTATTAATCATGGACAGACATTTCGTGATAAAACGCTGAATGTGTATTGAAGGCTCAGACAAACAACAAGTTTTCACTACCTTCTTTTCTTCCGTTTTATTTCAAGAGCGTTTATGCTCCTTAAAGACTTATGCTGACAAGCGGAAGAAGTTTGTAATAATCTACGTGGAAATGAACTCAAATTAAGGTTGACATTAGTGAGACATTAGTGCGACAAATATTTTCAAGATAAAGACATTTCTCTATAATTTGATCCTGCCATCCCGTCTTATTTTTGTAATAATGTTAAGCCGTTCTCTCGTCGTTTTCTGGATTTTAATCCTGGAATCACTGGACAGGTTGCTTGAAACCTGATCTAACACGTTTCGTTTTCCATCCATATATACGCAAGTAAAATATTTCGCGGGGACGTTAACTGCTGCAATGCATAGATTTCAAGACGCCTCTATACCCTTTTTTTTTCTTTTCGATTGATGGTACGCAAGCTCAGAAAGATATTGTGATTCCCCACATTGTCGTGACAAAGGAGGTTTTGGACTACGGTCGCCAAAATACTGAGGTGATATTTCTTTTTTTTAACAAAAGACTGTCGCCTTTACAGGCAGAAGGGTATGTTCCTTACAGTTCTGCTTGGAAATTTTCAGAATGGAGCATAAAAGTTTTAGTAGAACTGTAATTTTTCCTGTCTGGCTGGCTATTTAATAACTTTTGAGAAACCGTCTTTCAACGTTTTACCACCTCAATTAATTTGGGTCATCCGTTGGGAGACGAAAAGCTTGCGCTGCGTATTACTTTTAAAGCAGGACAAAGATGTAGTAGATAACAATGCACCATTTGGCAATTTAACTTTATTCACCATGTCAGTACATCGATATCGTTATGTCAAGTCTATCACACTGGCCTGAGTCCTAAAACATTGCTGAGCTGACATTATGATATGTGTCATAGCCAGGATAGCCACGAATCCCTCTTAACTTCAGAGCGAAAACAATATCAGACGTTTCGGTTTTCATATCCGTTATTTGCCCTGGTGTGCATTATCTTTAAAAACGCCAGAAAACGTTTCGGTCCTAGTGAACTCATAATTTCACGAGGACAATGTTCATTAACATACATTTGAAAATTCTAAAATAAATAAACACATTGGGCTACTCTGCCAAAATAGCCACCACCACAGTAGATGAGAAATGAATCTGAAGGATAATTTCTAAAATGGACCACCGCTCTCGTGACATGTTGAACACCATATACTTTTTTGATTTTTCACCACGCGCTTTTCCAATGATTAACTAGCAAAGGACCAAACTATAGTTTGCTATCTAAACGACGTTCAACCAGTATTGGTAAAAAAAAAAAAAAAAAAAGACGCCAGAGTCTGATCTGATTCATGTCGACAAAAGAAAATGCTTTATTTTCTGTCAGATGCAAAGTGAATGTTCAAACACGTAACAGTGGAAGTCGCTTAAGACGAAAGGACGCTTATGCTAATTCAGTTCGTTTTCAATACGCAAACAACGGGGAAAAATGAAATGTTGTTTCTACTGTGTTTTTTTTTTTTAATCTTGATATGTTCGCTGGGTCCGATAAACTGATTTGTTTTCCAGCCTTCAGCTAAGAACAGACAAAATGCATGTAAATTTACAACCATCCGCAAGAACTCATTATGCTTCAGTGAGCCAAACAAAGGTAATTTATAGCCTCAAAGATACTTCAGCTATCAAATCACTTGCTCATTTACGTTCATTTCAGCCTTAAGTTTTCACAGTGAATCCTTAAAATGAAAATAGGAGTTATAACCACATAATATTTAACATTCTAATTCTAAACACAACAAAAAGTTTGGTTTCAAAACGAAGCTAAGGCAGATCTAGAGGAAGAGGTCTTTAATGCTTTAATAAAATGGCTTGAGAGATGAAAGGAAGCTAATGACGCACATCAGTAGAAACTAATTTGTCAATAGTAAACGTCTTGCCGACATAACTGACGACACTTTTGTGTCCTAATTTACCTTTTCGGGTTTCAATATTTGTTATTTCAGACTTAAATATATCATACGCACCATGATTACTTTGTAGGTAGTGATGCGTCAAATTTAATGCTTCAACACTCAATTGAAATGACGCTTAGGCAAGATCAACTTTGCAGCTTCATTTAAATTTTTCAACTCAATCGTAACTTAAAAACATTGTATAATTTAAACTATTCGGGAAAATGCAAAATAAGCTGTATAGGCTCCTCGTTGATGTTACGCTGATCTAATTTTATAGCACGTTGAGTAAATATCCACCTTTCAGGGGCACCCAACGAGTGATTTCGGTAAATATCTGTTCGGAAGAAAGGTGGGCTAGAAGTTTCGAATATCCGCCTTGGATGGCCTTGGATTTTCGGACCATGCCCCAAGAAAACAAGAAAATGTTTCGGAAGTAGTCAGTCAGCTGGTCAGTAGCGCCTATTATTTTCGAGACTTTGAAGGCTGAGTAAGAGTTTCATATATTTCGGAAAAAGTGAAAGAGCCCGACCTAAAATTTTCGGTAATAACCTCTCTGAAAAATTGTCTTTCACAATTGCCATGATTTCCGTGGGCTTACAAAGTCCAGAAAGTGGACGAGCATTAGAGATCGACGTCAGGCTGAGCGCGAAACCAACCTCGTTTCCAGGCTGCTCTCTCTCTCTCTCTCTCTCTCTCTCTCTCTCTCTCTCTCTCTCTCTCTCTCTTGAGACGAATCTTTAAGGGAGGCACAGGAGGGCGAGTATTCCATTATTTGCCGGTTTTGTTTTCAAAGATTCGCCGGGTATAGTAACCATAGCATTATATTGTAAGAGTGTGGGAGTAACCAACGAGCTACAAATTTAGATATCGACATGTGATTCTTATGCATATCTTATGCCTGCCTAAGAAGCCATTCATGATTATTTAGGATTTCTGTCTCCTTCTTTTAATTTTTGACACTGTTAACGTATCTCCTGTCGCCCAATCCTCTACCCAGTCTGCCCTCGACTTGCCTCTCCATTTCCCCACTAAGAGGCAAAATTCCCAAATTATTTTACCATGGGTGCGTGTTTCACATTATGCCAGAAATTTCGGTCTGGAACGGTTCGGTCCGGTTGGAAATTTTCCGGTCAAAGTGGTCTACCTAAAAATTGCTGTTCCATTTTCAAAAACCCTCGTTTCCAGTCCCACTTTAATAATTAATAATAATTTAATAATAATAATTTAGAACTTATATAGCGCACTTTCCATGTGTATATGATCAAATGCGCTTTACAAGCAGATAAATTGGAATTTACTGAGAAGTAATTGAAATTTCGGTCGAAACGTAGACGCTTCGGTCTGGTTGGAAATTTATGCGTTCAGGCATAATGGGGGTACGACACTCGATCACGTAACCAACCGTTGACCAAAAAACCTGAGACTCTGGGTACAAGATTGCTATAATCTCTATTTTTTCTGGCTGTAAAAGCGTCATCGACAGGATTGGGAATTGAGCTTCTTTATCGCACTCAAAAAATTGTTTAACTTAATAGCGTGGTAAGTGTCATGAAGTGGGGGTAATTTAAGGTGAAGAGGAGCGTCAAATTGTCATACAAAACATGGAGATATTTCTTATTGTTGGCCGCAATAGGTGAAAAGAGGTTTTTCAATAGGCGCGAGTTGGAGTAAGACACTTCAGAAACAGGGGAGAAGACAGAAGAGGGGGTACCAGACAGAGCGAAATTTTTGTTACTTTTTATGTCGACATTCGTCACTTAATAATATCTTGAAAATTGCTTCTGTTGCCTCAATTTCTCCCCGCCTACCGTGAATCCAGAACAACTACAGCACACAAGGCCACATTCGAAGCATTATTTATTAGCTGGTCCATATAAGTGGGCAGTTCATGAGACATAGCTGAGAGCTTATGTTGCAGTGCAGTGTAAACAGCCGGCTCGTTTGTGTCGTCAAACATGTACAATCTAGCAAATATACAGAGATCTAACGCTCGCATGTTTGTAATTTTTTGCTGGCTCAGGTTTTAACGACCCAAACGAGGTCGATAATGTCTCTCCGTGTCTATAAAGCGTTTGATGTCCTAGCAGAAGGGACCTCATAAAGAGGCTACTGACATTTGGAACGCAATTCAGCGAGAAAGTATCGTAACTTTTGCAGACAAATACGAAGGGCCGCTTGCTCTGAAGACTGCGAGTGCTTTGACTCGCGACTGATCGTTTTCAGACCCGCAAGTCTTTTATCCTTTGTTTATACTGGATCTCTCTCTACCTAGCACACAGTAAACTTCCGCATATAAGACCTTGAATTTTTATAAGTGGAATAAAAAACCGTTTCGAAATGAAATACAGTAGTGTTGATGAATACGTTGTTCATGAACTGATTTTTTATATCAAATTCATTTCAATACAAACACTGAACAGTCACTAGAGGGGGATTTGTATCTGGGGGGAGGGCTTATAATCAGATGTATTTTTTTGTTTAGAGGTGGATGAGCCTATAACCAGGATGGCTTGGCTGATTAGATCTCTTGTAGATCCTACGTTAACTTACAGCATTATCGTTGGCGGTCCTTTGCTTATTACTTTCACTTATAAGTGTGTGTATGTGTGTGTGTGTGTGTGTGTGTGGTGGGGGGGGGGGGGAGCTTATAGCAGGGGGATGAGAAATATTGAAAAAAACTTGTTTGCAAACGTGATACGGGTAAAAAAAATGTGTTTGATTTTGGTTAAAAAAATGATTGCAGAGACGCACTCGGTGAACGAATGGTAAAACAATTATTGAACACGGTTATCGCATAATATCGTGATTAGTCAGTGTCTCGCAGATAACTTATTTAATCTCCTCACCACTGACAAATCGCGATATTTTACTCAACCTCGTCCAATAATTGTTGTTTGTTTGCAGAGGAAAATTTCTCATCACCCCCCCCCCCCCCCCCCCCTCTACAGGCCCCAATTGTTCGAAGGGTGGATAGGGCTATGCACTGGATAAATCACTCTCCAGTGGATAACTCAATTGGTTCTGATGGTACTTGTCCACTGGAGAGTGATTTATCCGGATGATTTTGAACAACCAAGGCCAGGAAAAATGCTCCTCGGGTGCTGGGACTTTCCGTGCTTCTTACACGACAAAAGAGCCAAAAACACATGGGCGCCATCTTTTAATCACAAACTTTCAATTTGGTTGGATCAGCCGGACGACAAAAGGTACTCAATTAGCTTACTCTTAATAAGGCCCGGTACAGACGCCGTACTTCAGCCTAGCCGAATCGAATTCAACGAATTAAGTTCATGTGAAGTACGGCGTCTGAATCAGTTCGGAACGGCTGATTTAATTTAGATCGGCTGAGCAATTAATCCCGCCTGGCTCAGCCGGGAAGAACGGCTGTAGACCGGCTTTGATTCAGACGCCGTACTTCACATGAGCCGAATCAAATGCATGAATCATTTTAATTTATTTTTCATGCTGTTTTTACACGAGAGCATGTACAAGAGTGTTGCAGAAAAAAAAATGGCGGTTTGGCGCGCCTAACTCAACGAACGTGACATGTGTACTTCGTGTTCGGCTTCTGAATCAATTCAGCCAGGATTAATTAAGTTAGGTGGGCCTATCTGAACCGGGCCTAAGTCTTAAGCTTACCTATCTTTTAAAAATTATCAAATGATATAATTTTTACTCTTTTTACTGCAAAATAATGAATACTTATCAGCGGGGATTCTCTATAATGATTACAAATATTGGTTTCAGTCCCTTCTGCCCTTTTTATTCACAAAGTGGAAGGTGTAAGTTGCAGGTTACAGAAGTCTGGTATGTATTTGACACCTTTTTGTTTGTTTCACACATGCAAGACAGTGCTAAAAAACAACAACTACAACAAAAACCCCTGATGTTGATATTTCCGGAAGTGTTGATGATCAACTCTCCACCTGCTCTGACCGTAGTGTCGATTGCACTATGCGCAAAAATAGAACATAGACTACATCAGCGAAAGTACATGTAGGGGCTTTTTTATGACTCTTTTATATGCTATTAAACTGAATAGTGAAAAGGAAACAGGAACTTTATTATTAAAGCTAGTTAACTTATTCAAATTATTTTTAAAACAAATCGCCACTACCTTGATACCTGGACTTAGTAAATTGAATTCCTTGCAGCATTCGGTATAAAGAATCAAGGTCACCATAATTAGTTGTTGATGTTGGAACAAATTATTAACCTCTTGCTAACCGAGCGTGAGGGCTGTACTGGGGTATGTTGGACCGACGTCAGGGTAGTATGGAAAAACATACAAAACGACCAAGGGCCAATATTCCCCAGTAGGGCTCAAGCAAGCTAGGTTAGTAAGTATTTTATTATATGGCACTCGGACTTTTTTATTTTTCTGTTAAAGCGCACTTCTGGTCACTTGATTTCAAAGGGCTTTCAGTGTAACTTTGTAACCTAAGTGGTATTCATTTACAAGCAATCATTACCAAAATATTGGATTTCTGCCTTTATGTTATTTAGGGCCAGTTTCAGAGATTCTAACCTATGCTTAGAAAAAAACACTATCCAAGTGATTTGCATTTGGGCCAATCCTACAAGTGTCGAGAGGGCAAGACCAAAAAAATATTTGTCAACATGTACTTGGAACCATGGTAGAAGTTTAAGTTTGTTTTTAGATAACCAGTCCTTTGCTTGTGTTCAGATTCGGCAATATTTCATTCGTTGTAATTGTTAGAAATAATAATAATTCACGGAACTATATTGTAGGATTTTGTGTTTCACTGTCTTGTTGAATTAAAAAATGATAATGAAGAATTCTTTTAAGGATAGAATACTGTTTCCTTGGCTTGCAAAGTGATTCTGAGCAAAAATGACCACCATGCAGGCAAATATTGAAATTGGGCCAATTTCTGTTTCAATGCTCTCCCTTTTGTTCCCATCCATGCACCTTTTTGGCTTTGTTGTATTCCATCTATGTTGTTAAACAGTTTCAAGTGGTTGTGATTCATTCTAGGGTATGGACATTTTGCATGTCATGAAATGACCTAAAATTGTGTCCTTGTTTTGTTTACTTGCAAATTAACCCTTGTTGTCTGGTTCTTAAAATCGGAACTTGAAAGAATATTTTACCTTGAATGAGACAACAAGGGCTAATTTGCAAGCAAACAAGCAAACAAAAGGCTACTAAAATGGCGGCCATTTTGGAAAAAGGTTTTATAGGCCCTTAAATTATGGCTTGTAACTTGATACCTCTTTGCTTACAATGTTCTTGTTTAGATAATTATGATTATTGCATTCAGTTTCCTGTTGTAGCCTTAAATACAGTGTACTGTTAATATTTTTGAAGGGAAGTAAATTATCTTGCAGAAATCACTGTTTAAATGAGGATCTCTTCACTGCTGCTACAGTGTATATCAGGGGCACCAACCAGCCAAATCAACCAAAAGCTGTAGAAAGGCATTTTTAAGAACCTTATGGTGTTTGAAGTCTGTGTAAAGTGATGTTTTCATAAGCTAGAAGAAATTCATCTGTTTGGATTCCCTAGCTGAGCTTTTAATTGCCTGAAAATCTTAGGGAACAAAATCTTCCTTTGAGAAAATGCAAGCTGGAATGAACTTTCCACGAACTTTCTAGGGAACTATTTTCTTTTTGAAAATGCTAGCAGACGTTTTTGACTGCCAAAAACAGCAATTACAACCTTTTTGAAAACCTCAGGGGCTATGATTTCCTAATTACAAATCTTTTAGACCACGGTTTAGTTACAAAAATCCGAGTGCATTCTTTAATCGACGCCGAAAGCCCAAGGCGAATTACCCTTCACCGAACAGATATCCACCGAAACTTGTTGTTGGGTGCCCCTGGTATATGGTGAGTGAAACCAATTGACTTTACATAATTATTATGATTAACTGAATCGATTTAACATACAACTTGGAATGTGATTGGCTTGATGAACTGTTGGAACACAGCCTGGCCAAAAACACTGGGCAATTAAATTGATGGAGGAAATTAATAGGAATTTTGTGAACCAATCACAATATTGCAATCTACCTTTTAGTTTAACTTGAGCCATTAGAAAAAGCAAGTTGTTGCATCAAAACTTGAATTTCTCTTCTTAATAAGGATACATCATCTTGATCATACTCAGGTCTCCAGTTATCCCATGACTTGATGGGATATGATTTTATGAACTGTTCAAATGATTTCATTGTGTACACCCCACAATCATATGGATTGGGTTGCTGGGGCACAGCTGGGCATGTGACCTGGAATTCCAATCTGATTTTCCGTGCATTTGTTGGCTTCTTGGCTAACCATTCATCCTCCAAGTAGCGCTTGATCTTTCTCTCTATACTGTGGTATGGGGACAGTTTTACTTTTCCAGGTTCTGGCATATTGGAGTCCAGTAACATCACTGACATTTTGGGTATGCCTACTTTGATTAAAACTAAAAGCCAGTGAGAGTTGGTACAGACTGGTACCACAATGACATTCTTAGTAAAAAGATCAACATTTTTTGTCCAGTTCCTTGTAGCATGTGGGTTAAACTGAGCCATGATCTTTGAGTAAAAGCAGGAGTTGAAGATGTAAATGCTCTCTTGTTGATCTTTCTTAAGTACAGTGTTAATTGTGTGCAAGAAAAAGAAGTCAACTAGGTTGTCATCCATTTCCTTTCCTTTTTCCAGACGGCCAATGCTGTTGTTGTATATTTCTATTGTTCCATGTACGTAGACCTTAGAAAACAGTTTTGTAGGAGGTAAAATTGCAACATCACTATGCTTTCGGCCAACCTCTCTTCTGGCAAGTTCTCTTCTTGTGTTCACAACTAATGCCTCAAATGTTAAATCAGTTATATCAAGGTCTCTTGAAGCAGTAGCAGTCTGCACAAAAATTCTTATTTGGTGAACAAGTTCTGAGGCAGAATGAAAGTGTAGCACAACAGCTGTTCCATTCTCATCTGGCATTCCACTGGAACTCCTTGCATGTGAATCTACCAAATACCACGAAGAGTAACAGTGAATGCAAGCCACACAATAGTCAAGAACTCGTATGATGGTACCAAGAGCATTCTGTTCTTCACACTTCTTGAATGCATTGTCTAGAGTTGAAAATTCATCTTCTTCATTTTCCTGAAAGATGGTGCCAGCCATAATTTCACTGAAGTCACAGAGGAACTTGTACTGAGTAATAATTAGCTGGGCTGGTAGCTCATCAAGTGCTAACTTTTGATCGTATAGGTCAGGATCTCTTCTCAGAAAACAAAGTTGGTTGAAATGAACTTTGTCTCCCAAAAGCAAGACAGAGTCCAAATCATTCTCCTTCCAGCAATCAACTGCCTTAACTGTACTGTAAAGAAGTGCTGTTAGAGAAATGGCACAACATTGCTGACCAGGATAATGGAAACTTGCATGGAGGCCTTGGTGGAAAGAGCCACTGCATATGAAATTGGGGTTTGTACATGAAGGTAAAGGTGATTGGTGAATATGTTTCTCTGTATCTGATAGCTCTTCGGATCTGTCACTGTACACACCCTTGTCTGTTTCTTGTAACATTTTACGGAACTTGCTGCCATCACATTTTTTAACTGATTTCTTGAGTGGCTTTTTTCTCTTCTTGTTGGTTACTGTTTTTTTGTTTTTCCTTGGTTGAAAATCATCTGCTTCATTTTCATCTTCACCTTTTGTTTTATGTTCACAAATCCTGCCATCACTTAAAGTAGCTTCAAAAGAGGCTGGTTGACAGAATGAAAGTGGAACAGCATCTTGAGTTGTCCCAAGCCCAACATCTTCCACTGGGTATTTCACCTTTTTTCCACCATGTGTTTGGAAACTTGTATTTTTCCTCTTTCTCTGGCATTTCTTTGTTGACTTGTTTAAAGGACTGGTATTCTTTTCCTTTGTTAAGTGACGTTTATGTGACAATCTGGATTCGTCATTCTTTAAATGATTATCATGCTTCTGGAAATCTGCACATCTCCCATTGTTTGGTGGGTACTCAGTTTCATCTTTTGTGGTATGCTGGCGAAGTCTTCCTCTATGAGAAACTGTTTGGAACTGCACAGGCTCTCGAAATGAGGAACTTGGCAGCCACATGTCGTCTTCTGGACCGTAGCCCTTAAACCGAACCTTGTACTCCTCAGTGTGGTAATTTTTGTTCAAACGAACTTCCAGAATTTTCTCCACTTCATAAAATTCATCATTGGCATCATACTCCTCACTTGATTGAAGATCTCCATCATCTTCTGATGGAATAGATTTTGACAAAAAATTTTTGAGATCCAGTTGACTGTTCTCAGATAACACAGTTAAACCATCGGCATTTTTCTCAAGAGTCACTTCAACAATTATTCTTCTCACAGGTAGCCATTTAGAAACAAAAACGCTTGTCATGAAACCATATTGATTGCATTCACTGTTTTTGTAAACATGACCTCTTACAAAACACTTTGATCGTGAACTCGTACTGACCAATTCTTTGCCCTCTTCAGATAAAATGGAAAGGATGTGCACAATAAAGTATGTGTCTCCACTAGCAACAGCCACATCTCTAAACTGAATAATATCATGAGCTGGATCAATAGGTGTCATGGATTTATGTAGATTGTTTGCGACCCAGTGGCGTCGGCTTCTTTCCTTGGATATAAATTCTCTTGGGATAAGAAGCTTCAGTGCTTTGTTTATGTGTATCATTTCTTCATTTCTTTTGATGTACCATTTTAGCTTTCCTTGGCTGGGATTCTTGATCTCTTTTCCTTGTATGTGCTCCTCCTCATCACTATTTTCATCACCATTTGTTTCGCTATCCACATCCATTCTCTTAAAATCAGCTTCCTCGTCTTCTCTGACACAGTCACTAGTAGGCATGATGAACTCTTCTTCTCTTTCAACTGTGAGGTCTTCCGCTTCAACTTCTGCCTCTACTGCCACTAACATGTTGGAGTCGAAAGAAACATCAAGTTTGTCATAAGTTGGAAGCTTATTTGAAACTATTTGTATGCCTTCTGGCTTAGGAAACTTGTATGGAAATTCCCATGAACTGTTTTCAATCAAACAGCTTTTAAATTCAGGAGGTAGAAATTCCCGTACAAGTTCTTGTGCTGCTTTAACACCCTCTTTATGCATCTGTTGTTGTCTTTTCAAGAATTCTTCATAAGTGTCAGGGTACTGGTATACATTATTTGGTTTCATTTTTGAGGTACAGAAGTGAGACAGTTTTCTGTTACTTGTAGCGGGGATCTTGATGGACTCATAAGAAGAAAGCTCTGACAGTGCTTCAGTAAGAAATGCCAAGCCTTTGGTTTTTCTGATCATCTCTGCAAATGTAGGAGCTGTGTCTAAAGACTGCAGTTGATTAGTCTTGCCCTGCAACTGTCCAATAATTCTTTCAGTAGAAATTGTCCCAGAGCGATGTAGGGAACAGGCTTTTGGTCCAAGGTCTTTAAAGTGCAAGAACATTGCAAGACTGTGTAGTGAACCAGCTGAGAAGAGTAATTCTGCAGTAGTGTAGGCCCCATATGTAATAAAGTGACCACGCTTTTCTTTTATCTTGGCTGCATTAGCTTGTGAGTGGAGTTTCATTTTCTTAAGTTCGAGGTATTTTTTCCAGAGTCTAAAAATGGTTATTCCTGTTGACAAAGCTTTCTGCATTTGTTCGGGTGTTCCAAAGTTGGCATCAAAAAATGGTTCAGTTAAGTAGTACACAGCAGTCAAATAAAGGCATGTTCCCTCTGATCCCCTGACATGTTCATGGAGCATTTCTACAACCTTGAGAGTAAATATCCTATTGGCAGTGTCAGGTCGTTGATCAAAGAAGCTTATCAAGAGGAGGTCATTTGCAGAGAATGGGACACTATGTCCTTTGTCCTTGCATATACACATCAGCTCCTGTAAGTGAGTGATTGTTGCAACAACACTCCCACGTGAATCCTTGAAGAAGGTCAGATCTCTTGTATCATACTTTAGCACACGGAGAAATGTCCTTCTTAAATGGTCATAATCACCATAGGCAATACTAGGTAGTCGCCAAAAATATGGAGCTAAAAATCTCTCATCAGGTATTCCAAGTCCCAAATAAGAAATTCCCTCAGCTATGGTGGATTCTGTTGGTGTCATCAGCTGGATAGAAGCAGAAAGTGAAAACCCAGCAGAGTCTGTTGAGTGACCAATAAGACTGACCTTCTTTTCTGAACAGTCTTTTCTCACTTTTTGCCAGATTTTTAAGAGATGAGTGCCGCTGTATCCCCTCTTGGGTGTGGGCCACATTAAATAGACCAATGGTTGTGACTTGTCTCCAGTAAGGTTACACAGGTTGTGAATTGCCACTTTTGCTGCTAGATTGTTTCCGTCAACCACACTTTGTACCATCCGTTGCAGTGCAGAGAAATCATCCTTATCCCCTGTAAAGTATTAAAGAAAAAGTTTGGAAGCATCATTTTCCTTAAAGCTGATTGCCAAATTGCAGTGAAACCAGGAAAACCATGAACACCAGAAATATTAATGGAATGTTATTGTGTAGCAAGGAAGAAAATTACACTGCAAAAACTCTGGGATAATTACTTTGTGGTTTTGAGGTACTCGTGTGCATTAACTTTATCGTGACTGGTCACAACATGATGAACAAGACAATAAGCGTTAACCAAATTATTGGTGTCAATGTAATTTGGTTAGACTGCATAACAGTTTTGTTTTCTGAACCTGCGCCTCACATGCCCGCAGGCCATGTGAGGTGAGAGAAAACCCAACTGTCAGTTTTCCATACAATGAATTCGTTCTGACCAGGGGGTTCACAAATGTTGTTGAGCTGTCAAAAATATCTTGTCAACTCCATCCTCTTTGCGAACCTGATATATTCAATTTTTAATTCTGTCATAACTGAATCTTTTAAAACATGCAATTAAAAAAATCAATTTAAGGATGAAAAGGTTAGTTCAAAAAATTTTCAAATCAGCGGCCTAACATGTGTAAATTTAGGAACGTGAACATCTCGTTTAGTACTTGTTCGGCGGCAGCGTAGACAACTAGAATTATATTCCTATAATTATAATCCTATAATGAATAGCGGTTAGCGTCTCGCAGTCAAAACGAAGTTCCCAAGCAGAGCAGGTTAAATTCATTCTACACTATCTGCTCTTCCATAATGCTTTTCAGTGGATGGATGGCAATTATTGTCGGCTGTTCTACTGAGAAAGCTGTATTTCTTCCGTGGTTTCTTGAATTGTTCTTCACCAAAACAAACAGTTGATATCTAATTCTTTTACCAAAGTTGATCTCTGATGAGGTGTTATAAACGTAACTTGACGACTAACATCATAATTCAGCCAATGGAAATTTCCTGTTGCTGGAGGAATGGGAAATTCGAAACGAATCATTTTAATATATGCAAAGCAGACAGTCCGTATTTTTAGCATCTCTCCTCAGTCTCACTCTACATTTTCACCCTGGCTCCAAACCTTTCACTTGGCGATACCTACCCCTTGCATTCCACCAAGGAAAAAATGTGGCTGTTTTGCAGTCTATTATTTGGTGTGACTTGAAACTTATTAATAATGATTCCCAACTGTAATAAACATCATATGCAGCAAAAGTCTGAAAAGTCTGATTAGAACTTTAAACATTGATTAAAAATGTAAATTTCCTTTTATGCAATATTGTACGTTGTAATGTGTAAATTATATCCACACTAATCTGGATAAATTTGAAAGCAATCATGTTCTACCCAGAGTGTTTGGAATCATGGTGGACCATGTGCACATTAATTGCCAGTGGGCACGTTTAAATCAAGATCCGTCTTGTGTGGACAGACAAAATTGTTTCTAAAAAAGCTATATTATGTCAAAAATATGAAGGCATTCACTTCTTACCCAGTTTGTAATTCCTCTTTGGAATTTGTAAGAGATCATTCTCCCATTCATCTATATCACCATTCCAAGAATTGCCAATCAGTACCACCTCCCCTTTATCATTTTGGACAGCCTGAAGGAATCTAAAAGAGGTCAATCAAGTTAATATTAACCTAACAATACTTGCTT
Organism: Pachyseris speciosa; assembly: GCA_016490735.1. Classification (NCBI taxonomy): domain Eukaryota; kingdom Metazoa; phylum Cnidaria; class Anthozoa; order Scleractinia; family Pachyseridae; genus Pachyseris; species Pachyseris speciosa. The sequence goes on from JAEMWC010000282.1 coordinate 843,349, forward strand.
TTTTTCTGCAGGGCAAAGCAGAGGAATGATAAAGGTATCAAAGGCAGTTACAGCAGTTTACTTTTTAAGGTCAGTATAAGTAGTGTATGTCTTTTACTCCTTGGATTCCCTACATTGACATTATTTTTCCTAGGATCTGAGTGCTCAACAGCATGCACTAGTTATCAAGAAGTTCTACTTTGCATGTAACACTATTATTGCATTACATGTACAGTGTATTTCTGTCTAATAAGAACCCTTGCTTAAATAATTAGCCTGCAGGAATAACTGCCATCTTTTTGGTCAAATAATCAGAAATTTATAATGACTTAACCTACATGTAGGATTTTTAAATTAACCAGAGCTGTTTGCCATAATTTTATTTTTAAAAAAGCAATTTATATCCAAGCAGCTGAACATCTACTGACTTTACTTTAAGTCTCTTTTTAATTAACCAACAGATGCCATTTGACTATCTACACCAACTGCTGCCAGCTGTCTCTCACAAAAGGACACAGCATTAATTCATTTAATATTCTACCTGTCACGTACCTTAATGCCCTCGCCTCATCACTAGCTTCTATCACAGGACCATCTAGATAAAGACCTGCAGCTTGGTCCAACACATCTGAGTTGTAACCTGGCTCCAACTGTTTTTTCTTGTTAAAGTTGTCACATGTGGTACTACATGGCAGACCAAACAAATCCTGCAATGTGAATTGTAATTACAATTAACCATTAGGAAACATTTATTATAGGATGACCTGATAGAATTATTATGCCATCATAACTGATAATAATTATTATGTATGTGTATTTTGTAATCAATTCAACATTGGGGCCATACCTTTGTCAACTTGTAGTTGCAATCACCAAGCCGTATCTTGTGCATTTTCCCAATTGTTTTAATTAATGGAATGTAGTGATGATTTACTGTTCCTTTAAGTTTGCCAACTAGATTTACAAGTATAGACGTCTGTACAGGCCTTGTCAAATCAATGTCTTTCTTGAACAATGTGAGAAGATCAACTATGAGTTTCTCTTGGTATCCATGCTTGCAGCTTTCATGTAGCATTTCCTCCCAACTTTGCACACTTCTTTCTCTTTTCTTCATTGTTGTGACTGCTCTTGACAAGTCCTTGTTTTCCTCACTTAGAGAAAGGAGGGAGGCCTTAACTTCACTTTTATTTGCATAGTCATGCCGAAATCCTCTTTGCCCCATTCTTGAAGCTAAAGTGTTCTTAAGTTTCCCTTCTGATCGCTTGTTAAATAAGTCAATGAGATAGTGCTGTTGCTTGTGGCAATTGTTACAGGTAAATGGATGCTTAGGGTTTCTACTTGGTTTTCCTGTGCATGGTGGATCAAGACTTTTTATGGTGCCTGTTATCTTTTGTTTTATTCCATTGAGAATAATTTCTCTGTTCAGTAGTACATACACTGCCCTGCCTGGCCTTGTTTCGGAAAGTCTTTCTGCTTCTTCAGCATGCCTTACTTTCCACCCAGCCCATGACACACACTTCTCATGCCCTTGTTCTTGATGCCCTTTTCTGCTTAGAAGCAATATGAGTGTCCTCCTTTAAATGAGATAAGTCCTCGTTACTTGAGCCAGCAAAGAACAAGGCAGCCATCTGGTGAACCCTCGTCTTTTGATGAACAATTGCCTGTGCTACACCATCAAATTCATGATGATTTCCCTTGGACAGTTTAGAGAACATGCCTCGCTTCACACACAGTTCTTCGTAATAAGGACATGTGACACATTTTATGGAGACTCTTGTTCTGTTTCTTGGTGAACTGTAACATAGAGCAGTAAACTGTGGCATTACATCGTTGATGAAGGTGAGACTTCTTAACTCATCACCAGCATTTCTGCAGACCACAAGAGGTGGGAAGGCTTTGCTTAAAAAGGCTCTCACACAATTACTTGTGTGGCTGGCACCATGTGTTGATTCCTGGTATATCTTTAACCTTTCTTCACTGCTCTGTTGTGCCGATGGAAAAGGGAACAACTCCTCGAGATGCGTCTTCAAGTTGGACACACCAAGCTCCTCTGGTCCTATATCTTTTACAGCAAAGTTTGTCCAACTCCTTGAGGCTAGGAATTTTTTGTTGGAGTAAGATTCAAAGGTAGGAGGAATGTAAATAGGTCCTTCCATCTCTAATGACATATACTCAGGCTGCTCTAAGGTATTATCTTGTGGCTGGATGTCAGGAACTGGCTGAGAGATTGTTTCAGTTTCTTCATCTTTCATTTCTGGTGTCTGGTGCACATGTGGTGTCTGTGGAGAATCAGGATATTGACCTGACTGAGGGATTGTTTCAGTTTCTTCATCTTTCCTTTCTGGTGTCTGGTGCACATGTGGTGTCTGTGGAGAATCAGGATATTGATCTGACTGAGGGATTATTTCAGTTTCTTCATCTTTCCTTTCTGGTGTCTGGTGCACATGTGGTGTCTGTGGAGAATCAGGATATTGATCTGACTGAGGGATTGTTTCAGTTTCTTCATCTTTCCTTTCTGGTGTCTGGTGCACATGTGGTGTCTGTGGAGAATCAGGATATTGATCTGACTGAGGGACTGTTTCAGTTTCTTCATCTTTCCTTTCTGGTGTCTGGTGCACATGTGGTGTCTGTGTAGAATCAGGATATTGATCTGACTGAGGGATTGTTTCAGTTTCTTCATCTTTCCTTTCTGGTATCTGGTGCACATGTGGTGTCTGTGGAGAATCAGGATATTGATCTGACTGAGGGATTGTTTCAGTTGCTTCATCTTTCCTTCCCGGTGTCTGGTGCACATGTGGTGTCTGTGGAGAATCTGGATGTTGATCTGGCTTAGGGATTGTTTCAGTTTCTTCATCTTTCCTTCCCGGTGTCTGGTGCACATGTGGTGTCTGTGGAGAATCTGGATGTTGATCTGGCTTAGGGATTGTTTCAGTTTCTTCATCTTTCCTTCCCGGTGTCTGGTGCACATGTGGTGTCTGTGGAGAATCTGGATGTTGATCTGGCTTAGGGATTGTTTCAGTTTCTTCATCTTTCCTTCCCGGTGTCTGGTGCACATGTGGTGTCTGTGGAGAATCTGGATGTTGATCTGGCTTAGGGATTGTTTCAGTTTCTTCATCTTTCCTTTCTGGTGTCTGGTGCACATGTGGTGTCTGTGGAGAATCAGGATATTGATCTGGCTTAGGGATTGTTTCAGTTTCTTCATCTTTCCTTTCTGGTGTCTGGTGCACATGTGGTGTCTGTGGAGAATCAGGATATTGATCTGGCTTAGGGATTGTTTCAGTTTCTTCATCTTTCCTTTCTGGTGTCTGGTGCACATGTGGTGTCTGTGGAGAATCAGGATATTGATCTGGCTTAGGGATTGTTTCAGTTTCTTCATCTTTCCTTTCTGGTGTCTGGTGCACATGTGGTGTCTGTGGAGAATCAGGATATTGACCTGACTGAGGGATTGTTTCAGTTTCTTCATCTTTCCTTTCTGGTGTCTGGTGCACATGTGGTGTCTGTGGAGAATCAGGATATTGATCTGACTGAGGGATTATTTCAGTTTCTTCATCTTTCCTTTCTGGTGTCTGGTGCACATGTGGTGTCTGTGGAGAATCAGGATATTGATCTGACTGAGGGATTGTTTCAGTTTCTTCATCTTTCCTTTCTGGTGTCTGGTGCACATGTGGTGTCTGTGGAGAATCAGGATATTGATCTGACTGAGGGACTGTTTCAGTTTCTTCATCTTTCCTTTCTGGTGTCTGGTGCACATGTGGTGTCTGTGTAGAATCAGGATATTGATCTGACTGAGGGATTGTTTCAGTTTCTTCATCTTTCCTTTCTGGTATCTGGTGCACATGTGGTGTCTGTGGAGAATCAGGATATTGATCTGACTGAGGGATTGTTTCAGTTGCTTCATCTTTCCTTCCCGGTGTCTGGTGCACATGTGGTGTCTGTGGAGAATCTGGATGTTGATCTGGCTTAGGGATTGTTTCAGTTTCTTCATCTTTCCTTCCCGGTGTCTGGTGCACATGTGGTGTCTGTGGAGAATCTGGATGTTGATCTGGCTTAGGGATTGTTTCAGTTTCTTCATCTTTCCTTCCCGGTGTCTGGTGCACATGTGGTGTCTGTGGAGAATCTGGATGTTGATCTGGCTTAGGGATTGTTTCAGTTTCTTCATCTTTCCTTCCCGGTGTCTGGTGCACATGTGGTGTCTGTGGAGAATCTGGATGTTGATCTGGCTTAGGGATTGTTTCAGTTTCTTCATCTTTCCTTTCTGGTGTCTGGTGCACATGTGGTGTCTGTGGAGAATCAGGATATTGATCTGGCTTAGGGATTGTTTCAGTTTCTTCATCTTTCCTTTCTGGTGTCTGGTGCACATGTGGTGTCTGTGGAGAATCAGGATATTGATCTGGCTTAGGGATTGTTTCAGTTTCTTCATCTTTCCTTTCTGGTGTCTGGTGCACATGTGGTGTCTGTGGAGAATCAGGATATTGATCTGGCTTAGGGATTGTTTCAGTTTCTTCATCTTTCCTTTCTGGTGTCTGGTGCACATGTGGTGTCTGTGGAGAATCAGGATATTGATCTGGCTTAGGGATTGTTTCAGTTTCTTCATCTTTCCTTTCTGGTGTCTGGCATTGTTTCTGTGGTGAATCATTACATGTACTTGGTTGACGTCTCTGTTTGATCCCTTTTATTTGTTTCTTGCCTCTTGTCAGCTTCACATTTGTAAATGGCGGTTGTTTTCCAAAGATGTGACGACCAAGGCATTCAAAGAAGGTTCTCTGGTTTAAGGTGGTCTTTTCAACATTGAAGTGTTTGGCTGCTTTTTCAAAAAGATCTGTTTTAATGGCTCCATCACCCTTATTAAAAGATGCTTCATAAGTATCATCAAGCCACTTAAATACTTGCTGTGGATGGATATCTGGAAATTCTTGTTTTGGTCCTTAATTAAGACAAGAAAAAATATATGTATTAGTTTAATAAGAAGTGCTCTCATTCTCACTGTAGTCTAACTGGTTTTGAATGCAGATCATATAATCTAAAGTATGATTTGATAAAATTTAATGATTGGGAATTACATTTAAGATAAGTAAACCTTACTAGGTACTTTGCACCAATTTTGCTCAGCATGAAAAGTTTGTTAAGACATAAAATTCTGTAATTCACTTCAGAACACAATAATTGTGTTCTTTCATTACCTCCTCCAGAAACAGGTCCTTCCACTAAGGCCAGACATACAGTTGAACACTTGAACTCGGCCAGTTTCTGTGCGTTTGTTACCTTAAAACAAATTAACAATTGAAATTAACTCCTGAGGAGATATTTACAGCAGCCATGATTTCCATTTATATTCTCAGTCAACAACAAATTTTATTTATTTCTACGATGTTTTGGACTGGCCCGCATGTAGCCAATGCTAGTCTTGGTGGGCCGGTCTGTTACACTGTAGGATTTAATTGATTACAATGGGTGTCATAAAAATTATTTTTATGCCTTACAAGTCTGATGTACATTGCTAGTGCCAAGTTTGAAGAGCACCACTTCAATGGTTCGTAAGATATTCTATATTATTATTATTAGTTAGTCTGCCTTCAGAACCACTGATCACATCATCACTTTTTGCACAAAAAGTTTAGTATCTTCAGACCCAGAGGGAACATTTCAAAAAATAAAACACTATTCTTCTTGTCTTCAAAAGGTTTTTCAAATAAGTTTCAGTTATTTTTATTGCATAGGCACTTAAAAGGCCTGGCTCCCAGACAGGTAATCCATAAGTTATACAGTGTATAAGTAGCGATTAAAATTCAAATTGTAATCACAAAAAAACGAGGCTTCAGTACTGAGACTTGAAATACAAGCTAAACGGAACTACATTGATTTGTGAGGTTTTTATAATAGAACTCCAATTGTTCTTAAACATATTTCAAGTTAGCAGGGGTTTGAGTTAACTATCAGGGCTGGTTAATTTCATTACATGTAATTATTAAGACACCCCATCTGTTAGGGACAGATAATAATCATAAAATCTACTAGTACATTGTTATTTTGCAAACAGTCATGGGGTGCAATGGCCTTGAAGAGTTCAGTTATGCAACCAACCTTACCAAAACCAAGTTAGAGTTACATGCCTGAGTATTGCAATAAAAAATCCTTTGATTCTGTACAGGTATTTGAGTCACATCTGTTAGCTTATGCTTAAGCTCATTTATGGTACTAGTGGATGGTAGAAGGAGAACCAAGCTTCTTTGGCCATAATACAGCAGCACAATTAAGCTGTAAAAGAGAAAAATATTTAACAATCACGATTAATTCCATAGTTTGCCAATACATGTATTTCTTTTATGGAAGGGTCACTCAAAAAGCAAACATTCCAATAAAATAACTAAAACAATACTTACATTTTTCATAAAAACACAAGATGCTCTCATATATTTGACAGCCTGTGAGCAAGCTCTCCATTTCACAGTCTATGAAATGGCGAGTTTTCTCACAGCCTAAATCAGGCTGCTAAATAACTGACAAAGATGAACAAACAGTTTGTGAATTAGGTGGCTCAAATCTGTTTTACAGCATTTTCTAGCCCATAATTACAGTTTGATGGATCACTACTACCACTCTTTATCCATTGATACTATAATAATGGCAAGTTTTGAAAAAATTGTAGCAGTGGTTTTAGTGCCACCTTAAACTTACCAAAAATTTATGGTGGCTCTGAATCCCCTCCTATAATTTTTTTTAAGCTTTAATTTGCAAAAAGTGGCACCTCAGAATACCAGTTGCAGTTCAGTAATAATAAATGGGGCTCACCGAGCTTGTTTTTTTAGTTATACCCACTCAAAGCTAAAATTAGAGGTGCATGTTTTTAACAGGTTATACCACTACTATGGTAACCTGTTATAGTAGTCAACTGATCATAACTTGTTCACTAATGATTGAGAATTCATTTGATACTATTATTATAGTATCAGATGGTAAAGAGTGGTATTGCGTGGCTTTGTTTATCCAAAGCAAAGTTAGTGATCAACTATTTTCAACATTCTTGATGTAGTAAATTCTGAAAAATGTCAATCAATACAATATAGCGCATTCATAAATTCCTAAAGGAGATATGACTGTTACATTTTGGAGCTTCTTTTAAACAATGAATTGCCTTGGCATCAATTCTATTCTCCAGTTACTGACACAGGAGGAAACAAAATATTTATTGCTCATTCTTGAAATAATTGCAACTTGGGGTACCTTTAGTTACCTCGTGTACAAATTGCTCCTATGCTTGCTGGTGCAAAAAAGATGGACTTAACTGTGACTTGGGTCACTCACCTGTCATCATCAAGCTCAGACATGAAGTAGAAGTCTCGACTGTTAAATTCAGTTGAAATTTGTCCTTCTCCACAGTGCATCTTCTTAGATGTACGTTTATTATGCTAAAAAAACGAAAAAGTGCTTCTTTTTATTGTTATCAGCACTATCATGGTAATTCAGGGTTTAGAGTAGTTTTCAATTTTCTATGAGTGTCGTAAACCAAAACCAGAGCAATTACTCTGACCAATCACAACAGACGTATACATTAAAAAGAACCAATCAGCGTTCAAAGTATTTACATGCAGCCAGTGCCAAGTGTGGGAAAACGCGTGTGAGCAAGTAATCATAATAAATAATCTTTATAGAGGAAGCTCCTGTCGCATTACATGGTTTTCAGGGAGGTCCTCACTAACTAAAATAAAATGACATTAAAAAAGTTTGAAAAGTAATTACCGGTACAACCAGGCAGTCCCAGAAAAACTTAACCATAGAAACTACTAAACTGAAGGTGTGAAGAAGCTGTGATAAAGGAAATAAATTAAGAGACGTTTGATATCTAAATAAGTATTAGTAAATTTGTAAGTAAAATGGAAATGCTTCTAAAAGAATTAGGTGGTAACTTGTTTATATCCAAAGGCAGGGTATTCCAATCAGAAAAAGCACTGTTTAATTATCTGAGCAAACCCCAGTTACTACTTGATTTAATTATTCGAATGGTGTCCTTTGAACGGGTGTTATGACTGTGGTAGTCTAAACCGCGAGTAATCACATGGTTAAGTCCTGTCTTTTTTATTAAGTTATAAATAAAAAAGACAGCATTGCATTTGTCTTCTGGCTGATTGATTCATCCAGTTCAGATCTGAAAGTGCTTCAGTTGAGGAAGAATGTGGAGCCCTATCCAGGACCATCTTGGCTGCTTTATTCACTTCACTGAAAGCATGAGAGGCATTTTTTCGCTTTCCGTAACCCTGCGCTCGTAATTCTCTTGCTTTCGCTTCAAGTTGTTGTCTTGATTGTGCAAATTCACGATCTCGCAAAATACTGTAATTTCTGCCACAGTTCTTCAAATGACGGTCCAGTGAGCACTGCATAACAGCCATGCTTTCTGGTTCATATTCGTCCCCGTCTTTTTTTCTAATTTCCGCAAAGAAACGGCAAAGAGTTCCAGCTATCTCATTGCGAGGGATGTCTTCAAACTTTCTTCTTTCGTTACGCTGTACTTTCCACTAAACGTTCAGCCAAGTTTTTGTACTTTTGGAGGTGTTTTAGTTTTGGTTTTGGTTTTTGCCTCTCAGATTAGCAAGGTCTTCTTACAGCATAGGAAATCTTTCATTTGCGATGTTATCGCTTAAAAGGTCATGAGAAATACAAAAGTTTGGCAAATCTGCGTTGTTTAATTCGGCCATTGTTCAACAACAAGAGACACAGCAACACGACGTCCTGTTTACCGCACTGACGCAATGCTTTAACCTGATTGGCTACTTTCCATTACCTATTGTATTTTGTTGGATTTGATTGGCTCATACAAGCTGTCCTATTTTTCTTAAATTGGACAGTTTGCCATTTTCAATAGGAAAGTCCTATCTAAAACTATCCAAATTAATCCTTAATTGGAAAGTTTTTGAAAATTACAGGATAATAGCTATGCGGACAATATTGAATTAACTACCAGCTATATAATTAACGTTGTAATTTGTCAATATGATCATGCCAGGTTACTGTAGATACTGATTTATGGTCACGCCAAGATACTTGAATTTAATAACTTTCTCTAGTCAATCGTTATTTGCCATAAGAGCCACTAATATCATTGAACTGACTCAGTTTGGCACAGCTTCCTATGATCATGAACTTTGACTTTGTAGTCTGAATGGTTTTGGTTTGATTCTCATTGGTTGAGAAAGTGGCGAGAGTTTTTCCAACCAATTAATTATTACTTTCTACACTCAATTGAAAACCGTTCTATTACACTGGGATTAGGACAATTAAGCCTAAATCAAGTCTAGGAAATGATTAGAGTTTTAGGTTAGAGATGGTTTTTATTATTGCATGTGGTTGTTAATAATATTATAAAATTAATTATTTATTTACATTCATTATATGTATCTCTATGATTTATTTGCTCACCTTTTTATGTGTTCTTGTTTTTTTTCTGACCAACAGGAGTCACATTTCTTTTTCTCAACCTTGCTTTCTTCTTTACAATTCTTGGTGCGGTAAGTGCATCATACCTTGGTTCTGGCTTCCTGGCACATCTTCTATAGTCTTCCAGACTATACAATGACCTCTAAAACAAGAAAGAAAAGGTTCATTGCTTCTACAGATGTAGCCTCCACAGAGTCATTTTTAGGGGAGTAATATGTCACCTCCCCACAAATGCCTGCTCACCCAAGCACCACATTCCTTTCCCATTGTATAGCTAATCACATTTCACCTTCTGGATCCTGGAAAGTAACGACATGAGTGGAACATCTTTAGCGGGCATTCAGGAAGCACTGTGTACTCTATATTCAAAATTGTTTGTTTAAATCCTTTCCAGTTGTCTGTGATCTAGGAATTCCTAGAAGTGAATTGTGGCATCTTTGTCAATTTACCAACTCGATATGGAAAACCGCTTACATGTATATACCAAGCTTTACGTTGCAAAAAATGCAACAGGCTCATACAGATACCAGTAATGTGTAGGTTAGTTTTCCTTAAAAGCTTAGCTCTGACTGGGATGTCTTAAAGTGAATCTTTTATAAGATAATTTGAAATAGGAGCCTTTTTGAAAATAGTCCACAGCAGTGGTTGATTTTGAATAAATCTCCATTTGTGCAAAAATATTTTTTAACGGTCATTCACATCTGGGTCATATTTTGTGACAAATAATAATTATTTCCTTGTGAGACTACTAAATGTTTGCGACATGTGTACTCACACATAAAGGCGTGTTTAGAAACGAGAGAGAGAGAAACTCCTGGAAAGCTTTCTCTCCGAGGAATTTGTTCGCAGAAGTCTGATAGAATCGCCTTTGATAAAGCCTCTTCAATCACTAGGTGAATGACAAGACGTATATTAATACTGTCCCTTACCAAATGTGCATATATGTGACATATAACTGTTACATATATATGCCACACATATGTCACATGTATGTGGCATATATGTCACATGTATGTCACATGTATGTCACATGTATGCCACATATATTTCAAATGTAGGTATTTGGGACCCCTTTGCAGCATGTTTGCATATATGTCACATATATGTTTGACATATATGTGACATGTATGTTTTGACATTATGTAGAAGTTATGTGAAATATATGTGAAACATATTTTACATACAATCACCTCTCAAAAGATTGGATCCACAAATTACTATTTCAATCTTGTCTCACCAATTGAATTGACGTGAACAGGAAAAATGCATTCACATTCTAAATCAGTCAATAAAGTACAATGCATGCTTACTCACCTGTTCATTCTTAACATGTTTGCTCTTCAAAATGTGTTCTAGCTGTTTTCCTCTGTAAATCTGATTTTGGCGACATAATTATGAGTGACGCAATGATTTCACACAATCTGGTGGATGGTCACATTGGAAATAGAAAACCAGAGAATTGTCAAATTTCCAGCCTCAAAAGATAGTGGTCGCGGTTGCTTGAGAAATTTGAGCAATGGTCGCTCGAGAGAGTTTTTGAAATAGTATGTGACTGACAGACAAAAACAGTTTTTAGAAATTTAAGTGGTCACTAAAGAGAGCTAGTGGTTGTTAACCCTTTCACCCCCAAGGAGGGGGGGGGGGATTTTACTCTGCATGGCTAACACCAGGCGATTTTACTCGTCAAAGGGAGGCCTCTTGGTGGTGAAAGGGTTAAAAACTTTCTCCTTAACCCTTTCACCATCAAGGGGGCTTTATAGATCTTACTCTGGCTAACGCCAAACCATTTTACTCATCAAAGGGAGGCCTCTTGGTGATGAAAGGGTTAAGAGAGAGTTGAGCTCTACTTACGACATATAATAGTTATAGTTGACCCAATTAATATACAGAATGTTAAAATTAATGCAGTTTAATTCCAAATGTAATTTGTCAAGTATACATCCAGGCAACCATAATTATAGAATTCCATTTGTGTGTATAAAGCTGCATATAATACAAACTAAAATCTTGTTCTTCATACATGTATATCTGTCTCAGTTAGAACAATTATATAGCAAAGGGATGCTTACAGTTAAAAGCTATACGAAATTAGCCATGAACGTCTACTATGTCAAATGAACTCCCTGCCACAACAAATTTACTTATATAGAGTGTAATATTCGTATAAAATTTAAAGCATATACATGTAGGCTGGTATATAAAATCATAAAAAATACATGATGCAAAACTTTAAAACTCATACCTGGGATCCAACATCTTTGAAAACTACATGTAATAAGGTCAATTTATGGCAACTGAATACTTTCCAGTCAATTCATGTGTATTATTCTTATGGCATTAAATCATCATGTAGCTTACATCAAGACTTTGTGATGATTTTCAACAAAACAAGCACAATAAAATTCATTCTTGCAATACTACAAATCATTCACTTGACATCAAAATCCCCCACCCTTCACCATGGTGCTCCTACAGTGCAATGACTTCTGCTAGGGTCACTTGACATTTTTTGGCCAATAACATTACAAGCTCAAAACAAAATAATCAGAATCCATCTTATTTTTCTGACCATTCACACCGAGGCACAGATGTTTGACAAATGTTACAACATCGCAACTGTATATTCCAGTGACCTTGACGCTAATCAATATGCAAAATTTCACTTTCTACCTGCAAGCATGACTGCCTTCATATGAGCTAATTATATCTTAAAATTTCTTCCATTTTTCCCCTACTAAAGTCATTGCATTGCAGTGTCAAGAAAAATCTTCACGTAAATTATATTAAAGTATATTTAACTTGTATCTATTAATTGCTAGTACTGTAAAGTTCAAAAAGGAGAAAAATATATCAGAACTTAATTTAGTTTTCTTTAGTTTTCTTTGAAATACCCCTTCGTGATGCTGTACATTTGTCCTGCATCACCTTTCTCACAATTGAGACTTTCGAGTCCTGAAATTGGGACTGGACAAATGCTGTGAAGTAAAGGCAAACGTAAGTTAATTAGTTTGGGGCAAAAAAGTTGCATTTGAGGTAACTGATGCACTTAAACTTTTTCATTTGGTTACATACACAGTGACTTTTTAAGTATCAGTTATTTCCCAAACATCTCATAACACAGTGTTGTAAAAGGAGAAGGATTAATGTAAGCTTCTGAGAGTGATCCACTTTATACATTGTATGGGTATAATAAACCTTGCTTACTTGGATTAATTCTATTTTTTTTTCAAACATGTACCTGTTATAGCATTAACTGTTTTTGGGCAGAGCTGTTGATACCCACAGTGCCCTCCTCCTTTCAAGTTTGAAATGCTCAAGGTATCTTTTGTAAACATGACATCTAACAAATATGCTGTCATGGTTCCTATTGTCTTTCCTTCTGCCAGTGCATTAAGACGTTGAGAAGGGTACCAATATACCCCACTACCAATGACCATTTCTTCCATCTAAGTGAGAAAACAAAGTTCTAATTAGAATAAGATGTGGGTCTGAAAATGTGACAAGACCTTAATAAATATATCTGATTTTCTGCTCTCACAGGCAGGAAGGAAAATTATTTTGTACTAGCAAGTACACTGTGCATATATAATTATATATATATTAATTACGAAAGAAGCATACTGGAGTGCGCAGTTGTTTTCCCTTTCACCTTATGGACTTAATAAAAGACAAGAATTTCATTCAAAAAACCGCATCCATTATACTTAATTTCAGCAGAGTTTGGACAATAGGTTGCGATTTTCTTAAGGTGCGTATTGGCAGTGAATTTATTTTTATATATTTTAACAAGTCAGTGTGTACCGACTCATTAATTGTAATCTTTAGCACTTGTAGTTGCTTCAGCGCTCAGGGGCCCTCTTTTGGGGATTCTGTTATTTTTGTGCTAGCTAGGTCATTCAAAGGCTCTTTGTTGGGAAATTATTACTTATTGTTTAAGGGCCCTCTTTAGGGATTTGTTATGATACTGACAGGTATGATGATTCAGAGGCCCTTGATGGGGAACCTGTTGCGCTGCGACAATTACATAACATTTATCACTAGTTCTATTATTGTTGTTATTCCGCATCCTGTTAATTTACCGTAGTCGTTTCATACTTTTTGTACACCTATTGTTTTTTGTTTCATTGTCTGAGTTACGTAACCCGTATGTAATTTGTAACCATTGTTGTAAAATCATATTTAAATTGTAGGTTTTTAACATTCTGTTTGTAACTGACGAAGGTCGAGAGACCGAAACGTTTTTTAATCATAAATTTTTAAATTTTTATCGTTTTTTGAACCAAAAGTTGTCCATTTTCGGTCTTTTTAACTGTTTTTTATCATTCGCCGAATAAGGACTGTGAATCATTAGTGATCCTTTTGGTTCTGCATCTTTCGTTGGCCCAGGAAGCGCTTTCAACCGTCTATATATATATATATATATATACCTTATGTTTCGCTGCTGAAATTGGAGAAATCACTCCAGCAAGGGGTTTGTCATCAGCGTCATCAATGCTCGACTGCACTGAAATACATTAAAAAAAAAAAGAATTTTAGACTGTCTTACAGAGTACATGAGGGCTGATCATGGGTAAAGACAATAATGTTCTCTAATATCCAGAGGTACATGTAGATGAAAACACCTTTCATCTTTTTTAGTACAGTGACATATAATGGCTAGCTTTAAGACTGTTGATCTCTTGTGAGAGTGACTTAAAGCAAAGAAAAAACAATATGAAAACACAGTTGAACATTGATTATCTGGACATCCCGGGTCTGGAGAAAATAAAAGTGAATAAAAAATTGGTATTCAATGCGATCGCACACTTTATTGTACAAACGAACTTCATGCAAAAACTTTGGTCTAAAACGTTTGCCCTTTGAAAGGAAAACAAACCACAACTTTCAATGTCTAAATTAAAAATAAATCATAATGATCATTTCTAGGGGTCGTTAATGTTAATGAAAACATTTGGGACCAGAAGAAATAGTCAGGATAATCGAGAAGTCCAGATAATCGAGGTTTGACTGAATATCAAATATGCTACTGAATCTTGAGGTTTTCAAGTCCACTTAAATAATCTGCACTAAGTAATCTGAATTTTTCCCTTTGATATGCAGATGTTGACGGTTGAGGTTCTCGAACCATACTCAACAACTTTATTTATAATTTGCTACATGTATATATACTACAATAGTCCAAATGAATGTAGGGGAGCTAATCGAGTCAGGTGGAAATAAGGCAAAGCTCTGCTCTTAGAAGGATAGGCTGCCCCCACCCCTCTTCCCCCCCTCTCCCCCCCCCCCCCCCCCAAAATATATATATAATCAATTGTGGAGCCGGACTAGTTCAAACACATTTATTTGCTACTCCGAGTTTCATGCTTCTCACGAAGCAATCATCAGGCAACTGACAACAATAACGGTTACATTTAAAGATATACAAAATTTGAAAATATGGAACAATGCTTACTGTTATTACCATGCTTATTGTTGTCAGTTGCCTGATGATTGCTTTGTGAGAAGCATGAAACTCGGAGTAGCAAATAAATGTGTTTGAACTAGTCCGACTCCACAATGGAATATTATATTCACAGCTCTGCTTTTTCCATTGAGCACTTTTAAAGCAGATGAAGTCTTCAATTTATCCGTTGATAGTTATATATATATGAGTAATAATAATAATTATGATAATAATAATAAGGTACTCAACTCTTAGGCACAAAGTTTTACAAGTTGCCCAAAAGAAAAAAGTAGGTCGCCTTGGCACCTGGTATCTGCTAGAGCACAGCTCTGTAAGAAAAAAAAAGTGTAGGTAAACTACAACAACTCACCACTTAACTTTCGTTGCAACTCTTTTACTTTTTGTTTTAGTTGGGTATTCTCCTCTCGTAGTTGAATGTTTTCTGGGCAACCACAAGACTGAGATGATGTCTCTGTGGAATATACAGCTGTAGAAAGATTTATTGCAAAGTTAATTATCTTAACCTAATGCATAGCAATACAAGAAGGTAAAATATACCACTTACTTGTTGGACTTTCTTCAAGACTGTATAGCAAGCTTCAAAGCTCAAACTATGCATAATATAGAATTCTGCAACGAGTTCTAGTCTTTCAGCAAGTTCTAGTATTTGAAAACAGTTTAATGAAACTTCACCTTTTTTTGCCTCTGAGCCTCGTGAATGGAAATGGCGATGCAATGGTACAGCTTGGCTCCTTGAGGGTGTGCTTGCAGAACATGAACCTATGTTTAGAAAAGAGCTTTATAATAAATTACATGTACCACTTCAAACAGACCATATTGTGATAGCTGTCTACTGGCCACTTTTCAGATTTAAGACACCATTCATTACACTGAGACACATTTTTTGGGAATTCAAGGTTATACTATGCCCTAGATGGGATGTCCAACTGGTGAAACATTGGTGTCATCAATCAAAAGCTGGTTTTGATATGGGGTAGTACCACAATCATCCTAATTAAATTTCAATTTTCCAAGTAACAGGCAGTGCATACTCACCGCTTTGGTTGTTACTGTTTTGTGGCTTCCTTCCCAAAGGTGGACCAGTTGTAGTGGCATCTATAAAGTTACATTATAATCATAAATCATTTACTTTTTTTGGATCAACATTAAATGTAACAATTTTCACACTGTGTACAACAATATGTTTACTTTCAGTGAGCTGGTTGCAAAGAACACTCAACTTTTAGAGGACTACTTTAATTTGTTATACATTACATATGTCTAGGATCTTCCACCACAGTACATGTACAGTATGTAGGACCCACTACATTAATAATCATAAGAGTAGGTTAAATTCCCTTTTCAAACTACATGTAACTTCGGGCCCCAGTTGTTCAAAGAGTGGATACATGTAACTCTATCCTGTAGATAAAATGTATCACAACTGATAAATTTTATCTGCTGGATAGCGACTTATCCGCTGGATAGAGTTATCCGCTCTTTGAACAACTGGGGCAGAACAACTGGGAAGAAGGACAATCTGCTCCATCAGCATTTCTACAGTGAGGGACATTGTTGTATGATATTAGATCTACAAATTGAAGATCTTAGCACCTGGGCCATGGAATTAAGGATGATTTTGTTCTATGTATACACAGAACATGAAGACACACAAAAGTGCACGTGCACATGGCTCAACAATTTATTAAATACAGTTCAACCCCAATTAAGCAGCCAACTTTGGGGGAAATGGATAGTGGCCGCTTAATGGGGGTTGGCTGCTTGATAGAGGAAAAAAAAATCCAATCGAAGAACCCTCAACGTGACTTTGGTAACTGACCGCCTAATAGGGGGTGGCCTTTTAATATATCTAGAGAATGGAACTGCATACACATACTCTTTTGAAAAAGTTCCTTCAGTGGAGAGCTGTAGGAGTTAACGGGTGCCATATCATCATCTTCGGAATCAGAATTGATGCACATGTAGTCATCTTGCTCCATGGTCAGACTACATGTGCTGTCTTTGTCTGACACATCATCAAGCACCTCCTCCAGTCTTCTTCTTTTTGACATCTGGCACTTTTTTGTATTTACAGATTTTTCTGCATTACTCTCATCGTCACTGTCAATTTCAGAATGTACCTGTTGGACTGAGTTAATTAGAAACAGTAAAATCATAACATTTCTACTGATTGCTTCATTTTCTGGAACAGCAGTGCCTCCTCAAATTTGTTCATTTATTTCTGATCACTTACTTTGATATTATCAAAATGCTTTGGACACAAAACAGTAGAAAACTGGTTTTAAAAAAAATGCCAAACATTGTAAAATTATTTTTCTCATTCTCAGTAAAAAAATGTAATTTGTTGAATATCTGGTAAATCTATTTAGCCTTACCTGGCTTTTTCCTCTTTTTAGTTTCCCTGGTGGTCACAGGTATGTCGGAGACAGTAGTTGAGGCTGGTGAATTGACTTCTTTTGCCCTTTTATCATTTGAACGTTCTTGCTGGGAGGAATTAGACATATACCCCTTGAATGCCTTGGCTTGCTGCAGTCTTTTTTTGAGCAATGCCTCTTTTGTAGCTTTGACACTGGCAGCTTTTTTTGCTTTTGCCTCTTTTATCTTGGCTTTCTGCTGCTCTTCATTTCTAATCCTTTCCTGTTCCTCTTCTTCATCACTTTCATTTTCACAAGGCACCTCTTTAGCACCTATGATTTTAGAGTTAATAGTAAGTGTTGACAGACATTTTACTTCTGATTAAAATTGTTTCCAGTATGAGGTGGATACCGCTATAGGAGAAACAGCCAAAGTGGTCATCTGGGAGTCAGAGTTTGATTGTAGGCTGACGTCTGATCTCACCCCATAGAATTGTAGACTGCCATGAAACTATATAGCGATATATGCGGTATATAAATCTGTTACCATAATAGCAATGCTAATCACATGTTAAAAATTGGTCAAGTTTTACAATGTACCTTGACTTTTCGTTTCCTTAGCTCCCTTGGTACTTGATTTGTTGGCAAATGATTTTTTTCTGGAGGCTTGCAAATTCTTGTTTTTGACTTTTGACTTGTTGTTGAGTTGAACACTTTTCAAATATTCAACATCTGTATAGGTTTAATCATACAAAGAGTTACTGAACAAAGTACTGACATTAATTACATGTACAAATGCTGTAGAAAAACCTTAATTAGCAGATAGCCCTAAGGGCACAAAGAAGGGCAAATGGCAAAGCAAAGCTTTTTTGTTCTGCAATATTCAATATATGTCCAGTAAGCACAAATCACAGTCACAATCATTTTGACTTGTTGTTGTTGAGTTCAACACCTTTCAAATATTCAACATCTGTAGGTTTGATCATACAAAGAGTCACTGAAGAAAGCACTGATATTACATGTACAAATGCTGTAGAAAAATCTTAACGAGCAAATAGCCCTAAGGGTACAAAGAAGGACAAATGGCAAAGCAAAGCTTTTTTGTTGTATAATATTCAATATAGCTGCAATATATATAAGCTCAAATCACTGTCACAATCATGCATGCCAAAAATTCACACAGCCTAAAGGAAAAGACTGCATGTAATTATATATACCTCCAATGTCTACGATGAATGCAGGATACCAGTCTGTGTGATTGGCATCCTTCCACAAGGCTTCACATGAAGCACCCTTGGCTACTTCCTCACATCTCAACTCCTTCTGGCTGACAATTTTCCTGATATTATCTTCTTTGAAGACAACAAGGTAGTGTTCTACTCACCCCAAAAAAATACACAGAAGAATTATTATTAATTTCACATAACATTATATTCAATCCATAAAGAAATATATATTCTAGAGGTTAAATGAATAAACAATTAAATGGATTGTTTCAATCATCCTTTAAGTGCTCAATGTACAAAAATACACGAAGAGCAAAATACCACCCCCCACCCCCTCCACACCACCACCACCACCAAAATCTGCTGCCGTTCTTTCTATGAAACATATTCGGACGTCGCGGAGGGCTTGTTTTGGATAAATTGTCTATCTTGAGTCGACTGTTGAACTTTAAGATCTGATCAAACGCCACTGCGAACATCGGCTAGGGTACAGATCGATCGAGTACAGAACAAACAAATTGAAGCAATCGAAAAGCCAACTGCATGGTCCTGCAATTTTACCTGAGTGATGTCTTATTGAACTAATAAGGGTAAAAAGGAAAATGATATATTGAAACTTTGGAAGAAAAGCATGCAGCAAATATGGAAAAAGCATGCCGCGTCGAAGCATGCCGCGACAGAGATTCGAGATCGCCCGGGGCATTAACAAAGAGAATAAAATGCATGAGAAATAGTCTGGAGCCATCAATAACCTCATGTTTTTTTGTTTTATTTTGATTTGTGTTCAGAAAAAACCCAAACAACATAAGTACATGCCCACGGACGTGAAATATAAAATCCCGCCATAATGTTCGTTTAATTGGCCTATTGTTAAAAAACAATACTGCTGATATTGGTCCATAATACAAAAGCCTATTGCAAAGTCTGTCGACTTACCAAGGTCTTCAGTGAAGCGTGAAGGCGCCTTTGTTTCTCTCATTGTGGATGGCAGCGTGGACAAGAATAAAAAACCAGAAGCGCTAGCTCGATCAAGGGCTTTCCTGTTCAACGAAGTTCGAAGAAGTTCCCGCTCTTTCTTGGTCAAATCGATCACGTGCTAAGGTACCCTGCTGCATTGTGGTACTCGAGGTTGGTGCTGCAAGATGGCGGAACAAGCCACCGTTGTCAGGCCGCGCAAAAGAGGTCGTTATAACGCTCATCGAAGAGATATTGCATCTCTACAAAAACCCAAAAGTACTTTCTATCGACATCGTCAGCAAGCTCCCCATAGCACCATGGAGGAAGATGACCTAAGTTTAGAGGAATGCGAAGAAAACGACGTACTGTCCGCTAGTGACGCGCCGGATAATTCACAACAAGCCGATCAAGCATTTTCAACACAGAACGTTCACGAATCTGGTACTTTACCTTTCTCTCATCACGAATTTTCCTCACCTGGAAACAACAGCGATAATGATGATGATCTTAGTGTAAACGCGAACTCGGATGGTGTCTCTGAAGGCGACATTAATGAAAGCAATTGTTGCGACAGCTTTTCGGATATTGATGATTACGGGGAGCTCGACAATGCTGTTTGTGGCAACAACTACATTGAAACGAATAAGGCAACGGATAATGACCCTGATGTGTACCCTGGCTCGCAACTTAAACTGTCGGAGAGTGTTCTACTCATCCTTACTTTGGCAGTTTCTCATAACCTTAACGGAAGTTGCCTTCAAGACATAATTTCTTTGATTAACTTACACTGCATTCCCGGGCCAGAAAACAAGTGTGTCCGGTCATTAAATGAATTAAAAAGGTACTTTGCAGACTTGCAACTTCCCATAACGAAGCACTTCTATTGTAAGTTTTGTTTTGAGTATCTTGATGTTGTTGGCCATACGCCTGCTGTCTGCCCCATATGTGAGAAGGATGTGAGTGATTCGAAGAAGCAACCGCATTTTGTCATCCTTTCCATCGAAAGTCAACTAAAAGAATTAGTGGAAAGTAAGTGCAGCACTTAATTGTCATAGAGCATAATGTAACCAACGGGAATATGGAATATAATTTTATTTCATAATTTTGTGAAATGTTGATTGTTTGCTTGTTTGTTAGTATTAATCAACCCTCACGCATGCCAAATATGCAATTTCATTCATTTTATTGATTTACATTTATTTTTTATTAGTGGTTTCAGAAGAATTAGTAGGGTTCCAGACAAGATTTTAAGACAGGATGTCAACAAGGAATTCCATCGGGTCAAATTTCCAGTGCTCCCACCAAACCATTATAAATTTTCTATTTATTTGTTGGGTCATGTAGCTGACCTTGTAGGGTTTTTGACCCGAGACCACCATTTTATCTGGAACATGGATTAGTTTACTATATTGTATCTCTCAGTCTTCATTACCAAGTGCATGGCCAAATATTTCACAATTATCCTACAAAATAGTGTTCAATATCAACTGATACCTAGCAGGTGAAGCCTTAGGCGGAGGTGGCTAAAATCTGAGCACATTGATGACAAAGTACAATTTACTGAGTTTGTTGCAGAAAAGCTGGAAAAGAGTCCATATTTCTCTGCCATACATGAAAATTACCTATATCCAAGGATATCTGTTGAACATGCATGGTGAATATTGAGAGTGGCATGACCATATCTGGGCATTGTCACAATGTGTTGAATAATAATGTATAATATCATGCTCACCACTCAATATAATATTGGCCACTTACAGCGTGAACAATGACAGAACCAATAGTTGATGGTATGATGTGATTTGTATATTTGTTTAGAGAAGGAATTCCTTGAAGACATGAAATACCGCTTTCAGCGTAAGAAAGACTCAGCTGCTAACATTCATGACGTGTATGATGGCCATCTTTACCAACAACTCTTCAAAGACAGTGGTCCTCTTTCACAGCCAGAGAATTTCTCATTAAAGTTTAATACTGATGGCGTGTCAGTGTTCAAGTCATCAGGATCAAGTGTGTGGCCTGTGTACTTTCAAATTAATGAATTGCCTCCAAGTAAAAGGTACTGTATAATTTGATAATCAAGATACAATAATACTTACTTTCAACAATCTATAAAGGGCTGTTCACATGATACCAGAATGAGTTTCCTTTTTGAATGAGTTTTGTTCCTTAATGAAGTTCATACTGCATTTGCATGACAAAATCGACTGGAGGTGTTCTTGCATGTGTGGCTTTCTAGCAAGATAAAAAAAAAAAAAGATAGTGCAAGTTTTGCAGGATGTGTTAATGTACATATGCATACACCAACCCTTCCAAGACAAGACTTTTGTGGTTTCATCTCAGTTTAAAAAATTAATTTCGGATTGAAAACCTGAATAAACTCATTCCAGAGTGACTTGTACAGAAATGAACTTTGGTCCTGGTATATGTGAAGAGATACAGAAAAATAAACAGAGATAGGATGAACTTGTTCTGGAATGAAAGGCATAGTAAGCAAAGAACTGTACAGGATGCGCTGGTTCATTATCACTTTTTCCAGCTACTATCTTCCAAAATTATTATTAATTGTATACATTACTTGAACACTATTACTTAGTATAATATTATACACATGTCATTACTATTTATATATATATTATATATATATATATATATATATATATATATATATATATATATAATTTATTATCATTTTTTTAGGAGGCGCTTAGAGAACATGGTGTTGGGTGGTCTCTGGTTCAGTGATAAAAAACCAGTTATGTCTACCTTTCTAAAGCCCTTCAAAACTTCATTAGAAGCACTAGAAACAACAGGTGATATAAAATAATGCTAAAAAGTATGTGATCTTATGTATAATACCAAACACAAAAATGAAGTTCTTATCAAAATGATGTGCAACACTATTTTTACAAACTACAAATGCAAATATTTAGCTGCATAAAACCTAGGTAGGCCCCTAGTTACAGAATTCCCCTCCCTAGTCACCACTGCTACAAAGCAGACCAGAATTCTAGAATTGTCACCAGTGGGCAACTTAAAATAATTGTTAATGTTGATTGAGCTGTTTGCCAGCAGATGAGTTTTGCAAATACACTTGAAGGTTATAAGTTCAAGGACCTTCAATAATTATTATTTCCCCTCCTTAAGCAGTGATCAACATGAGTGTAGTTCAAGGCCATATCTCTGATGAAAATGTGAGTGAATAGAAGTGCTTTTTACTTTCACTCAAAACTCAATATTATTATAACTTTTGTTTTGTTCATGGATAGGACTTGAAATGGAAATTCCAGATAAAGGAAGAATCAACAGTAAAGTATTTCTTCTTGGCTCAGTTCTTGATCTTCCAGCAAGATCCAGCTTTTTAGAAATGTTGCAATTTAATGGCTTTTGTAGCTGCTGTTACTGCATGGTTCTGGGGACCTCTTGTAAATCCAATGAACAAGATGGCCACAGGGGAAGAGTTACGGTCTTTCCTTTCAACTTTGAATCCTCAAATGGTCTTGCCAGAGAACGTACCAGTCAAAGTATGTTAGCAGATGGCTTACAGTTCCTTCAAGGTGAATCAGGAGGAAAACCAGTAGGTTTGCTATGTTATTATGACTGTTAGAAGCAGTGCTATACAGTATTACTCTATCAAGGCTACCAAAATGAAATACTTGTAACTGAAGTTGCATTTTAACTAAGGTCCCCTAGCCATGTACCCTTCAACATAATTATTGCTATACGAGGGTTACATGTACAGCTTTGAAAGATAAATTGTCCATTCTCTTTCTTTTTTCTTGAGTCAAAAGTATTTCACTATACATGCATGTACTCAGTTGGAATGTAATTACAAAGGGAATGCACACTGGAGTTCTAACATCAACAAATATGGGCAGTTAGTAAAGGTTTACATTGATTTGAAATAAACAACCGAACACAAACTGCATGCATTACAAACCCACAGGCAAACATGTATGGCATTATGACTTTTTTGACAGTGTGCGTATGGGATTTCTCTTTCTGTCTTAAAGGTGAATGGTATGAAAGGTGTTTGTCAGTTTGCAAGCCTGAAACACTTTGATATCAGCAAAGGTGTTTGTTTAGATTACATGCATGGTGTTCTCTTGGGAGTCACGAAGCAACTCATGGCCCTTTGGCTAGATACCAAAAACAAGGATAAACCCTGGTTTTGCGGAGATCGTGTTTGCATCATTGATGAGCACCTGTGCAGCATCCAGCCACCACTGAATATCACAAGAACACCTCGATCTATTGAAACTCATCGCAAATATTTTAAAGGTGTAGTAAACATTCCAGTTATACAGTCTATACTTGTACCTTATGAACATGTGTCTGTTACAGTGTCTAGTGAAAAGTACTAATCTTGCTCATGTCAACCAAAACAATTAATTTTCTTTTGACTTGTTTTCTAGAAATGTCTTTTAATGTATGCAGAAGTTGTTTTCATGAAAATGTACATATATTTATGTTTGTATTTTTTTTTCGTTTATACAATTACAGTCAAAACGCCTGAAGCGTTCCGCCTAAAAAATGATTAATGCGTTCAAGAGCCGCTTTGATTCTTGACTTCAAATTTTGAAAAGTCAACTGAACATTATAATCATCCAACCGTAGCGTCCATTCGAATATTGAATGTTGATTGGACTAATGACAAAGTGTATCCAAATAAGGAAATTTTGCACGTCACATAAGGGTAAAATGGCGGCCAGAAATGACTTGGGAGGTCTATATCAACCAGGTAAAGCTTTTCCATTCCCATGAGAGAGAAGATAATAAATCTCTATAATCAAGGTTACCATACAGGGGAAATTTCCCAAGATTTAAAGGTAACTGAATGTACAGTGCGGAGTGTGCTGGACCATTTCAGACATTATGGAATCAACATTCGATATTTTAATGGATGCTACGGTTGGATGATTACAATGTTCAGCTGACTTTTCGAAATTTGAAGCCAAGAATCGAAGCAGCTCTCGATTAATGAATTCATTAATCATTTATTAGGTGGAACGCTTCAGGCGTTTTGACTGTAAATGAATACCTAATTCCAACTACAATACTGGTACATACCAGGGGAGGGACAGGAAAAATGTGTAATCCAAGTTTAATGAATAAATTAATAAGAATCGAGTGAGTGAGTTCCATAAGACTGCCACCTGTACCTCATGGCATGACCACATCATGCATGAGCTAAAAAGAAAAAACTAAGATGAAAATTTTGACATCATCTGTTATTAATGTATCTACGCTGAATGGTGTTTTATAGACAATATCCCTGCAATAACCTTTTCATTGTTTTCACAGCAACTGAGTACAGAAACTGGCTATTCCACTATAGCATTCCTTGCCTGATTGGCATTTTACCAGATGTTTATCTCCACCATTTCATGCTCCTTGCATTTGGTGTTTGGCTGGTAAACCAGGAGGCAATATGTCCCGAAGATCTTAATCTGAGTGGAAACTTGATTGGAAAATTTGTCATGCTGTTTGATGCCCTTTATGGTAAAGTTTTCAGCTGCTTTGTCCCAAACCTGCAAATCTGCAGCCCCCACTTTACTGAGATCTAAAGTAATAGAAACCACTAAACACCTTTTCGTACTATTACATATATGATACAATATTAATGTCAATTTGTGTTGGTTTGCATTAATTTTTATAATAAGTCTACAAGTACAGTAGCTTTGTTAGGAAATATGTTTATGACCATAATTTTTTTTAATTATCAAAGAACTTTATTACGTGTGACTTTATTACATGTGACACATAACTTGGCCTGCCTGTGACAATAACTACATGTATTACCAGTACAAAATTTCAATAATGGAAACTGATGTAATTGTATGCATTGCTTTTTAGATGAACGTCATATGTCCATGAATGTTCATAATCTGCTACACATAAATAATTCAGTTCTTAATCATGGACCATTGTGGGCACAATCTGCATTTGAGTTTGAAGATGCTAATGGCGAGTTAACCTCACAGTTCCATGGAACACAGAACATAGATATGCAGGTGACCCTCATTAAAAATTGATTTACATGTACATGACTTGTATGTAATAATATTATTATTATTATCATCACTGTTATTGTTGTCCTTGTAACATGGTTTGTACGCGTCTTGAAACCCCTTGAATTTTAGGAGACCAATTTCAAAGCTTTCACAATATTTGAAATTGGTTTTCGGACCTTGAAACTCCTTGACTATCACTGAGCAAGATTTTATCATATCAGTACTTTTACAGTGCATATGGCACAAAAGTTTTCATTCTTTTGTTTGAAAGAGCTTTCAAAATGATGAATAATGGCATTTATTTTATTGTGATAGCACTCTTGGTTGCTGAGGTATTCAAGATTTTGATTTATGCAAATTACAGGACTTGTGATGTCACAAGGTGGACACAAAATGATGTAAAGTCACAAAAAATGGAATATCTGTGCAAATACTAAGTCTACGGGGTTGACATTTTGCAGGGTTGATGTGCTCCCAGAACTACACATTTTGATAGTGGTTACGATGTTGCCATAGCAACATACTGATTATCAGACCTCTACTTTCCTAAATCAAAAATGCCTTATTTGTTTCTCCAGAGTTTAACAGACTTTCTTATACTTGTGCTGTGTAATGTCCATATTCGCACACACCCACTGAATGAACATCAAGAGCAAATAGCACTTCTTGGGGAGGGAAACTCTGATTTTATCCTTTGGATGGAGAGGGCCTGGAGCCCATTGTGTTGGCATGGAAATGTCACAGTGGAACATATCATGGAACTTTGTGATGAGTGTAACAACTGTAAAATGTTTCAGTTCTATGGTAACATCATAACCACTATCAAAATGTGTAGTTTTTGTCATCCCCAGTCCCGTCTAAATAGTCCGAACATGTCTATGTACTCCACATGGTTTAATGCTGTCCTTTTTCTGTGGTTCTACCTTTGTTTTGGGGGTTTATTTGGAGTTTCACAATGCCAGGCAAATGTCATTTTAATGAGTACAAGTTATGGTTGCAAAAAGACCCCAAGAATCCAAACAAAGCATTCTTTTTTGCCTGTAAGAAAAGCATGGATGTAATGCAAGAGTAGTGTAACGGTGCTGAGGACTTGTTTGCCCTGAGCCATTCAATAATATGGTATTGGTTGATACTTTTTGTTACTAAGAGCTTCACAACCTGTATGCCTGAAGCATTGGTTTTACAAAAAAAAGGTGCTTGGATGGAAATATGGAAATACATGTAAATGTTTATGAAAAATCGAGAACTCTTTGAATTTTTAAATATGGTTCTTGAAAGTCTTTGAAAAGTCCTTGAATTTTTGGCCTAAAAAGTTGTAATCATTACATATTATCATTGTTGTCCTTGTTGTTTGAAGAAAGGAAGAGCACAGAAAGAATATGAAACAATTTTTGATTTTCTTTTCCATTAAGATTGCATCCTCTATTTCTGCAGTCAAGGTTGCACCAGAACTGGCAAGAAGACTGGATAAAGACTCACCTAGTTACAACCTGTACAGAAAAATGAAGTTTGGAAAAGAACAAAAGTATGTATCTTAGATACATTTGCACACTTCCATAAACTGCATGTTGTCCTACTTGAATGATTTTAAAAATTTCAGTGGGATAAACATTTTTTCCTTTGGGTTACCGTTAACAGCCATCCATACTGTAGGTTCAGTCACATCGTGGTACAAAATCGATAGTACTTGAGAGCAAACTTGCAAAAATCCAGTCTTGTCCAACACAAACTTATGTATACCTGAACACTGATGCTTCACAGTGTACATGTCCATGGTTATTGTTGCATCAATAATTATTGAGTCCTTTTGTATTTTTTTCCAGATCTACAAAGCTTGAGGATGGAGTATACTTACTTGGTGCCCTTTCCGATACTGCTTTTGGGGAAAATGTTAAACATCTAATTAAAGAATGCACTGGGGAGCAGTCTTGGGGATGGTGTCAGAGTTTTAAAAGGGTACTAATTCATGGTGAAGTGTTCCACTCGAAGTCTTATGGCCGTGTCTTCAAAAGAAACAGTTTCACAGTTACTTTTGAAGACCCTCACAACAGAAGAGCATGTGGACAAATAGAGAAATTCCTGAAGTACACACCAATTTGCCAGAATGCTTGTGTTGGCTTGTGCAAGTGCAACAGGGAGCAGTACTTTGCTGTAGTAGCCAAATTGCAGCCTCTAGAAAATTTCCAGTTATTCATAAATGCTGGAATTCAAGGAATAGAGAAGCAAATTGAAGTGATGCACAAGCGAAGGTATGTAAAAAGTTTTATACAGAATCAGTGAATGAAATGTAAAAACATCACTTAAATTTTATTACATCACAAAGATTTTAGCCACACTGAACCATCAGGGCTAGAAGAGATAGAGCTCCTAAAATAGCAGTGAATACATTGTTAACAAACTAAATGTATGCTATCCAGCAGATAGTAGTAACCAAGTAGTCGATAGTGGCATCCTTGCTTTGGACAACCTGTCATAGTTGGATACATGTCGGCGTTAACTGTTATTTTATGTATAAGCAGTAATACATGTAATGCATTTGTTTTTTTTTTTCAGAGATGAAGACATTTGTGTAATTCCAATCAAGAAGATCTTACACAAATGTGTGTTCATGGATTTCAGTGATGCTGATTATGTCTTCGTGAGCCACTTTCCTAACTACACTGAAAGTGATTGAAATAGCAGAGTGTCGGGTTCCTATTTCTTCCTGTTGTTTGGTTTGCTTCCTTTTTTATTTCCTATTGTTTTCCTAGTATTTTTAGAGCTATACTTAGTGCAAATAGGCACATTGAAATATTTGACATTGAATTCTTATCGCCAAAAATTGTCTACACAAAAATCTAACACCAGATGCCCTCAGTACTTTTATAATGCTTGCGTGGCATTGCCTAGGCCGAATGAAATTCATCAATGTACATTGTAAAGCCTGGAGAAAATAGGAAAAAAGACAAAACTGTTGACAGACAAGCAGCACAAACTGATAGGAAAGGCCTTGTCATCTTGCCTTTAAAAAAGAGTCATCAAACTTTAATTTTCTCCTGGAGGGAACACAATCAAATAAATATAATAAAATGGGGGATTTCAGTCAAATGTAAGAATTTATAAACAAACTTTGTCAGTGAAATTCTGAGTTAAAAATTATTTCCTTGAAAGCTATTACCTTTTGTTCACTTCACATTTAAACCTCGACAGATTAATTTCTCCATTTGAAAACACTCAGATAAAAATGATGCTGATTTGGCAGAAAAAGAAAACCTTAGTTCTCTACAAAACCAAGTAACTGCATGAATGCAGATGCAGATTGCATGCCATTTAGCCATAGGGATATTGCAAGTTTCCTTTGCTACTTAATGGTAACTCTTTTTTTTTTCACTTTAGTTAGATATTTAGCATTAGATTGCATAAGAGTTGCTGTTGGGAATATTAAGACAACAGAACTCAAAGAACATTTCCTATTGTTAACCATAATTTATTTTGTAGTGGCAATTCTCTTTCTTTTCCTGTTTTTTGGTCAGTGTTATTCCTAATTTCTGGATGTCTTTTTTTACTTGCCACTCTGAAATAACAAAAAGGTCATTTAATGGACCAGCTAGGATGTGAACAATGAACAGATTGTCAAGCACTGTATGTATATAGGAAAAGTCATCCCTTTTGGTGATGGCATTTGGTACTCCAGACTGCCATGTGATAGCAAGCAAGCTAAGTTTCATTTAGCTTGTACATATTTTTGTGTTTACAATGTGGTTTATTTGATTTTATGGATTTCGTTGATTTTCTAAGAATGAATGTAATTGGCCATGTTCTAAACAAGTTAGGGCCTGGGAATGAGGTTTTAAAATTTATCGATTGGAAGAATGAATTTTCCCATTATGAAATAGACATTGCAAGAATTTTACTTTCTAAAAAAAGAGCCACTACCTGATCCCTAAGGAACTTAAACTTTTCTGTGCAGAAGCAATTTTGAGAAAGGTTGGGAGAAATATGTTTTCAAATTACAATTTGATTTTATTAATTAATGTAATTATATAATTAACCATTTATTGCATTGCACTATAATTACACATTTATATGGGTAAATTACTAATAAAAATGGGTTTTAAATGTAATGGTGCTTGGTGCTTATTTTCCATCTATAATACTAAAATGTATATTAGAAATTTTTTTGTTATTCAGTTTTATATTTTCAAACATACACTATATATATATGTTGCAGGTAGAAATAAAATTCAGGGAAAAGATTAACCTAGGTTGAAAATCAATTTCCTTTGTCTCTTATCCCTAATTATTCATAATTATTGGCACTAGGAGATAAAGACAATTGAGATTCAGCCAAGGTTAGAATTTTTACCTGAATTTAATTTTTACCAGCAACATATATGTTACATGAGGAAAGGTTGTAACTCACCTGTGATTCAGTTTGACATATATGTCACATATATGTAGAAATATATGAGAACTCACAGTTATGTCACATATATGTAACTCATCCATAATCCACTTTGACATACATGTCACCTATATGTAGAAATAGTGGTGCCCCATGACATATATGTCACATGTATGTACATATCTGTGACATATATGTATGGAAACAGAGGGTATGTGATATGTATGTGACATATATGTAGAATTGGTAAGGGGTGACAGATTTGTTATTGAGGAAGTGTTGCATGTTAAACAATGGGAAAGGAAAGTGGCACTTGGGTGAGCAGGCATTTGTGAGAGGCTACAAAGATGCACAGTGACTAAAATGTATCCCAGATAACTAGCAGTTGCACTTTTACACATGCATGTACTACACATCACAATTATAGCCATGATCACTATCAATTCGAGGTACAACCTACTGCCACTAGATTGTTCAGCTTCCTTTTGTGGTCAAAACAGTAGTAAGAATCATTCTTTGCTGTGCTCTGCTTTTTAAAGGGTGAGTTTTATACTCGGGATTAAGCTCAACTGTATAATTTAAGGGGGTCATCCATAACTACAGAAAGACTGTGGTTACTAAGGATGCTAAATGTATTCCATCAAGAGCAATTTTCAAGCCATGCGAGGGTGTATATTTTCTTGAAATCCATGCTAGAGGGTTTGAACTTGCATTGGACACTGACCAAAAAGTGTTAGATTTCTTTCTTTAATATAATTGATTCATAAATTTAATTACATTAAATAAGTTAAACAAAGGGAAACAAATATGCATGCATAGGGAAATTGCAGCTTAAAGGACTAAAAAAATAGAATCTTGAAAAATAATAAGAGTCAACAAATTGTTCAGAACAGACCATTAATTTTCAATAAAAGGCCGGGTCTTCATTTTGTGTCAACCATACAATGTGTTATTAGGAATCAATGCAATTTATGATACATAGAACATACCTGAATTCCTTGAACAATACAACATGTTTTGAAGACAATCTCGTATGATGAGACACAACTGTTTATTACCACATAACCAGCTCCTTGAACTTAATCTTACAAAACTAAACAATTTCAGAGACACATTTAACTGTTGCAAACTTTTTTTCTAAGATGTGTTGCAAGAATTTCTGTGACACAAATTTAGCAGATTAAGGATGAATTCTCAACCCAATGTACTGTATAATTGTGAATTTCAATGTCACTGTATGACACTTGAAAGTAAAGGCAAACTAATTCTCCCAAGAAGTGTTTCGGGAACTTCTGTGACACAAATGTAAATGACCTTGTAGCAGATTAAAGCTTAATTTGTAGACCAATCAACTGTATAATTTTGAATTTTTATGCCACTGTATGTCACAAGAAAGTAATGGCAAACTTTCTTCTAAGAAGTGTTGCAGGAACTTCTGCGACACAAGTGTCCATTACCTTCTAGCAGATAACAGATTAATTTGAAGACCAATCAACTGTATAATTGTGAATTTTATTGTCACTGTATGTCACAAGAAAGTAACGGCAAACTTTCTTCTAAGAAGTGTTGCGGGAACTTCTGTGACACATGCATACATGACTTTGTGGCAGATTACAGATTAATATGAAGACCAATCAACTTTATAATTGTGAATTTTATTGCCACTGTATGTCACAAGAAAGTAACGGCAAACTTTCTTCTAAGAAGTGTTGTGGGAACTTCTGTGACACATGCGTACATGAGTTTGTAACAGAGTCCAGATTAATCTGAAGACCAATCAACTGTATGTTTGTGAATGTTTATGCCACTGTGTGTCACAAGAAAGTAACGGCAAACTTTCTTCCAAGAAGTGTTGCGGGAACTTCTGTGACACATGCATACATGACTTTGTAGCAGATTAGAGAATTAATTTGAAGACCAATCAACTGTATAATTGTGAATTTTAATGCCACTGTGTGTCACAAGAAAGTAACGGCAAACTTTCTTCCAAGAAGTGTTGCGGGAACTTCTGTGACACATGCGTACATGAGTTTGTAGCACATTACAGGTTAATTTGAAGACCAATCAACTGTATAATAATTATTGTGAATTTTGTTGCCACTGTATGTCACAAGAAAGTAACGGCAAACTTTCTTCTAAGAAGTGTTGCGGGAACTTCTTTGACACATGCATACATGACTTTGTAGCAGATTACAGGTTAATTTGAAGACCAGTCAACTGTATAATTGTGAATTTTGTTGCCACTGTATGTCACAAGAAAGTAACGGCAAACTTTCTTCCAAGAAGTGTTGCGGGAACTTCTGTGACACATGCGTACATGAGTTTGTAACAGAGTCCAGATTAATCTGAAGACCAATCAACTGTATGTTTGTGAATGTTTATGCCACTGTGTGTCACAAGAAAGTAACGGCAAACTTTCTTCTAAGAAGTGTTGCGGGAACTTCTGTGACACATGCGTACATGAGTTTGTAGCACAATACAGGTTAATTTGAAGACCAATCAACTGTATACATGACATGACTTTCTAGCAGATTAGAGATTAATTTGAAGACCAATCAACTGTATAATTGTGAATTTTATTGTCACTGTGCATGTATGTCACAAGAAAGTAACGGCAAACTTTCTTCCAAGAAGTGTTGCGGGAACTTCTGTGACACAAGCGTACATGAATTAAAAGCAGATTACTGGTAAATTTGAGGACCAATCAACTGTATAATTGTGAATTTTAATGCCACTGTGTGTCACAAGAAAGTAACGGCAAACTTCCTTCCAAGAAGTGTTGCGGGAACTTCTGTGACACATGCATACATGACTTTGTAGCAGATTGGAGAATTAATTTGAAGACCAATCAACTGTATAATTGTGAATTTTAATGCCACTGTGTGTCACAAGAAAGTAACGGCAAACTTTCTTCCAAGAAGTGTTGCGGGAACTTCTGTGACACATGCGTACATGAGTTTGTAGCACATTACAGGTTAATTTGAAGACCAATCAACTGTATAATAATTATTGTGAATTTTGTTGCCACTGTATGTCACAAGAAAGTAACGGCAAACTTTCTTCTAAGAAGTGTTGCGGGAACTTCTTTGACACATGCATACACGACTTTGTAGCAGATTACAGATTAATTTGAAGACCAATCAACTGTATAATTGTGAATTTTATTGTCACGGTATGTCACAACAAAGTAACGGCAAACTTTCTTCTAAGAAGTGTTGCGGGAACTTCTTTGACACATGCATACATGACTTTGTGGCAGATTACAGATTAATTTGAAGACCAATCAACTGTATAATTGTGAATTTTATTGTCACTGTATGTCACAAGAAAGTAACGGCAAACTTTCTTCTAAGAAGTGTTGCGGGAACTTCTGTGACACAAGCGTACATGAATTAAAAGCAGATTACTGGTAAATTTGAGGACCAATCAACTGTATAATTTTGAATTTTAATGCCACTGTGTGTCACAAGAAAGTAACGGCAAACTTCCTTCCAAGAAGTGTTGCGGGAACTTCTGTGACACATGCATACATGACTTTGTAGCAGATTAGAGATTACTTTGAAGACCAATCAACTGTATAATTGTGAATTTTATTGTCACTGTGCATGTATGTCACAAGAAAGTAACGGCAAACTTTCTTCCAAGAAGTGTTGCGGGAACTTCTCTAACACAAGCGTACATGAATTAAAAGCAGATTACTGGTGAATTTGAGCACCAATCAACTGTATAATTGTGAATTTTAATGGCACTGTGTGTCACAAGAAAGTAACGGCTAACTTTCTTCCAAGAACTTTTGCGGGAACTTCTGTGATACATGCGTACATTACTGTGTAGGAGATTACTGATGAATTGGAAGACCAATCAGTTGCATGATTGAGTCAGTATTGAGTTAATGTAGCAGATTGCATGCTAGCTCTCACCTCAAAATCCATCCTGAACCAACGAAGACTTAAGATATAATTATACGATTCCTTCTTAGTTCTGAATTGAAAAAAAAATATATGGAAAGGTTTGAGTGTTGAATGGAGCGAAATGACTTTGTGCGGCTTTTCCCTCTAAGAAGGGTATCCTGAGTGACGCCTGTAGTGAACGAGTCAGTGAGTCGCCCTGACGAAAACCAGGACATATTAAACAATGTTATAAAGGTCAAAAATATTCTAGTGCTTCAAGCCTTATTATCTAATTGTTCCCTTTACTGTTAAAATTAAGCCAAATGCAGTGATAACATTACTTTTTGCTTTGCAGATTCGTCGCGAGAAATCGCGTTGACTGTTTTGGAGCTGCAGCGGCGCGAGTGCGGAATATCGCTGGGACACAGCTAGGGGACAGAAATTGCATGAAAAATTGAAAGTGCAAACCAGCCTTTCTTCGGGTTGCTTTCAAGCTTTTCTTTAGTCTCAAGCTTTATAGTTAACTTTTTGCAACAATGAAATAGTTTTCATTACGTCTTCATTTCCAAATCACACGAGCAAAGTTGATATCATGCCAAGCAGTCTATTTGAGAATGTAATCGCACGTTTATTCAAGATTCAACTGTTTTCTTAACCAAAAGCAATAGTAAACGCCGAAATGGCAATGCAGCGAGTGGACATAGTGCCGTGTTGAAACATTCGTGACAAGTCACCCTACCTTTGTCTCGCCTTCTTTCGGAAATTGAAAAGCGCCTCAACGTCAGGGGCACCCAACGACAAGTTTCGGTAGATATCTGTTCGGCGGCGGGTAGTTCGCCTAAGGCTTTCGGCGTTGATTTAAGAGTGTACTCGGATTTTCGTAAGTAAAACGTGGCCTAAAAAATTCGTAATGTGGAAATCATAACCCCTGAGATTTTCGGAAAGCTCGTTATTGCTGTTTTTGGCAGTAAAAAACGTCAGCTAGCATTTTCGGAAAGAAAAAAAGGTTCCCTAGAAAGTTCATTTCAGCTAGTATTTTCTCAAAGAAAGATTTTGTTTCCTAAAAATTTCGGGCAATAAACATTTCAGCTAGGGAATCCGAACAGATCAAAGTTTTCTAGCTAACCAAAACATCACTTTAAACAGACTTCAAACACCATAAGGTACTTAAAAATGCCTTTCTTGACCGCTTTTGACTGCTTTGGCTCGTTGGGTGCCCCTGCAACGTGCCGACCTGAGGAAAGATCACAAGGAATAAATATATATCCAAGCTGAATTTGTTCCTTAAACAATCTAGATTATATCTATCCTTTTTTAAAGCACTGAAGTCAGTGTGAATTAGCTTCAGTACATCCAGATATCACCTGGTCGCTGGTAAAAATGTAGTGTTACAATGCAGTATTTGTCTATTGTTCTTGCGCTTATGAACGGAAGAGTCGTTAATAAAGCGTTTAACCACAAGGCCACTGATTGGAATGAGAGGCCCTTGGCACTGAAATAACCAACTTGTTTCATTTTCGCCTGGTTGTGGCCATGTTCTTAGTGGGAAATGGGCCGCTTAGATAACAATGTCCAACTTCCAGGAACTTCAAATGTTGCACAGTTACGTCGCTGTCTACAAACGGGTCCTAACCGAATTGGCTAAATGAATATTCAATAAAAAAGATATCAGGGATGATTCAATTTTGTTTCTATTAGGATTAATAAGGACGATGCCATTTCGAGCCATTTCGATCACTTAATTAGAAAACGTGGCTACACTAACATGGTACGCAGTCGGAAATGTTAATAGTCAGTAAGGTCAAGGCGGTACGCATTCCTTGGATAAGAAAACGAGGTATGCATGCATCCTTGCTTTTGGTTGCCAACCCGGTATGCAGTCGTTGGATAAAACAACCGAGACATACAAATCTTTGCTAACGCGGGACGCGGTGGTTGGATAAAAGAACGAGGCGTATGCAGTCTCCTCATTATCGGTTTTCGTTGCCTACGAGATACGCAATATTTCGACTCTAAGCCAGTACTTCAACATTAAAATAATTACGTCGACTTGAAATCAGCGCTTTAGACCTTACGTTTTAACTTAAATGCTTAGAAGTTAGACATCACTAAAATGAGATGTTATTTGTTTCTGCGTGTCGCATAGGATCGTACACCAGCCATAAGCCGTAGGAACCTACACAGATCAGTCGTTACGGAGACTAACATTGCTTACCTTTTTACTGTCCACTGTCGTTGATTGCTGTAAAAGAGAACCCTTACAAATGTGTAAATAATACTCTGATGCTCTTGGCTGCGTGTGGGCAATGCGTTCGCAATCGTGCGTGGATCACAGGAAAAACGTGAAAGTCCAAAGTTCTGTAGTGCCGGTAATCACAGTATGAGCCTTTGGCATGACACTCCCTTCCTGTGCCTTGTTGTGATGGAAAATCCAGCCATAGTTAAGCGCGACAGCACAACGACTACAGGCCTTAACAGGAATTTTTTCTGGTTGTCAGGAAAGTCTTATTTTTCTACCCTATCAATTATGAGTCTTTTAATTTTTTTTAGCCGATCTTGAAAAAACACTGAAAAAAAAATTGCTCAGCCGCCGACCGGAAACAATTTAATTCAGCTCGATTATTGCTAGCCTCCCACGCAGTCGTTTTTAGGGGAGTCGTATTTCACCTCCTCCCCACAAACGCCTGCTTCCCCGAAGCCAACATTCCTTTCCCGCCGCTTGGCCAATCACATTTTACCTACTAAATTCTGGAAAGTTGACCTTGGCCTCGCGGGAGTTATAGTTCAACATTGCAGAGACAGAGCTTGAGCGAGCTCTGATTACCGTGTACTCTGCGTTCAGAATTCCTCTTTGAGTGCCTATCAACTGACTTCAATTTAAGAATTTGTCAGAGGAAACAGCGGCATTTTCGTCAATTTGCCCACTAGTTACGATAGCCACTTATTTATCAAGCTTCGCCTTCAATCTTCGATATCCTCGCCGCTACTCCTGGTCCTGTTGTAGCTGTTGTGGTCACCTCTCGTGAATTTGATGAAGGGCCAAGTCAGTTATTTAAGAAGTATTGGCGTATCGTCGGTTAGTCTGAGTAATTTGGAGGAACGGGAGATTTTGCCATCGGTAGACCACAGCGCGCAATGGACCGAGCGAGCGGCGAGGCAGCAAGCTACATAATTTTACCGTCCGATTCGCGTGAACTGAAGAAAAAAAGCAGACGAATTGGCACAGTCTATGTCACCGGTGTTTGATAACCTTTGACCGCTTCTCCAGGACTTTTTGGGGTCGTTGTGTGGGCGAATTTCATCTTATTTAATGCAGGACCGTGAGAGATTTCAGAGATCCAGCTTTGTTGTTGTGCCATGTGTGATAATTTCACGCCGGTTTACTCTACGTTTGATGGACTGATAAATGCTTTAGATCTGTAACTCGGTCGCGTCTAAATTCTTATTCGCGTTTACAAGTTTTAAAGGTCTCTCGTAACACATCGTATTACTCAAAAACAAATCGGCTCCAGCGCTTTGATAAGTTTACAAATTCGCGAGAGAAAGAGACGCATTAGGTTCAATAATTTTACTTGTCAGCGCTTGCCAGTTACTCGATCGTGATTGGCTAGGACGCCCACGAGCCAAACAATGGGAAAGGAATGTTGGCTTCGGGGAAGCAGGCGTTTGTGGGGAGGAGGTGAAATACGACTCCCCTAAAAACGACTGCGTGGGAGGCTAGATTATTGCTTGCACAGCGCGTTTTTTGTCTCGCGGCCTTTTGGATTCTGCTGAGAAGTTTTACTCAGCTGTTGTACTCACGACAGCCTGGACAGCGAACCATAAAGGAATTCTTTGACGACTCAATTCGGCCGCTTCTATTTTCTGAACGGTCTTTGAACAGTTCGATTTTCTGGATTTTGCTATCTTGATTCATGACAACGC
Source organism: Pachyseris speciosa (assembly GCA_016490735.1). Lineage (NCBI taxonomy): Eukaryota > Metazoa > Cnidaria > Anthozoa > Scleractinia > Pachyseridae > Pachyseris > Pachyseris speciosa. The sequence goes on from JAEMWC010000282.1 coordinate 880,970, forward strand.
GACTCACAACACTGATCCTCTTATTGGTAAAATCTATACATTCTGACAGGGGCACCCAACGACAAATTTCGGTAGATATCTGTTCGGTGGAGGGTAATTCGCCTTGGGTTTTCGGCGTCGTTTAAAGAGTGCACTCGGATTTTCGTAACTAAAACGTGGCCTAAAAGATTCGCAGTTAGGAAATCATTGTCCCTAAGGTTTTCGGAAAGATCGAAATTGCTGTTTTTGTTAGTCTAAAACGTCAGCTAGCATTTTCGGAAAGAAAATAGTTCCCTAGAAAGTTCGTGGAAAGTTCATTTCAGCTTGCATTTTCTCAAAGGAAGATTTTGTTCCCTAATATTTTCGGGCAATTAAAATTTCAGCTAGGGAATCCGAACAGATGAACTTCTTCTAGCTTATGAAAACATCACTTAAAACAGACTTCAAACACCATAAGGGACTTAAAAATGCGTTTCTATAGCTTTTGGTTGATTTGGCTCGTTGGGTGCCCCTGTTCTGAAGAGACCAACGGACTCATATTTTTAAATATTAAAATCGATACACTCTTTTTTAATTTTCATAAGAAAAATTTTTTTAAGCGAAAAACGCAGTAGCTATATGGCCGGCAACCGGTCAAGGTGTTAAAACACTAAATGACCAGCGGTCCACTATTTAAAAAACAAAAAAATAGTGACATCAAAGAATCCCGGCTAATCCAAACCATCGTATGTCGATTAGGAAAAGTCAAGCGATTCTGAAATGATTTATAGATCTCAAGTCCAGCGCTTGGTCTATGGTTTATGGGTTTTTTTTTTTTTTTGTTTTTTTAACAAAATAGCGGACTGCCGGTCATTTAGGGCCTGTTCACATGGAGGTGGGGGACCCCAGGCAGTTGAGGTTCCCCGCCTCGGTGGGGTTACCAATCTCTCCATACAATCTCTCTTTATTTCTCGATCGTGTTCACATGTGAAGTGGGGTACCTCGCCGAGGCGGGTTACCCGGTCAGCCAGGCCGGGTAACCCGCTTAGCTGGGATGAGTTTTCTCCATGTGAATGCTGGAGGTGGGGTGGGGTGATGTTCATCCGGGCAATTGTCTCTGAATTCTTTGTTAATATAAGTACTTAGCGACCACGCGATAGCATTTTAAACCTCACCCCAGCGCCCCGGGTTGCATGTGAAAGCCACCTTTGTTTGACCACGGCTAGGTGGGGTACTTCACCTACCCGGGGTCCCCCACCGCCATGTGAACAGGCCCTTAGTGTTTTTAACACTTGATCGGTTCAGCCGGTTGCCGGCCATATAGCCACAGCGTTTTTTCATAAGAACGTTGAGGGTGAGATTAACCAAAATTTTGAGAACATGCTTTGAACCTACCCAGGCTAAGCGGTGAGGTACCCCACTTCACATGTGAACGCTATCGAGAAAAAAGGAGACACTGGTAACCCCACCAAGGTAGGGGACCTCACCTGCCTGGGGTCCACCACATCCATGTGAACAGGCCCTTTTTATTGTTCCCTGTCAGAGCAAATTTAATCTTAAAAGTCTGCTCTAAGTCTAGTCTACTCTAAGTCTGCTCTAAGTCTACTAAGTCTGCTCTAAGTCTGCTCTGTCTATTCCCCCCGGGGGGGGGGGGGTACTCCCATAAAGTCCGGATAGGTGTGTGCCGCGAAGGGTCTTAAACCCTGAACCTATTTAAGGAACAATCCAACGAAAATTGATACCCTATTTAAGGCCCAAATCCGAAAAATGACACCCTATGCAAGGGGAGAACAAAAACTCAAAATAGCTTGAACAGGTCAACTTTATTTCCTTAAAATCGCTTTGGCAATACTTTAACTTTGACAGATCATTTGTTTTCCGCGTAACTGGGTGTTTACACCCTGCTATTTTTGCTGATACAAATTTAGGCACCCTATCTAAGGATCACACCGGGACACTATGCCAACATAGCCGAAAAGGATACCCTATTTAAGGATCGAGAACCTCCAAAAACCATACCCTATTCCGCGGCACGTACCTATATAGCCCATATATGGGAGTACCCCCCCCCCCCCCGGGCTATTCCCCTACTCTTGTATTTCTAAGGAGTTTAATCCAGAAAAAGACCGCAGCACTGATACCATGAAACAACTGGAAGCAATAACTTAGTTGAGTTGGTAACTTGTGAAGTCGGTTTTGATTTGTATTTACAGTATCGATTTAGGAGTATTTGAAGGTTATCTGGTCGTCTAGTCCCACCAAGGTGTTTGCTCTTTTAGCTGATGACTACGAAATACTCTCCATCGACTTCGTAAATTAAACGTTATATGGTACCGAAAAAATAAACAGTATTTAGTGACGACGGTCTTACAGCCTTATTCTGTGTAGAACAGGTTTAAAATCTTTTAAGTACATAATCGTACTAATTTTTACCCTGTTAAAATCCGCTGAAAATCAGCAGAGGCAGAAAAACAGACCCCGTCCCGTTCAGCGGCATGTCCATGTAGGGTCATATAACAGAGATGGTCGAACCCCACACTCCCAAAGAGGGAGCAGGATTTAATTTTCAAAGGCTGTTTTTAAGGGGCTTATATTCGGTGGGACTTGCGGAGGGGCTTATTAAAGGATGGATGCTTGCATTTCAAAATCGGTTAGGAAAACGGTCATTTATTGGTGCTTTGACTTCCGGGGGCTTATATACGGAGGGGCTATTTAACGGAAGAGTTTTTGCGTTTCGAGTTGGCTTATACATGGATGGGCTTATTTTCGGAATTTCACGGTAATTTTGGATTTTGCAGAGATGGCAGCATGTGACAAATACTAGATGCTCCACTATAATGCTCTTGCTCGTGATTAGATTGATTTTAATTTTTACGCTAGTGGAGGAATGAAACTGATTAAAAACTGAACTAAGCATTGCACCATTGAAAGCTTTTCATTTCAGTCTGTAATGTTTAACTGTTTTGAGAGTTCAGTTATTTTGAATTGTATTCAAGTTCACATATCTTTGAAGTTTGGCCTATTCTTGTAATTCCTAATGTTTTCGGATATACGAATTCGTCTCCTATGGTTTTCGGAAGTTAGTTGAAACGTACAGAACTTCTACAGTTTTCGCCTAATTGTGTTGCAGAATCATATTTTAAGACAACGTCTCCTAAAATTTTCGCGGGAAAAAAATACAACTACGTAATCTAGAGTTTTCGATCTGACCTGTAGTGATCTCTAAAACTTTCGGAAGAGATCAAAAAGACACCTAGAAATTTCTACAGACTTGATGTTCCCCTAGAACATCCGAATAGATAAATGTTTTGTAGGGCAGCTCCAAACTCACTAAACGAGCTTGTAAAGCACTATAGCAAGCATTTTAAGCAAATATAACGAATTCTGAGATATCCCGTCGTTGGGTGCCCCTGACCTTTCAAGGCCAAATGATATGAAAACGATTTTTTTAAATAAATAAATGCAAATACAACATTCACGACAGAAAACGAAAACAAGTGACAGACGAAGGGGCACCATTTGACACGTCATGCCTATCAATATTTCGAATTAACCTTAAACGGGGAAGCAACGCGATGTTTTATTATTCTTGTTATTATTCTTGTTATTATTCTTGTTATTATTGTTTTGCCAGGGGAGTACTTTGCTAACAAAATATTGAGACTAATAATTGATATTGCCCAGTCTTAATAAACTGATAACAAAAATATTGGAGCTTAGTTCTCCCTTCAATGAAAAGGTGAAGTGTATTGTCCATTTATAGTATTGTTAATTCTACGACGATATGCGGGAAGGAAACAACAGTCTAAGAGCTTTATACCGGTTTTTCTTTCCCCTTCAGCTGGTGTTTTCAACGGTCTTTGAATAAGACACTCTCATTTGTTATTAGTTTTTTTAGCTGTGTTGTCAAGGTGATTTGTATGAAGATCATTTTCATTATCAAAAAATATTCAAGCAGGAATAGACAGCCTGGTCCAGTTATATATTTCATTGAATAACTGCAATTTCACTTTGAAATTTGGTTTTTCGTTAGAAGTTAACCTGGATACCTTGTGTAAACCTGAAATACTTTTAAGAAAGCGATATAATTATTTGCTAATTGAAACTGGCAACTGCTACTGTTGCCCAGTTAAATAGCGTTGCGCAAATGTTACCAAGTGGATGCATTTATATGTCCTTAAACGAAAACATCTGACTTTGGAAAAAAAAATACATGCGATTTCGAGACTTTGGGATTTGAGTGATAGCGAAACACCCGTCAAACAGTAGTTTTGCATTTGCAATTGTGAAAGATATATCTTAGGTCTCCAACGATCCACTTTTTTTGTTTGATATTCGAAACAGCTGCCATAGTCACCTACGAGTTCGCCATGACTGCGAATTTGCGACTGACTTAGAAGCATGAAGATTGTCCGCCAGAAGCTGTGGCCGAGTATCAACTTCCTCTTGTTATTTGCTACCTTCACTGTTGGTGAGTGATAATTTAATTCTGTATCATTTCTCTGCGCCAGCTCGACATCACAATGATTTATTAATGTAGTCTCCGTTTCACCTGGTGAGGATTCTCATCATATCGTGTTCCGGCAGGTTTCACTAAGTCGTTCGTCACTGTCTTAAGCCCGTAGAAACTTATTTATCCCTGATAGAGCGAATATCTACCGATAATGTTGCATTATATTTCTTTGATTGAGCGTGATGTCCAAAAATATAGCATTTGACGGGAAACGTGTGGAATCCATAGTTTTTATCTCGCAAAATTGACAATTTGACATTTGCTAGTTGTAGACGTGAGGCTGGTTACACTCCTTCGCTTCCTTTGAAACACTTTGTGAATCGATAGATAGTTAGATGAGAATTTTATTTTATCACGCTAGCCTATTCAACAATGAAAAAAAAAAAAACAACAACAACAACAACAACAACAACAATAGCTGGTTTCCAATAAAAAAAATAATAATAATAAATAAATTGCTAGTTTCCAATCTGCCAGAAGCGATGGATCGTTCTTTATTTGATGTCACTTTTGTATTCATATATGTTTTATTTCATATCAAGCATTAGCACTCGTCTCTTTCACGAGAACATATGAACCCACAATTGACCTGCTCCCACAGGGAGCACGCAGGGAGAGGTGCCTTAGGCTTCCCCCGCCTCCTCCCTCCACCCCTCTCAAAAAAAGCAAGTAATACTAAAATAATCGAAGTTACTTTTCTATTTAACGTTTTTTTTTCTATTTAACCGAAAAGGCAATTAATTTCTTGTTGTAGAACACCTCTTTTTTTGTTTCTGAAAGTGTATAAGTTCCCCCGCATCACGTTTCCACCAATTACAGAATACTTTAATTTAATTTAATTTTTTTTTTCCGGGAAAGCATGTCCCCAATCCAACTAGCTGATTCACGCTGACGCGTTTGAAGTGAGCCTCCCTAATTGCAAACTTGCTGCGCGGACCCTATCCCAACATGAGTGGCTTCATATCTCAGTTGGTTAGAACATCGCACCGCCATCGCGAGGTCACGGGTTCAAACCCCGTTGATACCAGTTTTCCACAATGTGAAGTGAAAGCTTGCGGTTTTCTCCTGTCAAATTTACATGCATGCACACTTTTGGCATTTTAAGGCGACAGAATTTCAATTAGCCGTTAAGAAGCTGACTGATTCATTTATATGATGGAAAAATTGTTCGTTGGTATAGTCGAATTTGTGAGCTTTTTAGTCGAGTCTATATTTTTTTTAAACAACCCTCTTAACAAATATCAATATGCTAACGTATTGAGCAATTTTTTACAAACATTAATCTTCTTATTTACTTACTTATTTATTTATTTATTTATTTATTTCCTTTTTGCTTTTCCTTTCGTTCTCTTTTGTTTGTTTGTTTTTGTTTTTACAGTATGAAATCCAAATTTGTAGCCTGTTCTTGAGATAGCGTCGCAACTGCTGGGTGCCCACATTAAATTCTCGATCGTCACTTTGCGCAATGGTTCTCAGCAGGCTATCATACGCAACACTATTCCTCAATTAAAATAAGTAGCGTTTTGGAAAAGCTGAATTTGCCCCACAAAAGCGCTTTCTAAAATAGCCATTTTCGTTTGTGTTTTTGTTTGAAAGGTATATGAAACAAAGTGACATCATTTATATGTTAAATGCACCTGGAAAATAATCAATTAAATAATGCTTCTCGAATATTACTGGATGCGCATTAAAATATATGCAGCCGAAAGAAAACATTTCCGTTTGAAAAAAAAATCAAGTGGACAGTCTACACAGCAAACGACACGCCACTGTAGGATCTGGCGGATCGGAAAATCCTGACCAGACTGCCCGTCCCAACGATAGTAGCGGTTTGATAATCGAAACAGCTGCTCGACTAAACTTTGAGAAAGAAATGACTTTTAAATTGCCACCGAATTAGAACCACAAGGTTTTTTGTTTTGTTCACAACAGACGATTGACAAGCTTTAATTTAAATCTTACTGCTAATTGAAAATCTTCTCTCTTATAACCTGATTGTCTACTAATCTATTGTCGGTTTCAATCGAAAAGGTTTTATTTTATTATTATTATTATTATTATTATTATTATTATTATTATTATTATTATTATATTATTATCTTTCATTTCTTTATTTTTTTGGCAATTAAAGACAACCCAAATGTCCATTTCATAGACTTTCGTGTTATTACTTAAATCTCCTTAAGACAACGTTTAGTTTACCTTTAATTGTACTAAAAAGCCTCACAATTGCTTTTTTTTTTCAAGTTTTCTTTTTTGTATGTCGTGTACCTTAATCCGTTCATGTATAGATCTTCCCGTCTCTCCAATATAAACCTTATCACATTCTCAGGGAATCTTGTAGACTACTCCGTCTTGTTTTACTGGATCGACAATGTCCTTAGGTCGCACTAGGAGCGATCTAACAGTGGTGTCAGATTTGAAAACAATCCGTATGCCTTGTTGTTGTAGGCAAAGACGAAGAGCCTCCGATGTGCCTTTGATGTATGGCAGAACCACGGTAGCTTTAACATCGGGTTCAGGTTCTTTAGTGGTTGTTCGGCCCTTGGTTTTCGTAAGGTTGTTTACAAACGCAAACGGAAAACCGTTGGAAACAAGGACCGCTGAGAGGTGTTTCTTTTCATGAGAGATAGCAGATGATTTTGTTATGAGGTGTTTTGATCGATCGTACAGGCACTTGACAATGCCGCGTTTTACAGATTGCGGGTGGTGTGAATCATACGCTAGGTACTGGTCAGTGTGTGTAGTCTTTCTGTAAACACTCGTAGAGAGGTATCCATTCGAATCCTTAGTGATCAACGTAAAAGGAAGGGAATTGAGTTGTTATTTTCAGTTTCCAAATCGTGACAACACCTCAGTAGTCAAACGCCGACGATCCGTTTCACAATGGAAACTGAAAATGACAACTCAATCTGTAAAACCCGACTTAAAGCTTAAATCTGTAAAACCCCGACTTCCTTGTTCTGGCCAGTGCAATGCCCCTGATAGTACTCAATCATACGGTGACGAAAGGACTGCAGCTTTTTGGAGGTTTCTTTGATTCCTTTCCATGTCTCTATGCCATATAGGGGTCAGACTTCACATTGATATTGAATATCTGCAACTTGGTCTTTCTGGGTATCATCTAGGATCTCCATACAATCTGTATTGCTTTTGCATGTCCTTTTGCAGTTCTTGCCTTCCCAAATCTTGCTTGTATGTCGTGATCAGAACCACCCAACATTCTGTTGCTTGCTGCGAAGGTAAAGGAAGTCTATTCCATCAATTGTTCCCCATCCAATTCTATCTTGTCTGTGTTCCTGGTGTTTTGCCTCATCACCTTTGTCTTGAAATTGCTGATCTTAAGGCCTATCTTGACTAACATCTTTAATCTTTGAGGAAAAGAAAGGGCGACGACAGCCATCTCTGGCTCACTTTTGTAACATCTCAATCAGCCTATAAAGAACTCTATTGTGGATGACTCCGGAGGTGCACTTCTCATAAGTATGAGGAAGATGTGTTTCTCTGGAATTCCATAAAGGCATAACAACTTCCGCAAAACTTCCCTGTTAATGCTGCAAACGCCTTCTCATAATGCACAAGGGTAGTGTAGATGGGAGGGTTCCATTCAAAGGAATGCTCCACCATGATCCTCAAGGCGGCAATGTGATCTGCTTAGGTGACCTACCTTCTTGAACACAGCCTTCTCATCCTTCAGTCGATTGTGCTGGATCCTATGCAGTACCGTTGCAGCAGCTGATAGCAGCAGCATGGCTTTCCATCTTCTGCACCCCTTTTTTTTGTCGATGCGCCAAATCATTATAATTGATTCATATGGGATTTGCAAGAAATTTGCACGCCCGTTATTGCTTCTTGAGCTTAGCATGAGGCTGGCAAACTTTAAATTTTCAAGAGAAACAAAAAACAACAACAACAACAAAAACAAACAAAAAACAAACAAACAAAACAAAACAAAACAAAACAAAATTCCAAGACCAGAAGTCAAGTGTATTCTAAGTAACCTAACAGAGTGTTACATAATAGCGATAGATTACCCTCTCTAGCGAAAGAGGGTTAAAATTAGATTGTTTGTCACGTCTCACCAGGGTAAGAGCTTTTGACACTATTGCAGTATAGATGCTAAATTAGCTAGCCAAAGAAAGTAGAGAACTTTGTACCATAAAACACAAATTTCACTGATGACAAGTAGAACGTTTGAGGCTGAATCACTATGGCGGAGGCCAACAATTTCAATAGCATTAAACCGTATACAGGGCCAACTACAGGGAATTGCTCGTCTTTTAAAGGTAGCCATGGCTGCTATCTGTAGTGGTAAAACTTTGAAACGTTTACTTATAATATTCTAATAAATACCCTATGTTAAACTGATGAGGTAAATCTGTCATCGTTTTTTTTACAGCCCTATCCACAAGGACGACTACGGATTCAGGAGGTACGCTCATCTGTTTTATAGTTTAAAAGCCTGTCAGGACGATGTCGACTCTTAAAGCATTTACGCGCATCACGGAAAAAACCTAAAAGGATTTCTGAAGGACTGTGTGTGTTAAAGTGAAAGTATTT
>JAEMWC010000282.1:892500-922173 GCA_016490735.1 Pachyseris speciosa
TCTCTAGTCTTTAACCATAACATTTTTCAAATCATCAGATTGCAGTGAACGTAATCAACAAATTATTAGAAGACATTCAAAGGGTACTGGTCAAAAACAAGGGCATTTATGTCTTGTTAGCCACTCGGCAGTTGGAATCATTTGCCGTTAAATACGCCGAGATTCATTTCAAAACAAATGAGAGCCGGATTACTTCCACAGAACACTATGGTAAGTGACGGAGAGAAATAGTTGCATGTGATCGGAGGGCACTTTTTCACGGAGCGCATATCTTTTGAAACAACCTAACATACGCAACTTAATTTTCAAGTAAAAAAGTATTGTTCGAACAGATTTTACCACTAAAGTTTCCCCGCATCATAACACAACTGGTTTCTGAAGCTTTCGCGAGTACACCAACCAGTGTCCCCTAGACCCATATACCCACTTTAAAACATGCCACAACAAGACACATGCGCTCCCTATTCTGAGAGATGAACGTGTGGGTCCTTTAACATACCTCTCGACTTTTACGAGTGGAGACGAAGGAAACAAGACCAGTCTACAGCTAGATAGAGTAGATGAACATAGCACGGTTTGCTGGTAATGCGCAGAATATCAGCTATCTGTTGGAAGATTGTTGCAGCAGTAAATTCACACCCTGCAAGCCAAGCCCTTTTTGTTGCATTAGAGGTTAATAGGTTCACAGTCTCGGTCCAACCTATTCGGCACGATGTCTACGGATCACATGCAGAAGAAGAAGAAATACTTTATTTAAACACGTAATGTTTAGGAGCTATACAAGCTCGTTCGATATACTTGCGTGTATTCCTAAATGTAAAAATATATATGAGTACTATTAACTACAAAATCTAAATAGCTATTCACTAAACATCAACACAGCAAGATTATTATGTATTTAGAATATCTGTTCCACAGGAAAACTTTGTTCCACGTATCCCTTCTTACTACGCCACTCTAAGCAGAATAGAGTAGAAACAACAACAACAACAACAGAAGCAAGCAAATGAATCTAAGTGACAGCAACTGGTCTCATTATTAAACATCTCAGCTTCTTGTTCAATCAATCTTTCTGCGATGAAAATCAAGAAAATACCAGCAGATAGCAAAGCAGGAGTTGTTTTCTCTTTGAACGATGCAGAAAACTCAACTAGGGAAAGTAGAGAGAGTATTTCCATACCTTCCCAAGCTTTCGATGGCAAAAGTAAACTGTGATTGTTGTTTTTCAGCTACTAGTTATTGTATCCAATACCAACACTAACCATCACCTGGAAGTGAGCTTTTGTGATAGTTTTCTATGTTCTTGTGCCAAGATTGGAATTGTTTCTTTTAAAAAGAAATGATATCACCAAATATCCACTTACAAACATGAATGCGAAGTTGATATAGACAAAGCAGGTGATTTTAGAATCCTTGTTACACCTGTCTACAAGCCTATCGATCAGTTCGTTGGTTGCGGCAAAAACATGCCTTCTTCAAATGAAAATGATCATTTTGTTTGTTTGTTTGTTATTATTTTGCTTTGTTTTCAATTATTGCGTTCTTCACTCGTATCTTTTTCACATACTGTTTCTTTTTCCTTTTAGACTCTATTGTTGTATCTATGATTTATACCAATGCGAGGCAATGGATCCCGGAATATGCGCCAGTTCGATTGCACAAGTGGGTGTATTTTAATCTTGATGTAGCGTTGCAGCTAACATCAACAGACGTGGCTCGGGTGAACACAGTCAGAGGGTTGGTGAGGGGGAGGGAGAGGGGCTAGTGGGTTGTCTGGGCTCCTTCATTCGATCCATAAACTTCATCCTTTTTGCTTTCAAACTTGCAATTTGACAGATGGACTATCATGTTATGCACATACACCGAATGCAAATATGGCGGACCACTAGGTCGGCGCCTGGGACGAGTCGCATGAAAGCGAGGCTAGTCAGGCCTCGCTGTTTTGTTTACGTCTTGCTTCGTCGTCGATTTGGTTCGTTTTGTTTCGCCATCCCTACGCGTTTTTGTGTTCCTGAATGCCACCAGAAGGGAGTGAAATCTTCTACAGAAGAGAAAGTTTTTTTTTTTTTTCAGTTTCCCCTTTCGCCTCTGAGGGGAAAACAGACCTAGGAAAGGAGTTCACGATCGCCGAAGGAACTGTTTAAGTTCAGCCTGGTAGATCTTAAAAAATGTGTAAGCGATCGCATTTCCCTACAAGTCGTTGTTACTTGGCTCAATGCTTTAACTGGTTTCAAAGACGGGGCAGTTGAAGTTCATTCGTTTGGTTATTACACCGTAGTATTTGTTTCGTGCGATTCCGTGCGAGTGGACGCGGACGGCTTTAACAAAAACTTCTTCTATGGGGACAGACGATGTCTTTCGAGAGAAGCCTTTCTTCAGGGGCACCCAACGACAACTTTCGGTAGATATCTGTTAGGTGGAGGGTAATTCGCCTTGGGTTTTCGGCGTCGATTAAAGAGTGCACTCGGATTTTCGTAACTAAAACGTGGCCTAAAATATTCGCAATTGGAAAATCATAGCCCCTGAGGTTTTCGGAAAGGTCGTAATTGCTGTATTTGGCAGTCAAAAACGACAGCTAACATTTTCGGAAAGAAAGTAGTTCCCTAAAAAGCTCGTGGAAAGTTCATTTCAGCTTGCATTTTCTCAAAGGAAGGTTTTGTTCCCTAGCTTATGAAAAGATCACTTTAAACAGGCTTCAAACACCACAAGGTACTTAAAAATGCCTTTCTACAGCGTTTGGTTGATTTGGCTCGTTGGGTGCCCCTGTTTTTTTCCCTTGGGGAAGGTACTGGTCATGCAAATCGTGTTGGAACACCACCGGACACCACGTAAGCTCGTCATTTAACCGATTTTTCTAAGATCTTCTATCCTGAAATGATGATGTAGCGAACAACCTTTAGTTCCCGCGGCGATCGTGAACTCCTTTTCTTCGTCTCAACGAATTGCATTAATCCACTATTTTCCCTTAGAGGTGAACTGTGGAAGATTTTTATCCTTTCTCGAGGCATTCAGAAACACAGCAACTCGTAGGCACAGCGAAATAAAACAGACCAGATCAGCAATGAACCGAGACTTTTCTGCAAAACAAAACATGAAGGCTTGACTAGCCTCGATTTCATGTAGCTCGTCCCGGGCGCCGACCGAGTGGTCTGCCATATTTGCATTCGGTGTATTGGCCACAAATCGTATCACTATCATGACTTTGTTTTGAAAGACTGTAAAACGTCATGAAATTGTGGTTTTTATTGTGGTACGTGGGGAATCTATCACCAGGGCTTAAGAGTACGCACAAATAATTACCCACATGTAAAGTGACTATTATTTCCAAACTTTTGATATTCATTAGGTACTATGATAGACTATTAATAGGTCGGTTTTTTACTTTTCAGTAATAACGAGACCCTTAAGAACCTCAAGTTGGGAAGCCGGATAATTGCCGCAAGCGTTTACCCCGAGCCCTCTGGAATTCTTCGAGAAAATGTCAGCATCTCTTTGAGATACAACAACGTATGTTCAGCATGAACAAGTACTCAGTAGCGATTAGAGCTCACGCCGAGAGAAAAAATCACTTGTGAGAAGTAAAAAATGTTCAAACTCGATTTCTTTAAAATTCCAGGAATTCAAGAAAGAAGACATACCGCATTGCCTTTTCTGGGACTTCAATATTCAGTAAGACAAGCAAAGAATGCCATTTACCATCATGCAACGTCCTTCATCTGCATGCATGATCTATTCAGAGATATTATCTTCATCAGTAGGCCTCGTTTAACTTGCTTATTAAAGGCTATATATATGCAGTTAAAAAAAAAATCTACATTTGGTTGTCTTAAAACGCGTTTAACTTGAAAACGGAAGGTTTTGCGGCAAAAGCAGAAACCGACAACTATTAATTACTAAAAAGCTATAGTTAAATCACCTTTTGCGACTCACCTAACCCGTACAAAAACTGTACCTGAAATAAGAAACAACATACATACATACATACATACATACATATCCTTCATTTCCGTGCCTAGTCGTTCTAGCGACAAGGCACTAATTGGGTACACTAGAACACATACGTATGTTACAAATTTGACAAAAATACAAATTAAAATAATAAAATATTCATTAAAATAATTATTAATTAATAATGATTAAAATATTGAATGAAATGTTAATTAATTAATAATAATTAATTTTAGTATAATCCCTAAGAATAGATGCACTCACAATTATTATTTCAATCTTTATAAATCTCTTAAGTTTACTACAACACTATTTACAGTCAAAATTATCAACACTATATTAAAACATTTATACACTAAGTTGTGCAGAGACAGCAATTTCTTCCACATCCATTGCCTTCTGTTGATAAATCTTTCTTTCGTATCATCGCTCTGAATTCTGGCAGGGACTTGATTGTCCTTTCTGTTTTGGCTAGCTTTGCCCAAAGTGATGCCCCTAAATGGCCGATGGAATGCTTGCCATGAGTGACAGAGCGATAACGCACCCACCTAAAGTCAGAGTTTCTTAAATTATATTTTCTTTCTACTTCACAGTGTAATTTTTTGTCATAATTTTACAGATCAACAATAAACGGCTCTTGGTCCGGCAGAGGGTGTTCGCTGGTACGATCATTCAACAATGAAATCACTTGCTCTGGCAATCATCTCACCAACTTTGCTGTTTTGATGCAAGTTAAGGAAAACAAGGTCCGTAGAACTAACCGGCATGTTTGTGTGTGTGTGTGTGTTTTTTTTGTTGTTTTTGTGTTTTTTTTGTTTGTTTGTTTTTATATCTTGTTTTGTTTATTTGTTTGTTTTTTCAAACCTAAGTAGTGTAAAAGCTTGGATAAATTAAACACAAAAAGGTTTGAACCAAAGCGGGATAACAAGCACGTTTTATAAAAACAAAACAAAAACGTAAAGGTGTTAAGATCCCGTTTTATGAAACCATTTCCCCAACAGGTCAGAGTGATCATCATCAACATCTAGAGGTGATTTTCTCGCCGTAGAATTTGCATAATAAAAAATCATGTTTCGAGGTTCATCAGGGTTTCAGCATTTTGTAAGAATCGTATTACTTTAGGTACTCAGGAATAGATTTATGATCAGAACGTTCGTTGTTAATGAATAGGTGACGGCCTTAAACGCCAAGATTTTTAAGACTATGCGCGTCCAGTTTCTTCGTGGTCCTGTCTCTTTACATACACTTGGTGGTCATCAGCTAGCGTACATATTTAGATTTCTATTTGTAACATGCACTGGAAGATTCCAAAGTAAGGGCCCAAATACTGATTCTTGTGGACAGCCACGTTTCATCTTTACCCAGTCGCTTGTCATGTCACCCAGTCTTACTCTTTAATGCATTTAACTATAGTGTATTCTTAAACAAATAAGTCTAAAATGATCATGGTCATAGTTAGGCACCGTTTCTGTTCCATTCTTTCACGGGTAAAACATCAGTGTTTCCTTTATACTTTACAGGACGTTTCTTTGGGGCACAGTTTGGCGTTGGAAGTGATCACTTATATTGGTTGCACCATGTCGCTGGCCGGAGCAGTGCTTACTATCATAGCATATTGTGTCCTTAGGATACTTCACAAATTAATGTGATCAAGTAAGCTGAAGCCACTCAAAAGGCACTAAGGCCACATGGTAGCGGGCATTACCCCTTAAATCTACCAAAGCAAAGATTGAGCCCAAGCATTAGCAGCCATGGACAGCTGTTTCGGCCTTGTTAGGCCTCATCAGCATGGCATAGCTAATACTCAGGCTCAAGTACCCACATATCAATAAAACAAGCAATGAAATCGTAAAGCTTGTGGGATGTGGCTGGAGTGACAAGGATACTTCACAAATTAATGTGATCAAGTAAGCTGAAGCCACTCAAAAGGCACTAAGGCCACATGGTAGCGGGCATTACCCCTTAAATCTACCAAAGCAAAGATTGAGCCCAAGCATTAGCAGCCATGGACAGCTGTTTCGGCCTTGTTAGGCCTCATCAGCATGGCATAGCTAATACTCAGGCTCAAGTACCCACATATCAATAAAACAAGCAATGAAATCGTTAAGCTTGTGGGATGTGGCTGGTAATGCCCGCTACCATGTGGCCTTAGTGCCTTTTGAGTGGCTTCAGCTTACTTGATCACATTAATTTGTGAAGTATCCTTGTCACTCCAGCCACATCCCACAAGCTTTACGATTTCATTGCTTGTTTTATTGATATGTGGGTACTTGAGCCTGAGTATTAGCTATGCCATGCTGATGAGGCCTAACAAGGCCGAAACAGCTGTCCATGGCTGCTAATGCTTGGGCTCAATCTTTGCTTTGGTAGATTTAAGGGGTAATGCCCGCTACCATGTGGCCTTAGTGCCTTTTGAGTGGCTTCAGCTTACTTGATCACATTAATTTGTGAAGTATCCTTGTCACTCCAGCCACATCCCACAAGCTTTACGATTTCATATTGTGTCCTTATGTAAGTTCATAATCGACTCCAACGCCCCAGTCAACAATTGAGCAACATTAGCTGTTTCACTGAAGTCCTTGCAAAGCCTAGCAACAGCAATACTGAACGGTGAAGGTAGTTTTCCATTTGGTCGCAAATGTGTACATTTGTGCACTTCGAATATAAATGGTATTTTGTGAAGGAACACTTTGAAAAAGTCGACTCCACATTTTGTTCATTTCTCGTCAAAAATCCTCTGACAGTTCAGTTGACGGCATAATGTCACAATATCTACGTACATTTGGTAATACAATGCAATTTCAAACCAGTTTCAGATTCCGAAAAGGAATTTTCAAGCAATAGATTGCCTTCAGTTAAATATCAGTGTCAATCTAGACAGGTGCGCATGCAACATCATCGAAACAATTCTTTCACAGGCAGACCCCAAAGATAGCCCGCTATAAATGTTGCCTAACTTGATATTTTTGAACTTTCAGGAATTTGAAACAAGAACAAATTCGAATACGCCTTAACCTTGTAGTTGCCATAGCGACCGCACAAATTATTTTTCTTTCCGGAATTAGTGCCTCGGAATCAAAGGTTAGTACTTCATCTGCATTGTCGTTGGCCTCGTTATTCAAGAGCTGTTGCTTATAGCGGAGCTCCGGCGGCCCGAAGGGCCGCCAAGCGGAGCACCATACCTATAGAAACCCGTCAACTGCTTTTCTCATGGTAAAAATGGCTAGCGGTATTGCTCGTGGGCGCACACGACGACGACGACGGTGGTGTTGCCCAATAACTAATATTATCCTAATAATAATCATAATAATCCAACACGGTGGCCATACTCCACCTGGCCCAGCTGACCAGCTAGTTTACAGCGTACATCTCTGATACTGGACATCCATCTTATAGCCAATTGACACCTGTCAAAACAAGGTATCCGCTGACCAGTGTCACGTGACCTTGTCGCGGGCTCAAGTTAAGACATCATCGAGGTGAGCTGCTTTTTTTTTTGAAATTGACTGCTGGCCAGGTACTTGCTTTCGATTTGATCGCAGGCTCAAGCCAGGTGTGGGACACCCAAACCGAGGCTTAATTTTTCGCGCGCTTTCTGCCATTCACTTGGTTTCTTCATTTTGAGCAAAACAACTTCATCTTCTTCGATCGAAGTTTGTCTTTAAATTCGCGTAAAAAGCATAAAAATCAAGAACTTGTCAAAAGATACTCCGGAAAGTGAATTTTCAAGTGATGAAAGGAAGAGCGATTTTTCTCAAGAAAAGCCTCAAACTTGGATCGATTGTGCGGTTGAAAATAGTGTAATTCAACGCTTCAAGGGCTTTCACTTTACCGCGGTATCTTGCATCTCACTAAGAAAGGTCACTTAACAGTTTACCTGTGTTAATGGGAGGAACGAGTAGCTCAAACTCTGTGCAAAAAGCTCTTTTTTTGGACGAACCGTTTGCTATTTTTGCGGATGCTTGTTTTTACTTTACTGAAGCTTACGAATTTTCAAGTGGTAGAAACCTCTACAACACAGCGCAGGACAGTGAGGTAAAATAAATAAATAGAAGCTTAACATTTGGTTTAATCGTTGTTACTTTTGTTCAGGAATGAAACTTGTATTTTTCTCTGGAATGGATATAAATAACAATCATCTGTACTCGTTTTGGACGCAAAGAAGTAGTTGAATTGTTTGGTTTCTTTTTTGTTACGTTTTTTTCTGTGCAAGCATACGAGTGTTTTTACTCGGCTTGGCTAACTGTTTTTCGATCTTGGTACCTCAACAGCGTTAAGAAACTTTGCCCTTCTCTTAATAACACGTAATCACAATGAGTCCTAGTAAAATTAAGGATTAAAGGCGGAAACTCAAGCTTGAGTAAAAAAAATTACAAAACAGAAAAAAAAGCCGATCAAATGCATGTGCATGTGCACGTCTCAAAATCTGACATAAAATTGTCAAAATGCTGTCAAAAATGTCAAAGACCAGCGCGCTCCACTCGTCATTTGAAAAACGTTTTAGAGATCTTCGTCGAAAGCAGCCTGTAAACAACAATATTAAGTTTCGCCGTCTATAAAGATGTCGTCTTAATTTGTTTGAACCGGTAAGAATGAACGTTTGGATGTTAAAAACACCGAAATGGGTTGACTGGCTGGGCTGGCTTTGATAAATTTTATAGTCGACGGGTCTGCGAGAGAAATGCTGGTGTGGTTTGGCAAGCGCTTTCTTCGTTAACTGGATGACGCTTTGCCACTGAGAATCATTAATTGAAGAAGGTTCTTCGGAAGACATGGGAAGTACCAGTAAAACTATCAAAGCTGTTTAGCGTTTTGTGTCAGCCAAGGGAAGATTTTGTGGGAAATGGCGCTATTATTCAGCTTTGTCGCGTTCCGAGTGATTGCTGCCTCAGTGACTTCCTGTTGACTGCTCTAAACGATCAAGTGTGGACCTCTTTTTTGTCTTTTCTACGGACATTTATGTCAAAATTGCTAAGCAATTTTTGTTACTTGTCTAATTTCTCCACCTTCTCCAAGAATCTTCGAAGAAATATTATTCGTATTGTGCTTTGTTTTCTTGTAATACTTATGTTTGTTGTTCTGTTGTTTCTAAACCGCGGTCAATTCCTGTTCACTTCTCTTAACGATTAGTATTCACCCTTTATTGTCTTTTCTAGGGGCATTTCTGTCAAAATAAACACCGATTTTTCTAGATTAATCAGTACAAGCTATTTTTATTGCAAGCTCGTCTTGTTTAATTTCTCCACCTTCTCCTTCTTCCAGCAAAACAATCGCATCGTACTTTGTTCGCTGGTAGTGTTTTTTATCCGCTTTGAATTTCGTTACGCTTTCATCCGAAAGTAGTTAGGACTCACGAGTGTCTGTATTGTTTTCCAAACGTTTGCTATCGAAAACTTCGTTTTCCCTGCTGCTGCCCAATTGTTTTGGACACAAATTAAACTGGCCCAAATAAAGCCATGCGAAGTTGCTCGGTGAGAGTGTGCAGCTCCGATTCTAGGCTTGGCCTGGCTAAATATATATGTGGCCTTCAGCTTTTCTTTTTATAATCGCTACATACCAGACTGGAATGGTGTTCCATCGAACATCATGCATGCACCTTCTTTAAGCAGTTTTAAGTCCTATCTATTACATTATTTGTGTCAATTTTAAATCAGATGTAGCTTGTGAGTGACAAGTATGTAATTTAATTAGGTTAGCTTTGGATTGTATTTCAATTTTACTTCTTTATTTTTAGTGTCAATCTCAAAGCAGGGGTGACTTATAAGAGACACTTATTCGATTTAATTTGATTAGGTTAGCTTTGGGCCACGTTTAGTTTTTAGAATGTGTAATACAGTAATAGCCCACATATAAGGACCTGAATTTTCAAATTTAGCCTAAATAGGTTCTTATATAAATGGGATTTAAAAGCAAATTTAGGCTACCAAGGTTCTTAAAATAGGTTCTTATATTTTCATATGAATTTTATCGGAATATAGTATATATATGATAAATATCATCTCATAATACAGTATAAATAATTTATTTGTACCATAGAGAAATGCCTATAGGCCGTTCACTGCAGGTACAGTATATGTCCTTAACAAAACATAACAAAGAAACTCATTCTACCTTTACACTTTTACAGCAACCCCACTGATAAGAACCTAACTTAAAATTTAAGCCTTAATAGGTTCTTATGTGGAGGGGGCTTAAAATGAAAATTTTAGCCTAACAGGTTCTTAAAACCCAGATTCTTATACTTGGGCTATTACTGTATTAGATAATATTCTTTGTATGGGAATTTACTTTCTCCCAATTATTCTCCAGTCATGCTCTTGTTTTTTTGTATCAGCTTGGATGTATTCACATTACAAAATATTATTAAACTTAAAACTTAAAATTAGACTTAAAGTAAGCTCTTTCTCATCAATGTACATATCCTTTGGACTTCCTTCTCCTGCATGCAGTCTTTCAATTAATTTTATTCATAGCTGGTCACACCAATCTTGTGGTATGTTTGGATGACATTTGGCATTAATGTTTAATGGGATTTTTGATGTTTGTTGAAGTATGTTGTGCAATTTCAAATGTACATGGAGAAATGTGGTACTAGTCCTTACCTTTCTTGCAAATAGAAAATTAAGTTAAGATGGCTAACATGGATTTCCAGCACTTTTGCTTTGGTAAATCATTACCTTAAATCCTCATACTACCTACATTGTTAGTTACCTTGATAGTGATATCAACCAAATGCCCAATATTTTATTATCAAGTTGCTTAGTCTTGCACTTGGCTGGCCAGAAGAGCAGCTGGATTTCTTTTTGAAAGCACTGTAGGTGCATTGATTGATGAGCTTAATGTCAGCAAGCGGTTTTTTGTGATAGCAAGGTTAAGAAGTAACTGATCAAAAGAAATATCTTGGTCTTAATGCATATCATCTAAATATTTTTATTGATTTCCATGTATCTTTCTTTCATAATTTTTTTGAGGCATACATATATCCAGAGGATACACAATTTCTAATTTCCAACTGTCTCATGGGAGGCTTTGGATAACTGAAATTGCATTCATTATGAAGTGATGATCTGAATCACTATATATCTGATGTCGGATACTGATTCAAAATAGCATTCACCAGGCTTCTCCACCAATTTCTAGTGGCTCTAAACCATAACTAAGTAGCCTACAGTTGAACGGAGAAACAGACCTTTCCTTAGGTATTGCTCTAAGATGTTAAGAAATGTTTTGGTATAAAAATTTATAGATGCAAACTAGCGTTGCAGGTTCTTTTTTACACAAAGTATTAAAGATTATTTAAATTAAAAAAACCTACGTCAAGTAGTATAGTGTTTGGGGGTACCAGATCATTTTTACATTCAACGGTTTCAACATTTTGATCTCGTATTTTGCAATCTATAGTTTATTAAAATGCGTGACATTCTCGGAAAAATCACCAAGCGTGACATTCTCGGAAAATGGAATATATAGTTATTTAATTTGATGGAATATATAGTTATTTAATTTGATGGAATATATAGTTATTTAATTTGATGGAATCTATAGTTGTTCAATCTGATGGAACCAAGGTCAGCACACTTTTGAATTTATGGTTCAATCTGATGGAACTATAGTTTATTAAAATGCGTGACATTCTCGGAAAAACAGGAAATATAGCTGCAGAAAAAAAATAGCAAAACTGGTAGCCACCAGAACCTCTCATGAGGGACTTAATTTGGAATTTGAATCACCACCCGTCCCTCATGAGAGGTTTTTTTTTTGAATTCCCACCTCCACACCACCAGAGCACTATCATTTATGTCTTTCCCACCACCACTCCGCTCTGGCCCTATCAGACCCTCTTGAGGCCAAGTATTTGTTATTTGTTTTTTTCACCCTCCGGCTTGAGATTGAACCGGCACTTCTGAGAAGCCGAAGCTTAACTATAGCTCTACCCAACAATCCGAGACCATCTCAGGGTGATTTGTTATTTTTCATTTTTTATTTATTTTTTTTTTCATTTTTCAACCCATGGAATAACGGCGGGGGTTTTTCATTATTCCATGGGGTGGCTTGTATACATTTCGCTAACGAAAGGCCCCCGCTTTTTCCAATCGTTAGATCCTATGTATACAAGCCACTCTTTATCTGTGTGAAACAACCCTTATATATTCGTTTGTATTTTCATTTTTATGCTTGTGGTACATAAATGAAATTTACAAAGATAAAAAATAATACGCATGTGTAAAAAGCGAAAAATCTGACGTAGTTTGATGACTCATTCGAAAGGGAAACCCCCAAAGAGGGCAGTATTTTAAAACTCACAAAAATCATATGGCGTGACGTCAACAGCTAGATTTTATAATGTCCATAAGCAAAGCTTGTCACGCCATTATCATGAATATACCGCTTGTCGTCAAAGCAGCTGAGTGATACTTTATTTATCTCATAACTTCCAAGTTGATGGTTCTGACTTCTAATTGTTTTCATTCTATGATGCATCTGTTTATTATCAAATAGTGTCTCTTTATAATTTTCATGTTTGATGTTATTCTTAATAATATTCTTACTAATACCTTTTGCTGTCTTCCCTCCTTTCTGATCATCTTTAATATAGCTATACATCTTCGATCTCAGTCCTACGAATTCACATATTGGGACTCCAGCAGTCTCATCTTTCATCTTACCAATTACTTTTTTATTGGTCTTATCGGAGAATGGCGAGCTTTCAGGATAGTCACTGTTATCAAATTTATTTTTATCCTTCCAGAAATTTCTATAGATGTCATGGGTTCCAATTTCATAGGTCAAACTGTCTGTGTCTGTGAATAATAATTTTGCTTCATCTCCATATTTCTCTTTGATGTAGTTGTAATGGAAATCGTACATCAGTGTCTTGCTTAGATCCAAGATGCACATACCCACATATGCCGGCCTGTTCAGGGTGAGTGTTTCTTTTATGTTATGAACAGCTACCAAATTTTCATTGAAGATTTTACTGCTAACATATGTCGGTTTAGCAGCCATTTTTAATAGTTTCTTTTCATCGGTGACTAATCTGACGTCTACTCGCTTTCTAAGGTTTTCCATCGTTTTGCCAAATACACTGTTATTCATCAGCTTGAAAAAGTCTTTCTCAAAAGCATTTTTAGCATTCTTACGTTTTTCAGTATTGAAATCAATATATTGTCTAAGCCACGCGGACTGATTGAATTCTAACACTCGATGGATTTTAGTTATTTTCAAACCGAGATCAGTATATAATTGGAGGTTCCTGTAATGGAGCACGTATTTTTCTTTGTTGCTTAATGTTGGTATCAGTTTATGTACCAGACCAGTTGATATTTTATATTTCTTCGCTATGTTTTTACAATAATCTGATAGCATGTCCCCAGTCACTTTGACCTTTTCCGGTGCCAGTGGATAGTCATTGTGAAGATCATGTAACTCTGGGGGGTATTCTAAATCAACTTCAAGAATCAAACCTTTGTTGCTGTCTTCTTTATAGAAAGCCAGGTCTAAATTATTGATCTGTTTTTGTGTCAACCATTTGAAACCACTGGTTGGTAAATATTGACTCATAGCCCAACCATACAAATTATTAGCATCAAGATAAATGATGTATTTCGAGGGCGCCTTCTCGTCATACTCTTTCATGTATTTATTATTTGCTTTACCGTAACGGTTGGCTATATAACTGATACCACCACGTAGGCCCTTTTCAATGAACTGGAACATATCAATGTCTGTCATCAATTCTAATTTTATGTCAGTCATTTTTAGCATGGCGTCCCAAGATAAACCGGGAGATGTGAAATAGTGACACGGGTCCAGTTTATAGTACTCAAGGCATGTTTTTCTGAAGTTTTCAAATACATCAGCCAGTAGGAGTACATCTGTTTTAAGGTACAGGTCATGATAATCACCCATGTTTTTCAAAGAGAATGTTTCCCACACTGTCTGAGCATGTGTATAGTCTTCATCTGATATATGCGTATCACTCAGTATGCTATAGAATTCATTTTTTGATGGCAGCTTCTGATTGAATTGATCGAAACTGTCCATGTAGTCGTAAGGATAAACACCTTTCTGTGCCATCAGATTAAGATCCTTTCCCTTAAACTCTTGTGAGGTGTATTTTAAGGCTTCTTTTGGTAGATTGCCTACAAGTTTTTCCAAACTGGAGCTCATGAACTGGAAACTATCAATGAAGGTCAAGTGGTTGCCAAGCATGAAAGCCATATACTTCTCCATGTTGTTTGGGATAGCATTGATGTTCATTTGACAGTCTTCACCTTTCTTGTTTTTGTAAGTGTGCTTCTTAACAATAGCTCCAATCTCCTGCATGATAAAATGACTATCATAGCCTCTTAGATTGTGAAATATGACTGGTATTTTTATTTCTTCTGGGTTCACTCTGAGTTTCAGATTACAATCTTGGTGAGCAGAACCTCTGTATTTACCAGTGATGTGACAATGATCTCGGACTCTAATATCCTTTTCAGTATATTTCTTATCACAGATGTGACAAACTTTGGCTTTTCGGAATTTCTCTTCATCATCTTTAGTCATTTTCAATGGTTTGTTAAAATGTTTTTTCACAACATTCTTGCAATATTTGACCTCCTCCAACATAGCTTTCATGAATTTGTACACAGCCTTTTCACCCCTGTATATTACTGCTGGTTTGCTGTATTTATCATCATAACAACAAACTACTTTATAGCCGTGGCCACAGTCAGTATGCTTCTGATAGGCTTCAGTGTATGATTTATCATTGTTGGGTTGACAACCGTGTATTTTTTCAGTGAGTGATGGCCTCAAAGTCAGCATATATAACAAATGGTACCCGCTGTTGTTTATGAAAGTTGTTGAATTTCAGTATGTTGTTATCTTTGTTTGGCATTTTTATTGCCTGTGTGCCATTTACTTGCATGCAGTTGTCCTTGTGATTATTCAACACCCTTTCAGAGCTGAAGCATTGAAGACAGTGCATACAAAAATGTTTTCTTTCTTTGTGCTTTGTTTGATTGTACATAAACTTATTGAAATCTTTGATCAGCACATAATGCTTGTTTTCATTTTCAGTTATTAGAAGCAGATTCAAGCAGTCTGTATATTTCTCTTTTGAAACAAAAATTGGATATGGCTGTCTATTCTCATAACCAAAAACATTGATGTTGATCTCATTTTGTTTCTCTATCTTGTTGTAATGCTTGGTTGCAACTGGGAATTCAATCCCTGTATAATCCAATTTTTCAATGTATTTTTTGTCAACTTTTTTAATCCTCTGTGGGTATTTCTCTTGTGGGTTCAGGTGTCTGATGTGACACCATCGGAAGCATTCATTATCCTCATTTTTCAAGTTAATTAAACCCTTCGCACTGTTTCTAAGTTCATTTGGTAGTTTTATGTATGAGGAGCCTCTCATTGGCGCATATTTCACAACATTAAGATAATGACTATCAACTGAATCAACAGTCCAACCTGAACCTTCAGATACCCAAACTGCAATCTTATTCATTATTTGGTCTTTTGACAACTGTAGTGATTCAGTTACTTCCAGATTATTCACAATTGTTTGAGCTACACTGTTGAAATATGCGGTTTTGTATTCTATTTCTCCATCAGTCATTTTTGCAAATGTTACCTTGAGTGTTTCAACAAATTTGAGACCTTTAATTTCATTCAACAGTTTTATAATATTATATGCAACAGCCTTTCTTGTGTTTTGCAGTTGCGCAAGCGGGTCTTTGTTATTTTTTATACCGATTTCAAAAGATTTTGTGAAGCCCTTCAGAGCTTTCTCTGTTTGCTCTATCTTAGTCCTGGGTGTAGGTGTTGGTCTCTGAATCACCTGTTTGGTTCTGGGGCTGGGATCGGTCTCTTTTTCAATTGTTCTATTTCTTCCAACCATTCTTTTGGTGGAGCTGGTAATCTTTTCCTCTCAAAATAATCAATCAATTCTTTCACAGTTGGTCTTTTCGTCCTTGGGCGGGAATTGGTCTTGTTCTTGGTTTAGGTACTGGTTTTGTGTCATCAACTATAATAACTTTAGGCTTTTTCTGCTGCTTCAACAGCAATTCGATTAGCTTGGATTTGCTCAATTTTTTGAGACTTTTCTTGTCCATATTACTACTAGTTTCGATAATTTTTTTCATTTATAATGTATCTATAGTTATTATTTCTTTAATACATTTCCGTCTGCGTTTAAATATGGTTGAGAATTCAATTGATCCAATTACTGGATCCTTTTGAATTGTAATTATTGAAGAATATTTTTTTGATGTTTTTTTGTTTTAATATGACAAGATTTTCCTGCCATTGTGTAGTTACGTCCTGTCTTACATATGTTACAGAACCATTCTTTATTTAGCATATAGGTAGTCTTGTGTTTTTTTCTTTCCTCATCACTGAGAACTCTAGGCCTTCCCCGACCTCTCTTGACATTTTGATTCTCCATATATAATCTATATATTTTATTTTTAAATCAATTTAATTTTCTTTTAAATCTTTCCTTCTTGATAAGTATAATTTGCTTTCTTCTAAGTGTTTAGTTATTTCATGAATCAAGTCTTCAAAACTATTGCTCATGAGGTATTTGCATTTGTTTTTCTCATACATTAGCTTCATATTAGACTGTTTGTCTGACACTTTATACACACCTGTTGGGCTTTTAAATTCAAGACAAAGAGCATTGTATTTTCTTGTGGGATTCATTAGCATTAAATCACATTGTCCAGCCATATATCCTTTCTTATAACTTCTGATTCGCATGTTTGAGCTTATTTGATTTTCACCTAATCCCGCCACCATTAAAGCATCTTCATATTTTTTTCTGATGAATGATACAATCTTGCAGTGCAGATCATTTTCACTTTCAATCATCAGCATGTTATTACTTCTATCATTGAACTGATTGTAATACCCCTGTTTTCTGATTGATGGCAACACTTTAGATGTAACCCAATGTTTGAATTTTATGGCTTCTTGTTTTTTGGAAGACAGTATAAGGAATAAAATCCTGATTCATTTATAAAAAAACATTTATAAGACTGTTTGACCTGATGGACACTTTCGGTCCCTCTGCTTCCGACCTGATGGACACTTTCGGTCCCTCTGCTATTCGTCATTATTTTGAGGTCTATCAAGATTTTATCATCAGGTACAACATAATTTCTAACCGCTCTTTGTGGATTTTTATAGTCAAGAATTTTGGCTATATCTCTTCCTCTGAACCAAACGTTATTTTTATCATCAACATAACAGTCTATTGACACATCTAATTCTTTGTTATCGTAGGAATATTTTTGCATTTGTATATTATATTATATTAATTTATTTTTTAATTCATTTTCGACCTGTGTTTAAATATAGTCAGGAATAATAATATTCTTGGCTACATATAATAGCAAACAACAGATATACTGTAGGGTCTACTCACATATATGTTAGATAATTTTCTCTTTATAATATGTCTTTTAAATCCTTGAACGGGATCCAACTGTTAAATTCGTCACTGTAACCCTTCCACTTCACCAAAGCTTGTTTCTTCTTGTAATCTCTGCGAATGACTTTATCAATACGGAATACATCCTGTCTGGCTTTCAATAATTCAGCTTCATAAAAACTCCCTTTTATTTCTTCATCGTTGAGATCTTTTAGTTTGTAAGTGACTGGATTAGTGTATTGGATCTTATCAACTGTAAATACTTCTTCAGTCCAATTTGGTGTATAGCCCTTGTCGAACACATTCCGTTTATACTTGGATATTCGGACCTTGTCACCTATTTTAAATTTTGGTTTCTGTTTTAATGTTTTCATATCACATACAAATTGAAGTAAACAGTTCCTTCATTCCTCTTATCAGATGCTTCAACGGGTGTCATCTTTGTG
Organism: Pachyseris speciosa; assembly: GCA_016490735.1. Classification (NCBI taxonomy): domain Eukaryota; kingdom Metazoa; phylum Cnidaria; class Anthozoa; order Scleractinia; family Pachyseridae; genus Pachyseris; species Pachyseris speciosa. The sequence continues at coordinate 910,324 of JAEMWC010000282.1, forward strand.
CTTGAATGTTTGGTATTATTATACTGTTTCACTAATTTTGGTAACATGTCTAAATACTGTGTATTACCTTGAACAGTGAACTGCTTCCACATTTTGGATTTAATTGTCCTATTCCATCTTTCAACTACTGATGATTTCTCTTCATTCTCAGTTGAGTACATCTGTACACTATGTTTCTCTAGCAAGTCCTTCAAGTGTTTGTTGTAAAACTCTTTTCCCTTGTCGACCCATAAATACTGTGGTTTTCTACCTTCCTTGAATATTGATTTGAATGCTTCAGTGACAGATTCACCTTTCTTATCCTTCAATGGGACAATCCAACCATATTTGCTGAAGACATCAATAACCATAAGAAGATATCGATAACCTTTATTCCATTTACTGAACTGTTGCATTTCAACTAGATCACTTGCCCATATTTCATCAATTTTATTTACAATCACACGCCGCCGAGTGAAATTTCGTTTTATGGGTGCATGTAATTCATCAGCTAGTTTTTCTTGCCAGTTTTCTTCACTCGACGGCTTTTTCCGTTTTTTGAAACACCGAGACCAAGTTTCTGTTTTTTGTCGATTAAGAATCTAGCTGTTTGACCCCATTTTGGCATCTCACCATATGGTATTTGATCTAGTGACTCGACCATTGTTCTATCACAATCGCCTTTATTTTTTCCCATATCATAACAAATATCGTGGTAAGCTGCTATTTCATCCACCTTATTGTAAGGTTGTACATTCCATTTCAAGACCTCGCCAGTATTTGGATCATATTCCAACTGCTCATGCAATGGATTGTATGGTCCCATATATTTATACTTACTTGGTGTCCAACCTGCTTTTGGTTTAGGAAGCTTGCCAATTACCTTATGGATATCAATCGCGCCTCCCATTTTATTGATTTTAGCTACCCATTTTTGTATATCTTCTGGTTTTGCATACATGATATCTCCAAGCAATGAGCCACCACGTGTATAATCAACTCCAGCAATATCTGTTTTATACATTTTTTTCTTGTCAGAGCGTTTGGGTCTAATAGCAGTGCTCAATTGCATTAAGCCTTCTTTACCAACCTTTGTGATTGCAGGCTTTGCGAGGGAAAGTCCTTTGTCAATTAATTTCTTTTGCAGCTTTGGATTTCTCATTGCTTCAGAAGCATAATATCTTCCCATTTCTACACCTTTTTTTGCTAAATAAGGGACTCCATGTTCTAAGAATCCTGTTAGCGCCATATCTGCGGCTGAATCTAGTATGCCCGCCCCTTCAGACGGGCTATTCAGTTTCCCCGATTTCTGACAAATTTAGTCTTTGTGATTCCACATTCAGCACACTTGCATTTCATCACAGTTCGACAATTTTTTGTCTTTTGATATCTTTCACTTCCTGGTACACACTCAGTCTGCTTCTTCTGTTTCACACAATATGATTTTACCATTATACCATTAAGTTAGATATTTTTGAAGTAGTCTATGATGAATCTGTGATTGACTCTTGTGTCTGTTGGATCAAATTCAGCATTATGTATTGTATTAAGAATGGATCTGCCTTTTTGTCTCTCAAGAAGATAGTACAAACACCAATATCCACATAATACTGATTCCCTTTCTTGTATCTCATCACCAGAGTATTCAAGTTGTTTACCGCTTGCAGCCATGTATTTCTGTACTTCTGTTGGCATCATTAAACCGAAAGAGTCGAAGTATTCACAGTATTTATCATTTTTGAAATTCCTATAACAAACCCAGTGAGTACCAGGTCCAATTTTGGAATCAAGATTGACTATCCCACATTCATTCTTTTTTATTTGTCTCGGCATATTGTCTCTTGAAAATACTCCTCTAAAATGTTTTATTCCAAGTTGTTTAACCCAATTGATTAAATCAAAGTTGGATAAGGGTTTATTTACAAAATGGTTCCTAGTATGGGGATTGAATTGAATGGACTGTTTTTGCCCAGTAGAAGTCCTTTTCCTTTGGTTTTTCTTTTTTTTTTTCATTCCCATGCCTATTGGGTTATCCCATGTACCAAAAACAGGAGGGGATTGCCATGGAATCATAGCATGTTTCCCACCACTTTTATTTTTTGCAATGGAATCTGGAACATGAACATCTAATGACCGTCTTGGACGGCTGCTTTCAACATGCAAACCTTTTCCAGTTAATTTTCTAATTGCTTCTATGGCTAAAGGAATACCAATGCTTGCAAGAATTGACGCAATCCCCCGTCCAGTCTGCGCTTTTGTGGGTCTGATAACAACATCACCACCAGACTGCAATTTGCTCATTATCTGTGATAGCTGTCCTTTTGTGAGCAAGTTACCTAAGCTCAGTAATTGAGGCAGATTATTATTAGGAATCATAAAACCACCTTTTTGTCCACTTCCTTTCTTGCTGCCAAATAATTTGTCAATACCAAGACTGCCAAGTTGACTTATTGCACCTGTAGCCAACGCTGGGATAGCTTTTGATGCAGCTCTGGCAGCATAAGGCAGAAGTTTAGTTCCAAGTGAAAAAAGACTGGACCAAAGAGAGCCTCCTTCTTGGACTGATTTTCTGATCTGTGCTTTGGATATCTTTACATCAGCACCTGTTCCATTTCTCTGTGCTTTGGCTAATTTTTTTATCTGTGTTTTTGTCAACATCATTTGATCACCTCCAGTGAGATCTCCAACTCTAAGTCTCAATGTTACCGGTGAATTTGTTTGTATAGCTTTTGCAAGCCTTTCCTTCTGACTTCCTGAAAGTCTTACTCCATGAGGATGATAAGTAGTCATATAATATATGTTTATACTAAATTGTATTTAATATAAAACAATCATTTAATTTATTTAATTATTTAATTTACATTGATCTCAGAATTAATTTTCCATCAGTCTTTCTCATCTCAATATCCTGCTCATAGAGGACCAGTGCATACACACTGTAATCAGCATTTGTTGCAGCACTCAAAGTGTATTTGAAAGTCAGTTTTGTCATTCCATCTTTAATATCCTGTTTCTGTTTTGTCAGATCGAAATAAACAAAAGGGAATATTGTACCGAAATTGCCCCTGTTGAGAAGGGTACTTTCACTGAAATCGTTTACAGCTTGAACATATTTCAAAACATCTCTAAATACTCTTGTTGGTTCTGTTGATGGTTTATAACGAAGCTCTGGATAATCATTTCCATTGCCAACTTCAAGATAACAATCAGTCAAAGTTCGGTTATTTGCAACTGAGAATGTGTTGTACAAGAATTTATTGGCTGTCTGAGATGCATCACTTGCATCATTGATGATGAATACAAAGACATGCCTGGGTTTGTTTATTCCTGTGGAAATACGGAAATTGGCAGTCTGTTGTCTTGTTGAATTGCCTCTCTCAACCAGTTCTCTCATGTAAGTCCACTTTCTGTTGTCAAGATACTTGCTCATGTATAAGGACTTTCCCGTAGAATTAAAAATAATACGAGGAATAATTAGCTGGAATTTAGTTAGTACCACACGACATTCATCAGTAGCTTGCCAAATCATATTGTCATCACTCTCAAGTGTCAATTTCACCTCTATTTTTGAGTTAGGCATGAGTTCATCCCAAAAGCTCTTGAAAAAACCGTATCTGTTCAATGCTATCTCTGCATTTACTTCACCACCATCATTAAGCAAAGCTTTACGATCTGAGAATCCTTTGTTATAAGCAGCTTGTGCCACTCTGTTTTCAGCACCTCTGCTGGTGTCAAGATAGAAGAACTCATTGGTTCCCTGACTTACAACATAACCCTGTGAATACTCAAGCAATGACTTAATATTTGTGGCCTGGTTAGCGTCTCGGCATTCATAAACATCAAGACCATTCATTTTCACATTAATAGTGTTTATAAGAGCGTGAACTGAATTAACAATACCATTTCGATCTGCAGCAGCAATGTTAGCTCCATCTGCAAGCTTATTTTCTTTGAAAATAACATTAAAACGGGCATTATACCAGTCAAATGGTGTAGTCTCTCCACTGTTATCAACAACGAAACGGTAACCTGTTTTCTCTGATGAGCATTGTTTGCTACTACAGTATTAAGTGCTGTCTCTAGTTCGAACACTACATCTTCATATCTTTCGATATATTTTGAGTCACGATAGTTTGACATATATTATTGTGTTAGATAAAAGTTATTTTATTTTACGCGGTCGGCCTCTCTTTCTTTTGATTAAACCACCAGTCTGGCTCACACTCTCAGTTCCACTCTTTCTCTTTTTCAAAAGTTCTATGATTTTGTCGCCAGCTTTTTTGCCAGCATGTTCACCAATTGTTGTTGCTGCTTTTTTTCCAGCTGTTTTGATCATATCAGTCACAATACCTTCACCATGTTGTTCATATTTTTTAAACTCAAACCGTTTCATATACTATTAGGTTTTATAATTCTGTCTCTCTCAAGAATAACTCAATATACCAATCTATCCCATTTAAATCGACTGGAGCTCCAGAAGAGTCTGTGACATAAAAGCGTATTGAGCTGATATTATGTGTTGAGACTGGATTCCATGAAAGAAAACGAGGTTTGTAAGTGAAAGGTAAACTTCTAACGAGATTTGTGACAGGAATAACAGCGATTGTATTTGTGCTATTTCCATCAACAATGCTATCTGTCACCAAATCACAATTGATATAAATTTCATCTACTCCTCTTGTAATATCAGGTAGATTTGTTCCATATTCTGTGGCTGGAACTAATTTTGAATCGAAACCGATAAGTTTTCTGAAATCATTATTTCTCAGATCCACTCGATAGTTTTCATCAAGTTCAATCAAAATGCGATATGTTGACAAAACGAAATACATGTTAATACCATACTTGAATTTTGATTTGTCTGTTTCAGATGGATTAAGTACATGGCTATTTTTTCTCATATACTTATGAATGTAACTATTGATATCGTCGTATGAATACATCCCGTTAACGAATGTTATTGTTTCCCAGTTTACACCTTTGTCATAGCTGTATTTCATTTGATTATTTTCCAAAAATATCTCTGATATTGTACCAACTGTATGTCATATTGATAACATTCACAGCCATTTCATATTTTAAATCATTCGTTAATTTAAGAGGTGATTGAATCTTTTTTCAAAATCATGACTCTTGCTGACACCAATTTTGTCTCTGTTTTTACTGTTGAATCGTAATGAAATTTCTGTCATATACTTTTACATTAGATATTTCATCATTATTTTATTTAGCTCACCGGTTTTCAGGATTCCCAGTCTGTTCAATGTATGCAATATTTTGTGAATTCATTTTGAACATTTCTGCTGTTGTTGCCGGCTGAAATAGATCCACCAAGCAACTGTAGTCTTGAAAGCATGTCACCCAAAAATGCATCCCTTGAACCCATTGCACCTCTTCTTCCCATGCCTGAACCAATAGTTTGTGCACCTTCCTCAACGGCGTCAATTCTTTTTCGGTACTTTTGCAATAATTTGATCTCTTGAGTCAATTGATATATCTTTTCTTTATTTTTATCCCTATTTGTTTGGTTGTTGATAGATGAGCTTTTTTTCTTCCAATATCTTGGTTATTTCACCAATATTTCTGTTATACTCATTAATATCGATTGTTCCATCAATATATGATTTAAATATCTGTGATGGAGGAGCTAAATTATGTTTCATCAATGTTTGAATATCCTCAAGTGAAAAACCTTTATCAAGATTCGACTTATATGGTGCTTCTGTTTCAGTCATCATTTTAGGTTTGTAATCAATTGGTAATGTTGTTTTCATAGGTACTGATTCAGGTAACGTGTTTAATAGCATAAGATCTTCAAAACCAGATGTCAAGGCTTTTTGATTCTTTTTCAACTGTTTAATGACTTCATCCTGTTTTTCGTCGACACTTTCTTTCACACTCTTCTGGACATCAATAGAGGGTTTCAGCAATTCTGATGTTGTATCATATGCATCCTGTTTTCTGTATTCATAAGTCTTGATAACATCACGAACTTCTCTTGTTTTGTTTCCAGCTTCAATTCCACTTTTAAGAAGCCTTTTCATTCGTTCTATATCCATATACAATTGTGTTAGACTAATCTAAACTATTTACATATGGAAATCCCTAATTATGATATTCAGGGTTTAAAGAATTCATTCAGACAGTTGTATCCGTATATGCCAAAAGATACATTTAGAATGTTATTGGCTGGTAATTCTGGATCTGGAAAGACAACATTGTTCATGCATCTGATTATGGAACCATTGGTTATTATGATCAGATACATCTTTATGCAAAAAATTTAGATCAAGACAAATATCAATATCTTCGGAAAGTAATGGATGAAATAAGCAGTCACATTGGATATCCTGCCTTGGTTTGCAGTCAAGAAGAGATATTGCCAGTTGAACAAATAAAAGACACAGATTTGCAGCGATTGGTTGTTTTTGATGATTTCGTGACTGATAAAAAACAAGATCAAATCATAAGCTATTTCATTCAGGGGAGACACAAGAACTGTTCAGTCATATATCTCACACAATCATTCTATGGCTGTCCAAAATCAATCAGACTCAATTGCAGTCACTTCTGCCTTTATGATTTCCCATCCTCAAGAGAAAGGAACTTGATTGCACAGGAGCTTGGAATCGACAAGAAGAAATACATTGAAGCAACCAAAAAACCATATTCCTTCTGTTATGTTGACAAGCCGATGAAAACAATCAAGAGAAATTTTTATGGTGCTGTTTAATCTAATATTATATGGCAACATTCAATCCTTGTCCAAATGGATATGAAATAATTCTTCCAAAAGGTAAAAAAGATAACAATGACAAACAATGACAACAATGTAATTCATAGAACAAAACTTTTCTGTGTTATCTAATCTAATATTATATGGGAGTTTTTAATTCTCCACTAGATCAAGATAAAATGAAAACTGGAACTGGTGAAAGAGGCCCAGTTGGTCCAATTGGTCCCAAAGGTGAAAAAGGTGATAGAGGTCCAAAAGGTAATACAGGTGCAATTGGTCCACAAGGAGCTACTGGAGCTGTTGGTCCCAAAGGTGATGGATTTAGATTAACACAAGATGGTAATTATGACATTGAAAATAAACGTTTGATAGATGTTGGTGATCCAGTAAATCATTATGATTCTGCTAACTTGGGATATGTTAATGATGCTGTTTTATCAATTGAAGGAACACGTGTTAATCCATTCAAATTTCTTCTTGAAGATACATCAAAAACAACTATTCTTAGAAATGCGAATAATCTGCAATTGGAAGATTTTGACAAAAGCCCTTACTCATTTAATAAAATAGCCTTGTCTTTTGTTATTCCTACTGCTGGTCTTACAACTGTTCTTCGTTTTGATCTGACACAATTGGAAGTTTCAAAGTACACTTTAGTTGTTGAGTTTTATACTGATGGTAGCCCAAATAATGCAACAGTCGATGACGACAATCTGTCATCAAATTTAATTGAAAGAAAGGATTCAATAAAAAGAGCATTTCCAAAGACTCATCTTGTTGATGGTTATCTTAAGAGAATATTCTTCCTTGAAAAAACAAGTCATGGTTCCACATCAATGGAGTTATTGTTGATTTCACCATATTTACAAAATAATAAAAAACATTATGTTATAGTTTATGGTGTTTATGGATTTTCTAATATCATTTTATCACATATTCACGACCCAGCTTTTGAAATAGAAGGAAGGAAGAATTGTATTTGATCGTGAGGTTAAAATGAGTTTTCATAGAATAGTCAATGTTGCACGCCCTATACTTCCACAAGACTGCGCAACTAAAAAATACGTTGATGATGCTGTCACATATCTGTCGAATAATAAAGCGAATATAGCATATGTTAATTCTAACTTTGTGAAAAAAGATGGAAGCGTTGCAATGACTTCTGATTTGAATCTTGGAGGTAACAAATTGACTAATGTAGCAGCGCCAACAGCAAACAATGATTCAGCCACAAAGGGGTATGTTGATACTGAAATTGCTGGAATTACTGGCATTGATGTTTCACCATTTCTTAAAAAAGATGGAAGTGTTGCAATGACTGGTGATCTTCATGGGTGACAATAAAATAACAAATGTTGGATCTCCAAACTCTGATAAAGATTCTGCCAACAAAAAGTATGTTGATGACCTTGTTTTTCAGCATCTGGTACTCAACGCAACCCATTCGCTTTTCTGTTAAAAGACATATCCAAGTCTTCAGCAGTACAAAATGTTAATAACCTTCAAATTGAGATTTTGACAGATCACCATATCACATAAACAAGTCATCATTGTCTTTTTATTTCCAACAAGTGGCAATTTACATCCAAAATTCGTTTTAATGTGACATCTTTGAGAAATGGACAGTACACTTTTGTTACTGAGTTTTACTCACCATCAGACCCACACCAAGTGCAACAATTCGGCTTGATCTTCCACATTGAACATACGTGATGCCGGACAGCCGTTTCAAAAACCTTTTCTCAAACCCACATGTTGATGGTTATATGAAGAAGCTTTTCCGAATCGAAAAAACTGGTGGTGGTCAAGCGTCAATTGAGGTTATACTTTTTAGCACAGCTCCATCTCTAACACCAAAACACATATCATCGTTTATGGGCCTATGGCTATCATACCAATTTGTCTTACTTTGTTCATGACCCAGCTTATGAAATTGAAAACGGTCAATTGCGTTTGGTAGTAATGTTGACATGAAATTAAACAAAAATCATCAACCTGCAGGATAACCCCTCAAACCCACAAGATGCTGTAAACAAAAGTTTGTGGACCAGAGGTTGCAAACCAAACTCGATACGATTGCACAACAAAATCTAAATATGAACAACAATGCCATTACTGATCTTGCTCCACCCGTCAACGCAGACGATGCGGCGACAAAACGTTATACTGACGAATATTTTCTCCGACGAGACGGTTCGACTGCAATGTATGGCGATTTGTCGATGGGTGGAAATAGAGTGACGAATTTAGCGGACGTGGTGAATGAAACTGATGCAGTGAACTTTAGAGTTTTAAATCGAGCTTCACAAACTATCAGAGCAAACACTTTATTATTGAATGGAACAAATGCGATGGCAGCGGATATGAAACTTGGAGGGCATAAAATCATTAACTTAAAAGAAGGAACAAATAAAACCGATGCCGTAAATTTAGATCAATTAGAAAAAAGTCATATTTCATCTGCTTCTCATCCAAAGAATGCTTTCAAATATTTGATGAATGATATCGATGAAATTAGCACTGAATATGGCTTGACAGTTAATGGATATGTCAATTTACCTCGTTCACCACATTTGATTTCAAAAAAGGTCATTGATATAGACTTGAATAAAGAAGCTAAGATATTTACAGAGCTAAAATTGGATTCAATATGTATACAATAAAAGATGGAAAATACACTTTCATTCTTGAATGGCTATTTCCTGATTATGAAGGAATGAGTCTTAGTAGTGTAACATTCAGTTCAACTAGTGGAATTACAATTCATAAAACTGTAGGAGAAAATTTGACAACAGAAATGAAGATCATTCGAGATATTTATTATGGTTTGAAAACCTTCAGCAAGTTCACCACCTGAATATTTATATTGTACGATTCATATTAATGCTAACCCAACTTATCCAAATAAGTACAAAGTTCATTGTGCGTTGTATATGGTATTGGTTTTGAAGCAGTAGACGTTCCATCAAGTGTTTACGACTTCTCTGAACCTTTCAAAATCGTGAATGAAACAATACAATTACAAACTGATTTAGATTTGAATGGTTTTGATGTGAAAGAAAATGAAAATTGGTTGTTTGGTGGAGACAATGGTGAATTTACAATGCTAAATAATATTAATATGAACAGCTATTTAATAAAAGAGGCTAAACTTGGTGGTGATTTAAATCTGAATGGCTATAGAATTCATAATAATAGTTTGAATCTATTTCGTTCAAGCGTTACAGGTGTAATCATGGAAACGGCTTTCGATTTGGGTGGATTTGCTCTTTACAGGCCGAAATTAGGAGGTGATCTAAATTTGAATGGGAATGGAATAATCGGTCAAATACAATATTTAAATTGCTCTGTCAAAGCCAAACGAGGACATAATAAGAATGCTTTAAAGCCTGTATTGATAAATGGCGCTGATTTTTTAGTCATTCATAACAATAACTTTCATATTAAGAATATGTATGTAATACAAGGAACAAAACCCGGAATATTCTACTTCAAGACAAAAGCTGAAGGTGCTGGAAATTTGCCATTACCAGCAACAATTTTTGAATACAGACATGGTGCTGCGGGTAGAAACATCACAACGGTGACGTCAATAAATCATTATCGAGAGGCTATTTAATCATTGATTATTCACATCCCAATAGTGGAGAATTTGATACAGCATTCACACTTGAAGTAATTATGAATTAATCTAAAATAATATTATATGGGAGTTTTTAATTCTCCACAAAATCAAGATAATAAAGGTGATAAAGGCGATACTGGTGCAATTGGTCCTAAAGGTGATAATGGAAATGGTTTTACATTAACACAAGATGGTCACTATGATCTTGGAAACAAACATTTGACTAATGTAAAAGCAGGCAATGATTCTGATCATGTTGTAATCAAATCACAAGTTTCAGATATTGTCAGAGATAGTTTTTTGGATTTGTGGGTTTCTGAATTCATCAGATTATACTCTAAATGTACTTATCAAATCGACAGAGCGAATAATAATTTTCTAGATATGAATGCAGACAGAAAAGTTGAAACATTGTACGATCTCTCGAATGAAGAAAATAATGCAACGCAACCGACTTTGAACATAAGACCCACTGTTTGTACCAAGGCTGAGAAACATAATGGACGTTATTATTTAGACTTTAATGGATCACAGAGAATGATAAGTCAAATCATTTAAATAATAATGCTGTTAATATCTTCATTGTTTATAAATTAAATTCAAATACAGGTGGAAATCCATGGAAAAATGGCTTTTTGGTCATGATAATGGAGGTTATGATAAGTTTGTCAGCTATTACAATGGTTCAAATTTAGTTATAAGTGGTGTTGATCAATCAAATTGTGTATATTTTGGTTTCAGCAGCATCTATACAAAGTTTCAGAAAAATAGCAGATTATTCAGTAAATGATTTGGGTCAAATAAATGTTTGGCACTGCTTGTCTGTTCACTGGGATAATTTTATCTTCTCCAAAAACAAACACAAGTAAAATCTATTGGAATAAAAAACATATTGGAAGTTTTACAGCGGCTAACAGAAGTGGTAGTCGGCAAATGACTTTTGGTGATTTGGATCCTAGCTCCATCGCACCTCTTGACGGTAGTGTTATTTTTTTCTGTGTGTACTTGGATTCTATATTAGACGAAAAAACAATTTCAGATCATCATCAAATTTTAATCCACGATATAATATAAATGAACAAAATAATTAGATATGTGAGATGGTTTACTCGGGATGCCGAACGGAAAACCCTGGTGTTTGACAAGAGGATTTTGAAATCAGCTTTGGTTATCAGTTTCTATATCACAAAACATTTTAACAAGTATGTTGAGGTGAGAGATATCCTTTTGGAGCATGAAGACATTGGATTAATTGGATATGGTGATGGTTGCCTGACACATTTGCTGGAGCATACTCTTGGATGGATTAATGTGTTGCAAACACATGCAATATTACATGATGCTTTCGGTCGATTCTACGTCAAACATTCACTTGACAGAGGATATTCTTATGCTTTCCCCCGTTTCATGACAACGAAATTTAACAAATTGTCACCTCTAAGTGGACAATTGTCTGGTTTGTGGTACTGTGTGTTGAACAGAATCGTTATATAAGCATTGTATGAAAGAC
>JAEMWC010000283.1:0-5000 GCA_016490735.1 Pachyseris speciosa
GTCGGAAGTACGCAGTCGTTGATCGGTGTTTCAAATCGTCATCATTTTTCCTCATAGTTACTTTAAGTTGAGCAGGGGGAGCAGGGTTAGCGTAGTGGTGAGAGCGCTCGCCTTCCACCAATGTGTCCCGGGTTCGATTTCCGGACTGGGTGTCATAAGTGGCTGAGTTTGTTGGTTTCTCTACTCTGGTCCGAGAGGCTTTTCTCCGGGTACTCCGGTTTTCCCCTCTCCCCAAAAACCAACATTTTAATTTGATTTCATTTTGATTTCAGTTCAGTTGATTTAATTTGACTTTATTTGTTTCTGTATTTGCTCGCCCCCACTAGCCTTTGTACTATAAATACTACGGAGGGTAAATAAAGGTTATTATTATTATTATTAATTTACCCTCAAAATGTTTTCTCAGTTTCAAAGAAGCAAGCTGTAGTGAAAATTTTAAGCGGTACTTTCACAATAAAGTTGCAGATTTATAGGAGGTTGTTTGAATCGGTTCAGGCCCAACGTGACTAGCACTAAGTATACGACGGCTAAGCTACATTGATTCTCTTTTTTTTCTGTTGAAGAGCAATAAAGGGTAAATTATTGCAAGTATGAATTTCGTTTGAAAATAGAAGAGCAATTAAAGGTAAATTATGCAAAGCACGAATTTCGTTTGAAAATTATGACACTGATAGAAAAAGGATATATACCAATTTGAAAAAAGCCGGACTGACGATTCCAAATTCTTTCTTTCTATATGTATCGTAAGTATCATAGGGAAATTAACGATTTAGTTTCTTTTTAAGTGTCTTAAGAATATATACAAATTAAACATTTTCGATTATGTATCTTTTCGTTCTTGTACTAAACCGCTTAGAAATGTGTGATCATTTAACGCTTGATGCCCCTTTCAGCAGGACTGATGTCTTTAAAATTCGTTTTGTGTTCGGATCTGTCGTCTGTGGAACGATTTACCGCTTAGTATAAGAGAATCAAACGCCTTGTCAATCTTCCGTAAGAATTTGATGACCTTTTATTATGCTAAGTTTAATGTGTTGATTTTTTTAACTTTGCATTGTATTTTACCTAATCATTGATCCATTTTATGGTAACTTTTAAGATAATTTTGTTACTTAATTAATTCTATAGATTTATTATGATGTAATAATAGGGGCTTATTTTTAAGGAGTCTGGTACTCTGTTTTAAACCTACCTCAGATTGAACGTTGATTTGATTTGATTGTAAATCTGAAACTTGATTAATTTTTTAATTTTAAATTTTTGTATGTGTCTAACATGAAATCTGTAATAATTTACTAATCTGTGTCTCCTCAAAATTTGGAAGCAAGTTGCTTACGGGAAAAGGAACGAAAAGCATTTGTTTTTATTTTTATTTTTTTACCAAAATGGGGTTATCCTATGACATTTCTTATTCGTATTATTCATTATGAAAAGGGTTACTCAAATCAAATTCCTGTGATTCAAGGGTAGTTCCTCAAAGATTATAGTCTTCTGAAAACCCGAGCCTCCCTCAAAAAGATCTCCATCCCGCCCCCCCCCCCCCCGACCCCTACCCCCTCTTCCTACAGGGGCACCCAACGAGCCAAATTAACCAACGCTGTAGAAAGGCATTTTTAAGTACCTTATAGTGTTTAAAGTGATGTTTTCATTAGCTAGAAGAAGTTCATCTGTTCGGCTTCCCTAGCTGAAATCTTAATTGCCCGAAAATGTTAGGGAACAAAATTTTCCTTTGAGAAAATGCAAGCTAAAATGAACTTTCCACAAACTTTCTAGGGAACTATTTTCTTTCCGAAAAACGTTTTTACTGCCAAAAACAGCAATCACGACCTTTCCGAAAAACTTAGGGGCTATGATTTCCCAATTGCGAATCTTATAGGCCACGTTTTAGTAGCGAAAATCGAGTGCACACTTTAATCGACGCCGAAAGCGCAAGGCGAAATTACCCTCCACCGAACAGATATCTACCGAAACTTGTGGTTGGGTACCCCTGTTCCTAAAGTCCTATGGAATGGAATGCATAATAATCCATGTTCTCAGTTTGGATTTTCGCTGTCTCAAGAATTTAGAAGTATGGTGGTTGTTTATTACTATGAACAACCAGTTTACTATAATAAGGAAAAAACGAGGAAACCAAACTCTAATTTGCAAAACACGAAATTACTCAGGAATGCTTCGATTATAGCAAAATTATAGGTAAACAGTGCGTGGTTGCCCAAATCCAAGAGACTCTCGGCAAATCAGAATCGCTGGTAGTCGACTTTTGGGCTTCAATGATTATGAATTTCACAACTATAGCCATCAGTGGAGCGGGGGCGGAAAGATGACCAACCACATATCATACCACGGGGGACGAGAGGTTAAAATCACACCGCAAATATATCTTAATGGATAAAAAATAAAAATACAAAAGTACAAAAATACAATGGCATAGAAACAAACGAGAACAACACAGGAAGGATAGAGTTTATCCGAGTCATCGTTCATCAGAGTGCTTTATTGTTTACAGTCCAAATCACAAATAACAAGCAGACGATTATGGAAATAATTTGAAGTACCTCGAGATGCTAGTTGCTTTATGTAGTCCAGAGTTTCATTTGGTAATACAACATCCGGGTAACTGAAATAACAACTGCAACTCTCGCTGGATGTGCTGCTAGATAACAGGGTAAATTTGCCTTCGTTGACTGCCTAGGGACATCCCTAAAGATAGCAACAACAAAATACATCGAAAACTGAATTACGCGAGCTATGCTGATGAACAAATGGGCGTTGAACATAAACAAACTGAGTTTAGAATTCATTGTAAAGTTTTTCTAAGGAACTCTTTCCAAACGTTCCGAAATTCATTACAGTGGGAAAAAATAGGAGGTAACGAGATGTATTTGAATCCCAGGTATATGTAAATTTTCAGCCTTTACAATGCCGTCATTGAGTTGTAGCGCATATTCCAAAAAAATCTTTCAGATTCAGTTTTCAATGAGTTTTATTTTTTGAGTGAGTTTCGAACTGTTTGCAAAGAAGGATGAGAGAGGGGTAATTGGCGATTTTTTGGGAAACTGAGGATTGAAAAACAGTCTTGTAGACCAGCTTAGTACCAGCTTATGAAAATTCTTACGGTACAGTAAAAACCCGCAACTAAGAACCTGCATTTTTTGGTAGTTAATAAAATTTTAGGCTACTTAGATTCTTAAAATAGGTTCTTAATTCTGGAGAAAAGCAAATAAAACTCAGCTGCAAAACAAGATGGTTATTGGCCTATTTTCTATTTTCTATTAAAAAACCCCCATTTTCACAGTAATGAGAATTTGCGTTTTTTCTTCAAATAGGATTCTTGCACTGCAGCTGTAATGTACTAATATGATTTTAGAAAATAAGAACCTGTTTTCAATAATTATGCTAAATAGGTTCTTGTTTATAGGGGTATAAAATCCAAATTTTTAAGCTAACAGGTTCTTAATTTTCAGGTTCCTAGTTGCGCGTTTTTACTGTATGCCTTTTCTATGCTTCAAATTTCCCGGTCTTACTAAACTTCATGATAAACTGACTCCCTATAAATTGATGAGCTTTTTCGCTTCCCCTAACAACCATTACCGTAAATGTAAGCTGTTTTCAACAGAACAGAGAAATTCGGTCGAAAGTTGTTGGTAACCATTTCCTTCAAACCCTGTAAGATTTCTTACCAAACTAACCACGGGAACCAAAGCCAAACTGACTCTCGCTTGGTGGGCGTATGTACTTAGGGCTGTCTAATGTTAACCAAACTAAACAACAGCTGTTTGGCATTATAAATTGATACCAAACAACTGAAAATTGGCTCGACTGAATAAGTTTTGTGATGATGAAAGGATATAAAACACACCCAATTCGAGTAAGGTATGGTAAGCCAACTTTCTGATCTTACCATGATTTTGCAAACGTTACTAAGTTTTGGATCTGGTTGTGTTTCATAATGGTTTATAACTTAGACAACGAATTTCTAAAATAACGATTATTAATTATAATGACGATGAAAAGATATAAAAAAAAAAAATACCCAATTCGAGTAAGGTATGGTAAGATCGGAAAGTTTCCAACTTTCCGATCTTACCCGAAAATAACGATATTATTAATTATAGTTACCTGGTAGTCAAAAGACAAAGAGTAGTCATGACTAATTATTGTTGTCACATTCTCTTGCTGTGTAGGTCTCTGCCTCAACTCTCTTAATCGTTCACTACGACTGAAGGAAAAAATCAACTTGAGCTTTAGTTCAATGTGATTAATTTGTGGACTTAACTTATATCTAAGCATAGGAAGTATCGAGAAATAATCTTATGGTTGTTTTAGACTGAGATCTGCATGGCAGTCTATCACTGAGGCAAGCCTTTGAGAAAAGAAATAAAATAGTTTAGCTTAGTTCAAACTCATTTTTTCACATGGACTGCAAACTAAACAGCTCCAATCTGTAACACGCGATTCTTTGATGTTATTCTTCCAACAGCAAGGATCAAAATTCTGATTTCTTTTTCTTTATTTTCACCCACCTTTTTATCGAGTCGGATTTTCTTCGGCCGGCAAACCGGCTCTATCTTTCTCTTCAAAGTTTTCTTTTTCTGAAGCGGCAAAGCCGCATTATCAACAAACTTTTCATCAAAAGCAAGCTCCGGTTTTGAAAGATGTTTACTTTGTATCACACATTGTTGATCAATTCACTTGATAAAGACACAAATATCTCAGTCTTACACTGTGTTAAAACGGCGCTCTCAAAAGCTGTGTTCACGGTAAGCTAACCTGAACACAACTGATCGTTTCTATGGTAAACTTGCATTTTTGCCCTTTATGACGTCTTGCTCGTGCTTGGAAAGCTTTAGATGCACGCGCAGACCGGACTACAGACCAAGAAAGGACTGATATAAACAACTGAAAGTTGATTTTCAATTCACAACAAATTGAAAGAAGAGGTATTAATAAATCAAGTGATCTCTTCACTCTAGTGTAAAAACTGAAGCACAAAGACAACG
>JAEMWC010000283.1:10000-157500 GCA_016490735.1 Pachyseris speciosa
AATGCCAGAATACATTAGACGTTATGGCAATTTCCCATTTAGCGTACCTCTGGAAAAAGTTATTCCGTTTACTCGTCAGCCTGTTATGCAAAATCTCACACACATGCCAATGTGTACCATATCATAAAACAAAACAGCTAGCAGTGGCGAAAATCTCCTTTACCAATGACAACAAATCCAGGCGTCTTTAAAGTGAAAAGTTCACCAGCTTGCTAATCTGATTGGTATGAAACATTTTCGATTCTTCCTCAACAACTGGTTCCC
The DNA here is from genome assembly GCA_016490735.1 of Pachyseris speciosa. Lineage (NCBI taxonomy): Eukaryota > Metazoa > Cnidaria > Anthozoa > Scleractinia > Pachyseridae > Pachyseris > Pachyseris speciosa. The sequence continues at coordinate 10,265 of JAEMWC010000283.1, forward strand.
TGCAAGCAGAGGCAAGGCTTTTTCCTTCTCCTCGCCGTTCAATAAAAGAGATAAAAGAGGCTCTGCTCGCAGGGTAAACAAATGAAGAAGACACGGACTTGACGATCTTTAAGTAACATTTGAACAGCAGCAAGAACTTTTTAGGAAATGCAACCACTTCACCTGAATTTTCAAACACTGACTGACTACCAGATAAAAACAAAATCTTTGAGGTGAAAATCAGAAGTCGTCAGAAAATAAAAACGATGTCTCATTTACTGTCATTGCCAATCAAATCAACTCCGACAACACGTGACCAAACGTCATGAACTACTGCTGTCCTCGTTTTCTGTGGTTTTAATGTTTCTTAGAATTCACTTCCAATGTGAAGATTTTCAGCCTGCAGGAGCTCACTAGAGCGTCACAATTTTAAGCGAATTAAGCGAAATCAGTGAAACAACAGGTTGCAAAACGATCCTTGCAAGCACACCTCACAAGCTTGTTTTCGAGTAGCATCTCGATCCGTGCCTATGGCTGGCACCATAACACACCTGTCCTGCAGCCTCATAAAAAGTAAGCAACATTATTCCCCTTTCGTTTTAAAATCTCAGTACTTGAGCTCAACTCTATCAAATGTTTACGCCGAAAACTGTATTTATTAATTTCCTTGGCTTTGAAATGCCCCGATAAATGGAACTTCCTTCTTCCTTTGTCTCTTTGAGACATTCGTCCAGAAGTGAAATCATTCACGTTACTTTAGCGTTCACATAGAATTCTACTTCTCCGGTCTTAAGGTAAGTAAATGGGTTTCAACAGCACGATCTGATCCAACAAATGATCGGCAGGATTTTCCTTTCCAGGGGCGACATTATAAAAATTCTGGTTGCGCTCACGCGAGGCCGACGTTTTACAAGATGGTTTCCGAGGTTGGGTAAACGGGATGCTGTCTCTTTCTCGATTTTGGAGTCGACGGCTTAGAGCCTCCACTGCTGGAGAAACTCAGCTCGTCAGCTTCGACGATCGTCTCACGGCCGAACTTCATTGCACCGTTGGCATTTCGATGCCCAGTAACAGGACTGGAGTACATGCCGACTGGAACATCCAGCTTGCCATGATGGATGTGGGCCTGCAAAGGTGACCCGGCGAGAGCTATGTCTCCAATGACCTTCCGTTCCAACAAGGGCGATTTGAGAATAAGGTTATCGAGGTTTTGGTAGGTGACTGCGCTCGAACCCTTGACATCCTCCCGTTTGCTCAACTCCAGCTTGTAGTAATATTCGAAGTTAGACACAATCACGGGTACCGGGAGGGCAATTGCAAGCACACCTGACAGGGCGCACAGAGCTCCAACTAGTTTACCTGCAAAAGACACAGTATTAAGGATGGTTTTCTTGGGGAGCTGGGGAAGGTTAAGGTGAAAGAAGGATATGCCACAGGACCTGAGCAACCGTGTAAGGCACGACACAGTCACTGGATAACATTGCCTTTGGTATCTGTTGGCATTTACTCCACCGGTAACGTTTCTAATCCAGCCTGTCCCCGTTTGGAAGTCGCGGATTCAAAATTGATTGGCTAGACTCTCCACGCGAGTAAAACCGGTACCAGCCACCTTAATCTCTATGCTCAAGACTTTTATGAAAAATAAAACTGTTTTGCGGTTACCGTAAAAGCTCTATTAAGCCCCCCTTCTCTATTAACCCCCCTCTCTAATAAGCCCCTCGTTTGGAAGTCGATTTTTGTAATAAGCCCCCCTTCTCTAGTAAGCACCCCCTCCTTTGGGACACGAGATTTTGTAATTAGTCCCTCCAATTCCCCGTTGCAAAACCCACTTCATTAGGCCCAATTGGCTTGTTTTTAATCAAATATACACTCAAACACGTAACACTGTTTGCTGCTCTTTATTAAATATAAAATTTGACTGCAGTTGTTTGAGATTTGTACAAAAACTGTTTTAAAAACGAAAATGGCGCGTTTCAGATTTGAGATAAGCCCCCCCCCCCTCTCTATTAAGGCCCCTCTCTAATAAGCCCCTCGTTAATGACGCCTGAAATTAAATAAGCCCCCGGGCGCTTAAGAGAGCTATTACGGTATGCAAAATCGTGGCCAATTGTAGCAGTAAGGGCGATCTTCCGGAAGGGAAGTTAGCGGATTCAAAATTGATTGGAGTTGACAAGTAAAACGGCGTGAAATAAGTGGAAGAAAGGTTAGCAGCACTGGACGGCTAGAAACAGCTAGTCCAACAACAGCTGACCATGGCCAAATTTGATTGGCCAAAGTTTATTATAGGTGGTTTGCATGTTACATCATCGCCTCCATGCTGGTGGTCGTAAACAATAGATCGCTCATTAGCTCTTTTTGTTCGTCCACCAGCATTGTCCTCTGTGTCTCTAGAGAGTGATTGCAAACCACCTATTGTAGAAGGACATATTGGAAATTTTATGGTACCGTCAACTGGACTAAAGGCCTTGACCGTAAGACCATATGTAGAGGCGTATTTCCATTACAGCTGAATAGGATAATGCGCTCTTCACCCCGAAGGGAGAGGGTATGTGTCACATCACGCTACAAACAGAACAAATTGGTTAGGCATTCTAAAAGGAGCTGAGAAAACACAAAACAGCGCTTAAGATTTTACCTACAATTGATGTGCCCCTGCAGGAGCACGACGTTTTGCAGTAACAAACTCGCCCCTCCCCCACCCCATTTCAAATGACCCTCAACAAAACCACAATATTACTAATTCCCCACTGCTCCCCCTCCCCCCCCCCCCCCTCCCGACCCAAGCATAACCACCCCTTTACCCCACCAGCTCCGTAACAAATCCAAAATCAACTCACCCACAGTGGTTACGGGCGACACATCACCATAGCCCACAGTCGTCATCGTAACCACCGCCCACCAGAAAGCGGCGGGGATGCTGTCAATCTTTTCATTTGTTTCTTCCTCTGCGTAATAAGCGGCGCTCGCAAATAACACAACTCCAATAACCAGGAACAGCATCAACATTATCAGTTCGTTGACGCTGGCTCTGAGCGTGTTGCCCAAGATGTGCAAGCCCTTGGAGTGACGCGTCAACTTGAAGATGCGGCAGACGCGGATCACCCTCATGACGCGCAGAATGCCAATGCTGCCCGCCGACCCACTCGGCACGCTGACGGTGACGTAAAACGGAAGGATCGAGAGCAGGTCGAGGATGTTTAGAATTCCCTTGAGGAATTTAACTTTGTTCGGCGAAGCGATAAGACGTACCACGTACTCGAACGTAAACCACGAACTACATATGGCGTTCATTATGTAGAACACGTGGGTTGAACCCTTTAAGGCAGGCAACGTCTCAATGCAAAAAATCACAATCGACAGGAGGATTATGAGAAGGAGAACACCGCTAAGCACTTGGCAGGGAACGACGAGCTAGGATACTCAAATAGAAGCCAAATCTTCCCCAGCGTCTTATTCTTCGGTAGTTCTATGTCCTCGCTCGCCTCTTCCATGCTAACGTCACCTTCTTCGGCGAGGGCGGCTTCTTCGTTCTCTTTCTGTATCTCCTCCGTTAGCTGAAAGAAGTTCAGTTCCTCCAGGAAAATATTCACGGGCACGTGCAGTGGCCGTTCTATCATCCCTCCCGACTGGTAGTAATACAAGATGGCCGTAAAGGCTCCTCGGTGGCGATCGAAGAAATACTCGTTCTTTTTCTCGTCAAAGTACTTTTTTCGCTTTTCAGCGCTTCCCAGCAACGTGTTGGGAAACTGATTAAGCGTCTGCTCATAAGTCTCGTATATTTTCCCGCCAATGTTGATCGTGATTGGTGTCACTGTCGTATCAACATTGACCAGCATCGAGTTCGTGACGGACAAATCACGTGAAGATGTGCGCGATCGCCGATAGCTAAGTGTCACCGCTGTCGCAACGGCCATTGCCATTGGAACAAATACCTTTTGAAGCTACGACCACACGACGTTTTCACTTAAAAATGCTGTTTTCTGTTGCTTTACCTCTTGCTTGACTTATATGGCTTTAAACTCTCTTCACAGAGAGAGTTAAATGCAAATTCCTGGTTGCATTTTTGTCACAACGGTTTCAAGAGTCATTTTTCTCTTCGTTTTAAGTCAGTTATCCCTTGAAGCCTTCAACCAAATGCGTTGAATATCCTCCAAAAAAGCCGCTTTAATCTTCCCTTGATTGCACCGAAGTCAAAAACGAAACTTGTAAATTATTAAAGCACACAGCATGAAATTTGTCTCGATATTTTGAATCACAAAAAATCAATAATCCTCTGTCCTTTCTTGGGCTCGAATAAATAGCTCAGTACGCTCGATTTTCCAGGTGGTTTTTATGCGACACTTCAATATTACTAATCCATGGTGAAAAATAGTGAAACATCTCTAAGAAAAAACAAAATCGTCTTCATCCTTGATTGCGTAGATTCAGAGGTAAATCATTTGCGAATAATAGGTAAGATTGAAGTTAACTAGTACCCGTGCATATAAATTCACTGATTGCGATAGTTGCTGGATCTCAAGAAGATTTCCACCATCCTATCTCAACGTTTGCCACGGTTGTTCAATCCTTCACAAAACCCTGTAAAGAAGACATCCGCGTGTGTTAGTTGCCAGTAGACTGTTTAGCGTGTATATAATGTTCGCCGCGTCCGGCTTTACACTTTAGATCAAAACAAATAATTTGAACTAGAAATTAAATGGGACTCACAGTGAATAATACCAGATTGGTGCTAATGGGTTTGCCTTTTTTTTCGAAACACTACCCAATTATAGTTCGCTTTGTTCTCCTCTCTTTACGTGGCTGAAGGCTGGTTAGTTCATGCCTTAAATTGCATACCGACAGGGGGGCCTGATATTCTTTAAATCGTTCAATTTACACTAAAATTGGCACAAACCGAAACGCCCAACATTAAAAAGAATATCAACAAAGCTTAACGCAACTTGTTGAAAGCCGGTATTAAAAAATAAGACAGTTTGTTGTCGGCTACTCACTATTTTGACAATCTTAAATCTGGGTTTTTCTTGCAGCCTTACGTGTTCTTGGGATGAATCACTTCAGTTACTATTACACCAATGTTTCGACAAATGCAACCAGCTTAGCGACAAAATAAATGTTTTACCAGGCTGACCTCTGCCATAAATGGGCGCGGAATAAGAAATATTTTCGATAGTATTCATTTTTAAACATCTTTCTTTCTTGGGGTAGTGATGTTTTCAATTTTTTGCCCGCTATGACGTATATTCGATTTCTTATAAGATTGCCGATCTCCTCTTCAAGGCAGTTTGCCACGGCATTTCAGTATTCCAGGACTGCCTTCCCGTGATCACACTATCAAAACAGGCCGGCCTTAAAACTTCAAATTGCCAAAAATCAAACCCCTAAGCCTAAGATCTGTACTAACTGCGATCTTTGCAGGAAATCAGTGTATTCAAATTCGCTTGTTTTCGTGCCAATCCAAGCAGGTGTTTGCGGGCGCAATAATTAAAAAGCAAATCTTTAATGGCTGGGCGTTTTTGGCGCCAAGCTTAGTGAGTTGCGGCCTGTAGTCAAGAGCACCGCAGAAACGTAACAATTACAATTTTTTGCAGACAGGATTGATGTTTTTAAACGAAATATAATAAACCAGTGTCAAGTTCGCCGAATCTACTTTATTTGAATTTTCCCACTGCACACCTGGAATAGCTTGTCACTATATTGATAATTATAGCGGTTTCCATCTAAAAACGTTAATTTTGTCCTACGAGGGAGTAAACATCCGCTTTCATCTATTATTTCAGTTACGAAACAAATATGTATTAACGGGGCTTTGAAGAGGCATATCGAAAACATTGTAGTAGAGACTATCATCCACGCAGTTTCGAAATTGTGTAAAGAAATAAAAAACGAGAAATGAAGTAAACAGTACTTTTCGTCTTTTGGATAAGGAATGTCCCTGGGGAAAGTCCTACGCTTTAACCGGCCTTCATTTACATGAAGAGCTGTGCTCGAGGACTGGATCTAATTGGTTAAAGCTACATACCAACAGGAAAGTACTGCTCGATGAATTTCTTGTAGGGTATGGTAAAAAAAGCGGGATTTCGTCCACCGTGAGACACAGCAGTTAGAGCAACCTTGTACAGTATAATAAACACGGTCAAGTCCTGTTCAATGGCCTTTGAATTTCACCCACGGGCTCAAAACATTAGAGCCACACAACTCCTTAACTTTCATTACAGGATCACACTTTTCTAATCTCGTCCACTAACTGAAGTCACAACCACATCGCACGAAATGTTGGGCCATTTGCAAACAATCATTAACAATCAAACATTTCCCAAAAAGGTGGCGAAACAAAGCTCTTCAAGTTTACGGAAAAAACGTTTTGGAGTTGATCGATAGATTATCTCTCCTCATAGTATTAACTCAAAATAAAGTGCAACGGTCACGAGAAAAAGATCCCTTATCAACTGTTCTATGTGATAAATGCTCAAAAGATAGGTACACAAAATAAACGCTACACGGAAGATCTAACTGTGAGCTCACGTGCCATGCACATGTGGGTAATTCCGTGCCAGTCTTTTTTCACGACCAAAGTGGATGCAGATATTTACGCCCTAATGAAAACTGAGTGGAATCCCCCGTTAACAAAGGGGCCGGAATAAACTACCCTTATTAACTTGGAAAATTGGCGAATTGCTTATTTCAGAGTTATAGGTGTGAGGCTGATTTAACTCCTTCGAGATTCCTGTTCAACATTTTGAGTCCGCTGGCCAGTGAAAAATGCTTGGCATACATTTTTTGTATCAGAACCATAAAACTGTACAACCCAAATTTCGATCAGAAAACGAGCAAATGAAAGATATACAGACGAGGAGGAACTTGCTTTTGCCAATTTTTCTGGGATAAACGGAACTGATAATTGTTTCGAATAGGCCTGTTACAATTTGACCCTACAAAGACTTAATCATGCGTAAAATATATCCCAAGTCATTCTTCTCTTTCCCTTTGGTGCTTTCAGTAACGGAGGAATCAAAATAACATACCTGAGAGTGGTTTACAATTCATTTTCCGAGTTCAGTAGATCATGGCCACTTTGACCTTCAATAGCTGTCAGCGCCTGTGGTGTGCTTTCTTTCAAAACTTAAAGGGAACCTCCATTCTTACAACAAATTGACGCTAAATTGTAGGCAATCCTTACTAAATTTCAAATTTTATTTTAAAACCTGGATATAACATTTAAGTGTACAAAAATTGGATATCACCATCGCCTATTTTCGCTTTTAAATTTCCCAGGCGCGGCCATTTTGGTTTTGATGACGTGTAATGGTTGTTCTATTATTTAACAGAAAGCATTTTCTGCTTCATTTGCTTCCTGACAATAGCTGCAACATTACACGTCATCTAAATCCAAAATGCATGGCCGCGCCCGGGAAATTTGGAAGCGAAAATAGGCGATAATGATATCGATTTTTTGGTACACTTAAATGTTATATCCACGTTTCAAAACAAATTTGGAAGCTAGTAATTATTTCCAACAATTTAGCGTGAATTTGTTGTAAGAGTGGAGGTTCCCTTTAAAGTAGTTATAAGTGAAGAATTTACAGTTTCATGCTTGCAAATTACGAAGATTGAAAGACTGGAACTAAGTGCTATGAGCTCATAATGAAAATAACTCAAGGATACCGTAAAATGAGACCGAGCAACTACTACTGGTTTTGGTTTTCCTTCTCATTGGCTGAGAAAAGTGGCACGAGTTTTGCCAACCAATCACAGGGCGAAGTAAAGCGAAGCTAAAGTAACTACAAATTACTTTCGATATTCGATACTATTAAGAACAGATACTTCGATATGATTTTAAATAATAGGATGAGTCGATACTTTTTTAAGCACGATACTAAGTTATACGAAATTGGACAAAAATCGAGATTACGATAATAACGTGACGTCATTGTGCATCAGAATTAAACGGAGATTTTAACGGTTTGTATCATCTACTAATATTGAAGAACGAATAAGTGACGAAAAGGACCAAATCCTTACTTTTGTCGACCATTTAAATAACATAAGGAGCGTGTGTAAATACTTAACCAGTTGAGCTCTTTTTAAAGTTACCTCACCTACTAAGTTATATTAAGACGCTAACAAGAGACCCTTAAGTTGTTGAAGTAGAGAGTTCCGGCTTGTTTTAAAGGGAACCTACTCTCTTACAACAATTTGACGTTAAATTGTAGGCAATAATTACTAGATTTCAAATTTTGGTTTAAAACGCGGATGTAACATTTAAGTGTACAAAAAAGTGGATATCATCATCGTCTATTTTCGCTTTTAAATTTCCCGGGCGCGGCCATTTTGGATTTGATGACGTGTAATGATTGTCCTATTGTTTAACACAAAGGATTTTCTGCTTCATTTGCTTTCTGACAATAGCTGCAACCATTACACGTCATCAAATCCAAAATGGCCGCGCCCGGGAAATTTGAAAGCGAAAATAGGCGATAATAAAATCTATTTTTTGTACACTTAAATGTTATATCTACGTTTCAAAACAAAATTTGGAAGCTAGTAATTATTTCCAACAATTTAGCGTGAATTTGTTGTAAGAGTGGAGGTTCCCTTTAAAAGCTTCACACATTTAACAATTATAAAAAAGATTGTGCGTATACTTTACTATATTGCAGTACGAGTTAGATAACATTGTTCCTCAAAATTACCAAGTGTATACCCAAATGTATCTTGAAAATGTACGAGGACCGATTTTTCTCTCTGTTTGGTAAAATGTCCTCGAATTTTCGATCACCCAAACTCGGGCTCGGTGCGCTCTACTCCGGCACATCGAAATTCCTTTATGTGATTTACTGAACTGCATAACACAACAAAGGACGATCGTAGGGACTTACAAGTTAGACTACGTTCTTGTAGATTTTGAAACTAAGCTATTTTTCCTTTCCATCAAAGTAACAGGTTTTTAAGGGTTGGTTCAGGACATTCCCAAGAAAAAAAAAAGGAATTGAAGAAAACAGAAAATTCTTTCATAATTGAGGTCTCGAAAACATTTTCGCCACATTTTATTATGCGCAGTTACAAGTTTACGAGTGCAAATAATGCGATCAGTTTGTTCAGTTTACAATACTGTCTACAGTATTCAAAGAATTAAAGGGGAACGCTTGGTTGAAAATCAATTAGATATTTTAGTTGGCGATCTTATGGTTTTTGCGATGAAAAATGGATGATACACAGTTTTGTGACTTTTGTCATAAAGCATATACGTCTGTCAAAGCTTGAGATTTTAAATTTCTTATTTTCCAGGGCTTCAAAAATAGAAAATATGGCTCACTTTACTTATTATTCTTTTTCATTAGATTGCGGTTTAAATGTCTGGTGGTACATTCCCTACTAAATCGTGGACCCTGAATGGAAAAGAAATTATTTTGTCATCGATATATCTCCCTTTTAACACGCTGCGTGGTTTTGGATATTGCGAACTACTACTTCCTAGATTACGCATAAACTTGTTTTTGTTTTTAGGTGGCCAAGTAATTAAAAACGTCCATGCACTCACCGCGTTTTTAATTACTTTCTCTCCGCGGCAAAATATACGGTTTTCTAAGTTTTTTAGCCATCCTATTATCCGGTCAAGCTTTGGCCGTTTTTGCCTTTTTGTGAATGTGGAAATCCATTTGTGTTCTTTGTGAAACAACCTCATTCAAGAAAAAAAAAGCGTTGGAATTTTGAAGTAAAAGTTATTTCCGTATGCATGGTTTAATAATCTGAGTCAGTATACATGTTTGCGGAATTTTAACTACGGTAACACTGCATAAATAATCAGGGAAAAAGTCAATTTACACATGCTGTTTGCATCTACAAGTCGAGTGCGATATTTGAGTACGCGATGGTTAGCTTTCTTCACTACCATTCAAATAAAACACATCAGTACAAGAAAAACGTTCATATGGGATGAATCTTGGAAAACAAAACTAAATTAAATTACGGATATTCGGCGAAAGCAATGTCACTGAATTTCATTTTCACAAATGACTTTTGAAACCCAAAGAAAACCTTTCCCTGAAAAAAGTGTGCGTCTGTACATAAGGAATAGAGTTTTCCTTAATGCCCTCAGTCACCTTTAGGATGAAAGCTCTTATCTTTTGAATCTGTGAATAAAATTCTACAGAGTGACCATTCAAACGTTCGATAATTAATATTTTGCAACACAAAAGTATGGGATTTTATATTCATGTTTCATCTGTGGCACTGAAAATATCAAGAAGTGCTACGTGAAACCGTGGATTGCATTAACGCGGGAAATGAAAAAAAGTGGGTTGTCCCTACCTGCTGACGTTTCTTATGAACATTCTGGCAGCATTTTTTTACCCAGTGTGATTGTTCCAGCTAGTATATCCGAATCGCGCATAAACAAGATTCGACCTTTTTGAATAGCGAATTAAAATTTAAAGCAACTCTTCTATTCACGCCGGCAGATGGTGGTGGCGTACTTGCCAGTCATTAACAGACGTTCTCCACAAAACCCACCTCAGCACACAATGAAGGTCGTAGCTGATAAATAGAAAATACTCTCTCGTGTCATTAATATTTCAACGCGGCTCAAGCTCAAATAAATAGGGCTTCTCTTTCTTTTGAAAAACCGAAAACATGGGAAAGACAGCGTTCGCTTTGAGGCTCACACACAACTGTTTCGCACCAGCATAATTTCAACAGTTTACTGAAGGAAGGAAATTAAATGCGCTCCTCGTGAACAAATTCGACCGAGTGAGAAATATAAACAACTTTCGCGTACACCTGTTTTTGAGCTGGATAGTTTTGCTTTCAGAGTCACAAGTTAATCTTGTAATACGACGCGTAAAACTATTTTGCTAAAAGGCTTCCAGTGGCGTTTTAATTATTCGTTTTCATGCTTAGCTATGACAGCTCCAATCCTCTCGCAATTATCGGTGCTTTTAAGAACAGGAGGGTAGCCCATAAAATTTTCAAACCGGAGTTTAGTCCCAGCCAAACCGATAAGAGAAGCCGAGAGTCTGTAGTTCATTATATGGATATCCTTCAAAGTAGTTTAGATTTCTTCCCGATCGAGCTTATTTTTTTACCTTGTGAGCCTACAAAACAAAAGAATTTTAGTCAAAACACGAATTGAATTCTTAGTTTCAACTGACCGTTGCAAAATTTGGGTTCCCTCTGCAAGTACTGGAGCTCAGATGACGGAAAACAAATAAAACAAAAGACAGAAAACAATACAACTCCTATCACAGTACCTCAAAATAATAGAAATAGAACGTGCTCCGGTACGTGCAGAAAGACCCAAAATTTGTCTCAGCTCGTCTTGGTAATAGCAGAACAAGCTTCATGCAACCAATGAATACGTATTACTGGAAGTGCGAGTTTGTTTTCACTTTCTCTTCGTATAATAAGATTTAAGGCGTATTCGAAAAATGATTCTCAGCAAAGATTTCTTTCATGGAGCTAATGAAATTTTATTGATTTCAATTCCCTCCTTCGCCAAAGTCATACAAATCTATTGGAATCAATTTCCACATGAATGATCGAAAAACCATAACGATTCGAGCGATGGCTTGCTTAATATCTCTCAACTGAAAGCGTCTAATGGAAAGGGGAAATGTTTCCCACTTTTTTTGAAAAAAATTATTTCCAATGAATTAAATTTTAAATTAAATAGCTTTCAGCTATATAACCGCCGATAGAAAAAAACCGCATTGAGTTAAAAATTTTTTTTTCCCTTTTGAAACATAGCATAAGATTTCTTTCACGACTTTTCTGGAAAATGCAGGCAATTCGTAATATGAAAAGGCAGCTTTTTTAATAAGCCATGCATTCACGGCGATTCTTTAGACTGGGAATATTACTACCACCTTAATTGACGGCACGATCCTCTCCCGCCCCATCCGAAATGTTTTTGTTCACCGAACCCAGGGCAAATCCCCAAAGGCAGACCGAGGCGACTCGAAGATCTTCCGAGCGTCACCAAGTCGATATCTGAACGTTCTCGCGGTTTTCCAAGGAACGAAAGAGGAACAAGCAGACAATGAATTGACAAAATACTTCAACAAAGTCCCAGGGCCCGGGGGGGGGGGGGGGGGGTACTAGAAACATTTAATACGGCCGGGGAGGCAAGGTCCGACCCCTTACCCCTTTATAAACCATTTTTGACAGAAAATGTACCCCTTTCGTACACCTTCCATTGGAAAATGGTACCCCCTTCACAAACCTACTCAAGAACACTGCATCCCCTTTCTAACCCTTACACTGAAGTCTTCTTGTCATTTTCATGTAGCGTTAAATAACCAGTTAAAACAATACAATCATAAGGTATGTGTGTTCGAAATATTTCAATGGAAGGCCATTAAATACCTCAATGACAGATTTCCCTACCTTTCATATACTTCGACTCGTGAAATCCCTTCCCTTTCAGTCATATACCTGTAGGCGAAAAAGGTACCCCTTTCGGGCGGAGCATCCCGGTATAGGCCATTATAGGGAGTACCCCCCCCCCCCCCAACCCGGGTCCCAGGGTTTTTAGCAGCTTATAGCCTGTTTACAGTACATGGGTGAACTCATCCCCGAACGAGTTTCTTTCACTCCGGTGTCTGGTTGTCTCTGTGTGTTTACATTCCAAAAATTCCAAGTAAACGGTCTTCCCGAGATGAAAACTAAGACTTTTTTTTATAAGCGAGCATCTCGCCCCGGGCGAAACTGTTTTCGTTCATCCCGAGATGAAACCGCACGCGTAAACACCAATAAAAATTTACTCCAGGAGGAAAATCACCCCGGCATGACTGTCCTCCCATGTAAACACAGACTTAAAAGATGATTACCAGAGAATATCCGATGGTTATCGAGGATCTACTGAAGACATAAAAAATACACAAGGTTTTTTGGCGTAACACCCAACACAATCTACCCAAGAACACGAAACAACATGTTGCCTTTGAACAATATTTTCCTATTTATTCAAAACCGAACTATGTATGATTAGTTTTTTTCAAACATGACTCGTTCGTGAGACGTCTCGTGTGATTTCTAACTACAATTTTCATGCAGCAGCTGCTACACAGCTTAAATTAAACACAATTTAAAGAAAATGTTCTTATTGGCACGTACGATTGCAGCTATTAAACATTGTATAAAAATACAGTTTTCTATAATATGTAATTTTATTTTAAAAAACTCATTAATAATTAATGAAGGAAATACAAAAGAAATTAATTTTTAATGAGCGTCTTTATATCTGATAAAGACACGGCTAAATTTTACATCCGATTTTCTGGGCCAACATAACCCAAAATCTAAATTTTAGTGTAAGAATGGATAGATGTACAGTAAAGCTTTTTAAGCCGTTCAATAAATTCGCAATTCGTGTTTTATCAAGTCCTAAAACACTCGGCTGCGCCTCGTGTTTTAAACTTGATAAACACTCCTGCTCATTTATTAAACATTACAAAAAATATCAGTTTACCAACATTTCTTAAATTTCAGGACCAGTCAACCAGCTCTTTTAATACTGCATAAAGCGTATATTGACTTCATAGACGTTTAGAGCGGTTTTCAATTGAGTGTCGAAAGTAATTAAAGTTTTGCTTTGGTTTTGCATTGCTTCGCTCTGTAATTGGCCAGGAAAACGCGCGCCACTTTCTCAACCAATGAGAAGCAAAACCAAAACCAATTGCAACTTGCACGCGCGTATTTTCCCGCGCTTTGCGCCGGCTACATGTAATTGCTTTGTATTCTGATTGGCTTATTGCACTGTTTTAGTCTGTTAGGATTGGCTGGAGTAATTGCTTTGGTTTTGGTTTTACAACACTCAATTGAAAAGCGCTCTAAACATTACAAAAAATATCAGTTTACCAAATATTTCTTTAATTTCAGGACCAGTCGACCCGCCCTTTTAATACTGCATAAAGCGTATATTGACTTCATAGATGTTTAAATAGTTTGAAATAATTCTTAAATATTATCACTTACTTTAGTTTCACCTATGTCGCTTGACTTCAACCTCTAATTCCGTATTTGGGCCATTTTAAACAGAACAACTTTCACTAAATGATAGAACATCGCATTTATGCATGAAACTAGAATTGAGCAACTGCAAAAACAGGGCCTGGACAAAAATTCAAGTTAAAAATTTCAAATATATGGCCTCTGTGACACGGGTGCAGTGTTCTACCAACTGGGCATAAAAGACTTGTAAAGAAATAGAAAGAAATATACTATCTCAAAACTCTGGGGAGGGAATAGACCATTTTACAGTTCTTTGCTCAGTACCCTGGCCTTTGATTGAATGCAAGGCTAGGGTGACCTTGTTTTGAAACAAACCTACCTGCTTTTCTTATGGAAATTATGCTGATTAAATACTAGGTATCATAAGAAAAACATGATTTACATAAGGAAAGTAGGTAGGTTTTTATCAAAACAAGGTCATTCCCATCCTTGCTTTCACTGACAACTGTGTAATGGTCTGTTCCTATTGATCTCAAAAGCCTAGGTTATCGCCAGTTTAAAACACATTACAATTCAAAGTGCTTCTTTTTAACCCTTTCCTCCCTAAGAGTGACTTATAGATTTTACTCAGTCTAACGCCAGACGATTTTACTCATCAAAGAGAGACCCCACGAGTGTAAGGTTAACTTTAATTATAGATAATTCTCTTGCCTGGGCAGTCTAACTCCGGATTGATGTGTCACAGCCTCTCGATGTCATCGAAAACTCCATACTTTGATTTTGATTGTTGTTAAATTAAGAGGCAGTGAGTTAGCTCGAAAGCTCATCAGCTCTGCTAACCACTACACATTTCCTTCAATATATTTCCTATTCCAAAAACATTTAGACTTTACTTCCAGTTCTTGAGCTTCAAAACTTAAGATTAACTGAGCATCATTTGGTACACGACCGAGTCAGGGGCATGGATCTATTCCTGGTTTGATGTCAGAAACTGCTTTGCATGCACGTTTACAAAGACTTTCCGCAATGCAAATCAGTTTGTGACATCAAATCAGGCAAAGAACCACACCCCTTACTAGCTCGGTCGTGTGACAGATGATGGCTAGATTTTGTAACTTTTACAGCCTATAAAAAGTCAAGATTTGCTTTAAAAAGTTGCAAAAAGGTGCAATACATGTCAAACAAGTGCAAATATTTATTTTCATGAAAAAAATATTTTAGGGTTAGGTACAAAGTAAAACGTTTGTGGAAAAAATAATTTGGGGTTAGGAGTACTTTAAATTAGGATTAACTAGTTCAAATACATGCTGTTTCCGTGCTCTTTAAAAGTTATCACCTGGAAATTGATTAATATCTAACAAAGATATGTGATTGATTTTCATTTTGTAACGTGTTACACACATTTCAATAGTGCACTGTAATATTGTAGCCCTGTTAAAACCCCCCTGTTACCCCTCTGTCTGGTCATATTTCTGGATGTAGGTCTAGCACTACCCAGTTTGATGCAAAATATTACATGCCTTGTAACGAGCCTGTTTGACCTTCATTCTTTCTTTAATGCAGTAAAGAGACATTTTGTAATATAACGTCACCTAGTCACGTATAGCTTTGCAGTTGTTGAATTTTATTGTTAGTAGTCCAAAGTGATGTCATAATTTTCACTGCTATGTACTGGAATGTAAATGTACCACAACCTTGTGGCCGTAGTGCCCTTAGAGTGACTTCAGCTTACTTGATCACATTAATTTGTGAAGTATCCTTGTCAGTCCAGCCACACCCCACAAGCTTTACATTTTCATTGCTTGTTTTATTGACACGTGGGTACTTGAGCCTGAGCATTAGCTATGCCATGCTGATGAGGCCTAACAAGGCCGAAACAGCTGTCCATGGCTGCTAATGCTAGGGCTCAATCTTTGCTTTGGTAGATTTAAGGGGTAATGCCCGCTACCTTGTGGCCTTAGCGTCCTTAGAGTGGTTTCAGCTTACTTGATCACATTAATTTGTGAAGTATTTGTAAATGTACTGATTTGTGCTCACCATAGATTGTTTAACAAGAATAATAGAACAGTGAAGCTGTAAGTTTGATTTACCTGTAGATTTTTTTGTTGCAGACACACTTTGTGCAAACAAATTTTGTACCCCATAGACTGGCCCTCTTAAACTATTTTCTGCATTCTGCTGTGATTCATTCTTTGCTTACAAACCATCTTAACATTCTATTACTCATTTTATGTCTAACCTAATCTATCAAGCACAGCTACCTTACAATGTCCTCACAGAAACTGTTTATTCCACCCAGTCCCTAGGATTCTGCAGAACCTGAACAAGTTCCTCTTCTCTGCTACCGCTCTCAGGGGCATGCATGTACTCCCAGCGGGCCTCCAGAGGAAGGGACATTAAGATGCTTTCAATGCGAGCCCCAGGGGTGTAGAGTCCAAATTTGGTACCACGATCATATACCAGATTAAATTCCACATATCTGGGGAGAACGGAATACAGAAAATGGTCAAAACAAAATTTTGAAGCATCTTGCAATGTAATTCAGTCTTTGGACTGCGATGTGGTTTTATAATAAATGATTTATCTACAGCTGTATCTATCCATCTCTAAATCTTCATTGCCTTGGATCTGCAAGAGAAAAAGTTGAACTGAAAGCAACACCCCTGATCCTCCAAACAGGATTGAGGCCATTACAAAAAAGTGATTGCTTGAATTGCAAAAAGCACAAAGTTGCGAGGTGCAAAGCACCAACAATGAGATTTGTCAAAGCTACTGTACATAAGATCCCTGTTGGTTGCTGGTGAAACATAGGGTAATATTCAAATTATATTGGCAGCTGCAGGCTCACAAAACTGTTCACTGCTACTCTGTTTAATATTTAGGTCAAATAATTATTCATTGATATTTGCAGAATAACACACTAAACTTTTGCTACAGCATGAAAACAAAACCTGCAGCACATGCAAACCTGACTAAGTTTGAACATTTTCAATAATTCGATGTCATGTGGCAAATGGAACTAACCCTAACCCTAACCCTAAACCTAACCTTTCATTACAAAAAAATGGCACAATATGGCACTGTGAATGTTTTTAAGAAGGAGCAGGTATATGGTATTAGGCAGGTTTACATGGCAATATAAATATTTTCTCTCTTCTTCTTCTTCTTCCATATTACCCCACTTCCTTCAGTACTGAAGATTCTTGTAGGGGTTTGTAAAAAGTCCTTCAGCTGTCGCATTAGGACAGCCACTAGGGGTGGTCACTGCCACCATCTAGTTGTGGTCCTAGTGGTTTTTTTACATCCCACAGAGTCAACTTAAGTGGAAGTACTGTGAGATGGGAGCTCTAGAACCTAACCCTAACCCTATGGTTTACAGCCAATCTGTAGAGACACATATAACAATGGTGAAACGAACATTGGGTGATTCCAGAAAAAATCCATACCCATACCACGGGCGGCAACTTGGAATTCTGAGGGAGAGGGGGAGTTTCTTGGACTGGATTTCCGAAGGCATGGGGGGGTTTTGAAGTTTGGAATTCCAAAGGCAAGGGGGGAGGTTCAGCTCTGGATTTCCAGAGGGGAAGACAGCGAAAGCTTCACTTGAAAAAGCTGATAGGTCTGTTGACTGTTCTAGTTTGTAAGCACGAACCGATCATTGACAGCGGATGCAGGATGAAGATCGATTCGGCAGCGTTCCTGTACATGGAAGGAGATCAAACTTGGCTTGTGCAGTGAGCTCCAGATGGAAGAGGTCTTGAACTTGATGAACTAATTGTTAGGTCAATAAAATAAACTCTTCTTTGACAATCTTAACTTGCTGCAGACGAAAAACTCACACCAGTCTCTCGTTTCCAAATGGAACGCCCGACAGATTGTTTGGAAAACGTAGGCTGCAATGCCAGTGGTCAACAGTTACTCAATGAACGTCATTTTCAATATGGTGGCACTCTCGTACCCAGAGTCCTCTGGCTCTTTGGCCAGTGGTTAGTCACCAGGAGAGACTCTGGGATAATGGAAAAAAATCCAATTTTTTTATTGGCTGGCCCGTAATGGCTTCCATTGTTTTACCCCAGATTTTCTTGGAAAATGGCGGTCCATTATCCCAGAGTATTTCCTTGCGTCCACCCGCTGACCAAACAGCTTGAGGACTCTGGGTACAAGATTGATATGGTGGGGATCGGAAAGCAACATATCGTGAAACCATACTTTAAACCTCCACTGGTATAAATCATTATGATCTACTCTCCTGAAAATATGAAGCTAATGAACAGAAAACACAAAGTTTTATTTGGTGGTATAAAGGACCTAAAAGATAACAACTAGATATGAAACAATATTACTGGGAAAGTTATGGTGCACAAGCCGAGCGATAAACTTGAGTTGCTTGTTTGCTTGACCAAATATTGTAAGAAGAAATTTCGTGTAGGGGAAAAAGTGCAAGTTTACAGTTCGTTGGAAGTTTTTGGCAGTCAAACAGGAATTCTGAAGGAGCTGTAAAAAAACGGAAATTGTGAAAGGGAGGAGGGGGGGGGGTGGGGGGGTGGGGTTAATGATCTCGAATTCCGAAGGTATGGGAGGTTTTAGAATTTTGGAATTTCTGAAGGCAAGGGGGGGGGGGGGGGGGCTAAAATGTTGATGCCGCCCGTGGTAGGCTATGGATATTTTCCCGAATCACCCATTAATGCTGGTGGATGAACAAAAGGAGCTAACTAGAGATCTATTCTTTACGTCCACCAGCATGACGGTGATGACATGTTGTGCAAACCACCTAATAATAATAATAATAATAATAATAATAATAATAATAATAATAAATTTTATTTACATGTCAAGATATTTAGCTTACAAGCTAATTGGGGACACAACAAAAACATACAACAAAAAATTGCTTAATAAATAAATAAATAAATAAATAATAGTCTATAGTAAAATTAGATCTATAAAAATGTATAATAAGAATGTATAGCTGTATATAAGAATACTTACTAAAAATACATTAAGAGTAGCATAGATAGCAATTCTGACAGCTAGAATCATCAACCACAACCTATACATGTATGTACCGGTCTGTCATTTTTGAATGACGCTCTCCAAAACTCCCAACAAATTTAACACTAACCTCCCTCTTCTCAGCAACTGCCACTGCCGATGCTCATCAGTATAAGGATCATCTTTGTGCTTCTCCACAATGGGAACATAGCCAGGGAGGACAGCATTAGCACCTGCCTGCACAAACTGGAATGCAGCTTCCAGTGAAGGCTGGCTGATATCATCGAAGAAGATACCACCAACACCACGGCATTCACCTAGGGTTAAACAAAACCTGATGGTTATTTCAATGTTATTTAAGCAATACACCACAAGTTTCTATGGTTTATAGGCTGATAAAGTATGCGGGATGTTGGAAGAACACTCAATTTGAAAGAATTCGTGAATCACAAGCCGCAGGCGAGTGTTTACGAATTCTTCAATTGTTCGTCCAACATCAAGTGGTTTATCAGCCTATAAACCATAGAAACTTGTGGTATATTACTTTTATATAATGACTCAGAAGACGCATGAAATTTCCATGAGTTTACTGGTACAATAAACCATAGCTGATTGATCAATCAGAGCACGCAAATTGACTTTGGTTATTATATAATTACAAATAATGCTTTTCTATAACATAGCCAGTAAATTCATGTAATCAAATCCAATTGTGCAAGGGTGCTTCATTCCCATTGTGTATGCTAATGACAATGGCATTAAACTACTGCGTTGAAAATGTTATAAAACAATTGGCCCATGTGACAGAGATATGAAGCACTTGGGAAGTTTGGAGAGCACTAAAGAAGCTAGAGTTGCTCTCAGCTAGTGCCTCGAGCAATACTTATGCATCTTTGGTGCTCTCCAAACTTCTTGCATTCTTCATATCTTGATGCCAGAATGCATGCTAGCGCATAAACCAATTGTTAACTTAAAGAACTTTGCAAATGACCCTGGATGCCAACTCAACTTGAGTGCATGTAGATACAGATTATTACATGTAGGTGAGATGCCCCACCTCCTACACCTTTCAAATTAACTCTAGTATGTATTTATTAACCTTGTAAAGTTTTTTTTTTGCATACGGTAATTCTCTTTCGAAATAATTTGTAATCAAATTCTTCTGCTGGAAACTGTGTACATGTAGAAAAAAAATTTATTTGGGTCCTCCTAAATATTTGTGGGGTTTTGAGAAATTGCATGTCAGGAGCAAGTTTAGTGAAGAAGGGACTGCAGATGTGGTGTTCTTCACATACACACTGTTGGAGAAACAGGGAAAAGGGAAACTCAAAAATTTAATGCTGCACAGGAGAAAGTTAACCCTCAGCAGTAAGAGCAAAATTAAGCAGACTCAAATTTTAAAATTAAAGTAGTTATCGCACAAAACCATTGAAAATTTTACTCACCTCTATGCTTTACCACAAAATAGTTATCACACCATTTCTTGAAGTTGGGATAGTATGATGGATCATGTTTGTCGCAAAACTCCTTTAAAGTCTTGTGAAAATGCTGTACATCCTGAGAGTGAAAATGGAACAGTTACTGAACAATGGAAACCGACAGCTCTTCCAAAACAAACTTGCAGGGATTTAATTTAGTACCTATAACAAATTTGTGAGATACCATAAACTAAGAGAACAAAATACTCCATTGTTCATTATCATCATCATCATCATCATCATCATCATCATCATCATCACCACCATTATCAAACATAATTATCATGATGATCATTACAATATTAATGCCATATTAATGGCATTACCATAATAATATTATCAAATGACATTATCCCTGTCATTATCGTAATTGAAGGCCTCTGTGCATAACCAACATATGTCGAATTTTGGGTCATTTTTTTATTTTCCCTGGATTTGTCCAAATTGTTGCGTGTAAACTACAATTCGACTGAAAGAAGATATAATGCAATTTGCGAACCACTCTCGTGGAAGGTTGGTTTCTTTGTGTGCGCAAGAACAAACATTTTTTGCACACATTATATCTCTTAATTCTCCAAAATGACAAAACGAAAAAAAAAAATTGGTGAAAAAATACCAGACAATGTTTTTCAATTGAATTGCAGTTCACATGCAGAAATTCAGACAAATCCGAGCAAAATCGAAAAACGACCCAAAATTCTACATAGGATGGTTATGCACCAAGGCCTTCAATTATTATCATTACTTTTATTTATGCCTATTAAAAATATGAAAATCATTTATTTCAACTGTGGATTAAAGAATGAATATGAGGATGATCATCGTAGCTATGAACGCTACTTAAGCAGTCTTGTACGGAAATCGAATCCACAACCTCTGTGATGTTGGTAGAGTGCTCTACCAACTGAGCTAACAAGCCAACTGGGAGCTGGTCGCTTTGATGATTAATTTTGTAATATACCCGTGAGTGATGAATACATGTAGATGAGAAGGAATATATGGAAATCATATACAGTGTATTTGAACTGCGGATTAAAGAATGAATATGAGAATGATAATCACAGCTATGAACACTACTTAAGGACAGTGCCTCCTAATACGAAGATATTTTTTCGCGGATTATCACTATGCTAAAATGTAGATGTTGGTAAGGACTAACGAAAATTGAAAAGAAAATTGGGGGTAACCATGCATTTTTCAGAGATAATTAAGTCCAAAGCTGCAAAAAATAGAGACTTTTTTTTTTCGCAAAAAAGAAAAGAAATATTTCTCTGAACATTTCCTTAGAATTCCTGTTTACATATACCAAGGCAACAACAAACCACAAGCTTTGAAACACATAACAACTGGTGATATAAAAACTACTTTTTATGTGGTATTTATTACAAAATCATTGCATTGGAGGCATTTTTGGCCCTGACTGCTCCCTTTTAGTTGAGCAAAAACACAGGCTAAATATATTTTGCGAACTATGAAAAAATCACCACGTGTTGAGTAGGCTTACCACTTTCGTTTTGTGAGGTAAAAAGTGGGGGTCACCATGCATTTTTTAGAGCTAAATTGGCTATTTTCTACTTTTAAGGTGCTGTTTTGGGGGCTTGAGACAATTTTTGCTCTACCCCCTCCCTAGTAAGTGAAATATTTGCATGTCTTTTCCTTGGGCATGCTGGGATTTCCGGTATGGCGACACATATTGGAACAAAAAGTTTTCTTGATTCTTCGGGAATTAGAGAACATTTTTTCAATGAAGATGGCTTTGAATGCTAAGAGCAAATTCAAAGACGTTTTGAGATGTGCATTTTGAGTAAATTTCAAAGTTTTTTCCAGTATAACTTGTCCTTTTAGGCTCTGGCGAAGTGGAAGACAAACACGAATCGCGTACATAAGATCACGTTTTGTAGTTTTGTCAATAACTTCGCAGTTGTTTCTTGTGGTTGTATTATCTTTCCGGAAGGAGTTTTGAAATTGCAAAAAAACTATGCAGTTTGAGAGCCAGTATTCATGATTCCTTGCTTCTGATTTTCGCAGTCCATTATTCAGGCCAATTAAGTTCAAGCTTTTCATCAGTTACGAAGGTAAGACATTGTCTTATGTTATATCTTACGTTCAATGAAAACATCTTTCTTTTTATTATTGTTGAAACAGCAATAAAATAAAAGAATAAAACCGAAACAGATTTGCTGTGTATTAAACCGATATGTGTAGCACATGACTTTTTTAAGCGATTCCTTTGAATCAGTTTATACAGTGATATGTTTTGATTAAGCTTAAGTCTTATATTACTTGCCACTTCACTTCAATTGCTTTTCCCAGCGTGATTCAGTGTAATTTCATAAAACACACCACAATAACGCTTTTGTTTACGGGTTTTTGGTGTAGACAGCCTGTTGCCAATCCTGTAAAACTATCTGCTAAATCAAGAGCTTACAAAAAATACAATAACCATCAAAACAAACAATCTTCTGAGGAAATCGCGTGAGTAATCGCACAAGATAAGATGGTTGCGTGGTGCGCAGAACGAATGCGCACTAGCAATAGGAGGCACCGTCCTTAAGCAGTAGTGAAAATGAAGCCTGAAAAATAACCCACAACCCCTGCGATGCCGGTGCAGTGCTCTATCAATTGACCTAACAAGCCAACTGGGAGCTGGTCATGTTGTTGGTTTGTAATATACCCGTGTATATTATTACCATAAAAGCTCTATTAAGCCCCCCCCCTCTCTTTTAAGCCCCCTCTCTAATAAGCCCCCTGTTTGGGAGTTGGTTTTTTGTAATAAGCCCCCCCCCCCCCCCCTTTTAGGACATGAGATTATTATTCCCTCATATTCCCTCTTACAAAATACACTTTATGCAGCCCTGTTGGTGTGTTTTTAAACAAATATACAATAAAACACGCAATACTGTTTCCTGTTCAGTATTTAAGTAATGTTTTACTGCAGTCGTTTGAGATTTGTAAAAAAAAAAACATTTAACATGAAAATGGCATGTTCAAAGATTTGAAATAAGCCCCCACCTCTCCAATAAGCCCCCGTTAATAAGGCCTGAAATTAAATAAGCCCCGGGGGCTTAATAGAGCTTTTACAGTATATTATATATTACTATTTTCACTACTGCTTATTTAACTCGTGTTCATAGCTGTGATGATCATTCTCATATTCATATTTATTTTAGATGTAATAACAAAGGAATGCTTGTAAATGATAATGTCCCACAACAACCAATCCTACCACTTGAAACAAACAATTACCCTTAAGGTATTTTAAGACACTCCAGGTCACAATTTGCTGGCCTCAAACAAAATTTGCATTAAGAGAGGAGAATATTCTTATGATTTAGGAACCAAATCTCCAAAATATGTCTCTGTACAGTTTACCTTTAACAAAAAATGTTCCAAAACTAACAGCTTACTCTAGTCTACATACCTCTTCATCAAGATAATATGGTGTGAGATCAGTACCTCCCCCAAACCAACTGTGTTTCTTCCCAGATTCATCTTGGACTTCAAAGTAACGATAGTTGAAGTGAAGGGTTGGGACAAATGGATTGCGTGGATGAATTACTGAGCTTATTCCAGCTGCGAAAAATGGGAACTTGTCCCCTTTGAGGTCGGTACCTCTGCTTTTCATTAGCTGTGCTGCTTGTGGGGATAGATACCCATAGACAACAGAAATGTTGACACCAGCTTTCTCGAATACTTTTCCTACCATGAAACAAATGACAAAAAATGGAATGAACCTTAAAGTGGAAACTAAGACAATTGTCATAGCTCAAATTTATAAATTTGCACATTGGAAGTACCCAATTCTCCCTTGCAACTACTTGTCATTGTATCTTTCATTCAGATTAAAACCCTAAATAGTTTCAGATAGTATAACTATTATTTTTTAGATTTACTCCTTCACAGTAGAACCAAACCATTTTACTTGAAAACAATGATGATCACGAACCTGTCACTTTTAATTGAGACCTCCCAGCTTGGGATTCTACACCTTGAACTTACTGTATAATTCATGCAAATCTTTCAGAGGTAAAGCTCAGGTAGAGACATGAAGGTACAAAGACCTTTTGATGATGGAGCTTGAAGCATATTGTGGACTTTTTTCTTTTAAAAATTTATTTTCTTGTGGACTTCTTTTTGGGTTACCGGTATAAAGAAAGGCAGACAAACCAAATCTCTCAAATTCTCGTTTTTTTTCCCTATGATTTTTCAATTTTCATTAGATTCTTTGAGGGGAGGGGTCTGATTACATAATTGGTGTGGGACATTTTATGTCCAAGCTTTAGTCAAATTGGACATCTCTGGGTTTTAACCATTTTGGTCGCATTACTGCCTCCCCACCTCTAACACCCCATATATATCTCCTAAGCCAGCATTTTATATTTATCAGCATGCTACCTGTTTTGGAGGAAGGGTAATGGGCATGATCTCAGCCAATAAACTGTGATTAGACATTCTTTCTTGAGTCCTGAGTACAGCCTCTGCACAAAACGGATGCCCACAGGTTTGATCTAAGTTAAAACTACATAACATGGGATCTAATGTTATGTGTTCATGACCCCTTGTTCCTAAAGCACAAGGAAAGACACTCTGTCACACCTCATCCCCCATCCTAATTTTATGGGCAAGGAAGTCTCTTTCACCTAATTGTTTTAGTTTCAAGTTTTATTTATTTAAATCAGACACTTAAGTTATTAGTAGGCTGGCTTGTAAATAGCGCAGAGCTAATTGCGGCAAGCTAGACTGTACACGGATTAATTTAGACAATTTTTTAAACTAAATGAATATTCGATACAACTACAACATGTAAACATTACGGTCTAGGTAAAATGTAAAGGGGAAAACTAGAGACTAAACTTGACTTCAGTTGGAAATTTGATTTTTCATCATGTTAATTAAGGTATCTATCTTGGCATATGAGGTTTTCAGTTTCTAGAATTTCAATTAGTTTTGTTTTAATAGTTTTTTAAAAGAGTTATTGGATAAGTTTTTGAGGCTAGTTGGTATCCCATTCCAGATTTTAACACCAACATGTGAAAAGGCCTTACTTTGAACATTAAGTGCAGATTGTTTGGTTAAAAAATGCTCAGATGTTAATGAGCGTTTGCTGTAGGAATCAAGATGGATGATATAATTGGATGAACCCTTAGTTCTTGTATAAATAACAGGGAACATCCACCTATCTGGATCAGTTATTAACCATTAATATGTGCCACACAAGTGAATAGTGCTTTTCGCGCGCTCTGATTGGTTATCTCAGAGGTGATTAGCAAGTACTATTCACCTCCGAGCAGCCGGCGCGCGAGATTTTAAAATTTCTGACCGCTTGTCAGTATATTGTCACACATTAAGTAATGTTTTGGTCCACTAGTTATTCAGCTTGTGTGATATACTAAAACACCACAGTGTCGGTGAAAGTGGTGGTTATTTGTCTTGGCGCTTTGCGGCTTCGTAAATATCCACCACTATTCACCCCCACTTCAGTGAATAATTCTTAATTATTACCATCACCACCATCATCATCATCATTTTATTAAGTCTTAAATCTCAAACAACTCTTAAAAGCTTACCATCCTGCAAAACACAGCTGATACCACCGCCGCCTTCCTTCCTCAACCATCGATCAATTCGAAATTCTTGTCCATCTATTTCAGCGAGTTTCCTGCAAACATCCCCTTGCGCACCCAAGATCATAACCTCCATGCGGCTCTTCATGTCGTCCATGTTGTTCTGTAAGGTCTCTGGGTCTGTCAGAGGCTCCGCCATAAATTTGGACAAGTCGATCAGTTTCGGCTTTTCGCGCGCAATTGCAAACGAAAATCCAAAAGCCGCACCCATGCCAAGAGCTGAAGCTCCGACACCGAGAAAAATAGCACCAGTTTTACGCATGGTTTTTGCACGAACAACGCGAAAGAAACTTGTTCTGAAACCCATATTAAAGTAGAGAAATTATTTTTCGCGAACCAATACCATGCAACTAACTTCTAACGCTAGGTACTTCATGTATGGAAAACAAATTATATTATTACCCAAGACCGCTGAATATAATTTGCCTAACTGCAGGCTCGACTTTCTTTCAATCGCGAACTCCCGGATGTGACCGCTCTCTTCGTCTGTGGCTTTTGGAAAGGTAGGAGAAATTGTCGAAGGCGACATGAAATCAGGCTCGATCTACCTTCCCTGACGACATCTTCCGCTCAGTCTGCAGTCTTTTTGTCACCTAACAATTGTTGTATGGCCATGTGGATGTATTTTCTTGAATAAATATGAATTCCATGTTTTGGGGCCTTGTTTTCTTCTTATGGTAAACTCAGTGTAAGATGGACGTGTTTTGTGTAGAACAACGTTGGAAAAATAGCTCTGTTTTTCAGTTTTTGCCGTTGTGATCTCATTATAGCAAAGCATTTTGTTTTAAAAATTAACGACGACTCTTGAATCGTTTGTTATAGTTAACGCAATGTACATAAACAAAGTTCAGTTTTCCCATCTCTTGAGTTATCCAACCACATCATTCACATGTGTTCTCGTAGATGGCAAAAGTCCACACACCACGCAACAAGGATCTTGCCCCCGGCATTGGGAGGTACAGCAGATCGGCCATCTATAAAAAGAGGGCTCTGTACAAAAGAAAAAAGACAGGAGTGAAGAAGGAAGTGTCTGAAGAAGCGAAAACCAGAGTCAAAGAGGTTGGAGGAGACAAGAATGGAAGCACAAGGGTTGTTCCTGTTAAGAGAGAGGTGAGGTTGTGTTTGAACTAATAACATACTTGTGTTTGGCCATTTTAATAGAATCAATGGCTAAACAACAGAGTACAGGGCCACCTACTGTTTTTTACACACCACCGAATAACTATAGTGTCCATTGTTATATGCTTCGTTCTTCAAAAGCCTCTGGGAAATATAAGTGAAGTCGACCAAACTGGCCCTGTATTCTGTAGTTGTTCTGAATCAATGATTAGTAGTTGATGTTTTGTTTGAACCTGTCTACTTTTCGCCACATAGCTACAGATCTGGTCCTATTCGCTTGCATGCCGTACATATAACCTAATTTATTATTCAACACATTATGACAATAGGGCTGTTTATGCAAGAGAAAATAAGCTGCGGCTTACTCTGGCCGCGGCTTGCATAAGACGCGAAAGGAACCATTTATATGAGTAAAAACTCCTAGGCCAGGATAAGCCGCAGCTTGACAAAGCTGTGAACGTAGATTTTGTACCATTTATACAGAGTGTTCGCGTCTTATGTAAGCCGTGGCCAGAGTAAGCCGCGGCTTATTATTTCTCGTATAAACGGCCCTATTGTCCAAATGTGGTCAAAGCGTACTCAATATATGTTGTGCGTACTCAACAGATATCCTAAGATACACATAATTTTGTGTCGCAGAGAAAAATGGCAGCTTTTCCAGGTTTTTTGCAATAAATCCTGAAAATTGTGCTTTGCCATTAATGTGTTGAATAAAACAATTATCCTGCTCAATCTTGCACAATATCACCTGATTTTAGTCAACTTGGTGTATAGCAGCTCATTGGCTAAGTAACAGAAGATATTCCATGCGATTTTGAAGGATAATTATTGAGTAAACAGCATTTGAGAGGTCATGTTCATTGATTCATACCAATAACTGTGAACTTTCCCAAACTGCTTTACGTGGTTTTGGGCCTCTACATATGAGCCTGGTTAACCAGGCTGGCTTGGTTAGCAAGATGAATTTTATCATCTGTTCATATGGGAAATTACAGCCTAGTTACCGAGATGAAAAGTGCCGACATGACCATTCATTCATGAAATCTAACAAACAATTCTGGTGAGAACTCTTAACTTTTATTGGTTTTAGAACCTCAAAATCCTTTGTCTTTACTTTAACAATCAAAATAAATTATTCCAAACTATGAATAGAAGAAAAAAAGTTGTACAGGTCAAATACTGTCCATTTTACTTACAAAAATGCATTGCATTATTTTCATCCCGGTAACCAAGCTGGAGTGTTAATACTGCAAAAATTCCAGCCTTTGGGCGACAAGGAGATCTTAGTTTTTGCCCAAATTTACTATGCTGGACACCCTGAATTTCAAAGATTTAGCGTTTTGGGATCCCAAATATTTTTCTTAGAGCACAGTCTTGAAAAACAGTATTTTAAGATTCCCAACTGTAACCAGAGAACAGTCAGATGCACCGTAAACATTTGCTGTGACATCCTCTTGTTTAAATGTAATTGTACTACAGAAAGTAGTTTAAATCAAGGTCTTTTTGTTTAGTACACTCTCATAGGTGAAAAGCTGGATTCTGTTTTAACAGCCTGAAGTAGCACACTGGTTGTCTTTTTTAATTTGTAACACTGTATTTAACTGAAAACTTTCAACTTTGTACCTACTGTTTCAGTTGACTTTGTTTTCTTGCTTTAGTCACGTTATTATCCAACTGAAGATGTGAAACGCCCCTTGAGGAACCGACGCAAGGCTAAGCCCACCAAACTGAGGTCTTCCATCACTCCTGGAACAATTCTTATTCTTCTTGCTGGTCGTCATAGGGGCAAGGTCAGTTGGAAAAAAAATTGAGTTTTATTGAGACTGGGCTGTAACAAGTACAATGCCCTGTTAACAAGGAGAGTAGGTGACAGTTATCCAGAATGTTTGCATACGTTAGATGACCTGTAGCAAAGTTCTTGTTTTCTTACAATGTTATGATAGCTGAAAAGTAAGCACTGTTCCTTTAAAATGTGATGTTGTATTTAACATGCAAACCAGCTTAACCAGTCTTCAGGCAGGAAATAATGAATATTGTTTGGACTGTGAGTTTATCTTTTCCAAGATCTTGGCCCTGGATGCTAACATTCCATTGTTTTCCCTTGCAGAGGGTTGTCTTCATCAAACAGCTTGCTTCTGGTCTCCTTCTTGTCACTGGTAAGAACAGTCACAATTCCATCAGCACTCCTGCTCATGTTTTTGTTGAACTGTTTTTTATAGGCACCATACCATCACCAAGAGTTTCCCCTATAAATTCTTTGCTCTGTTAACATTACCACAAAGTCATTTTGATTCCACTAGAATTGTTGATCAAGAGGAAGATATACCGTATTTATTTGACTATAAGCCGAGTGATTTTTCCATTAAATTAAACCACCGAAAGTAAATTTTCCACCAGAGAAGGGGAATCGGCATATAGCTGATAATATTCGGGGGGAAAAAATTTGGAGACCCAACGACAACAATAAAAACAGGTACCCAGTAGGGTACACGAGTCTAGTGCTTCGAACTGATAATATTTGTGACTGATTTCATATGACATATCAAGGGTTGGAAACAAATGGAACCTGGCATGGACACCATTCTGTAGGTCAGGGGCATTCGGGTACAACTTGGAGGAGGAGGAGATGGCTGGGAAATGCCTTTGTGAAATATATGCGGTTCATGGCATTTTCAAAATACTTTAAATAGGCCATACATTTCACTTGGGGGAGGAGGGGTCTCATTTTTTCTAAAAATAAATTCAGCATTATGTTTAGTATGTGCCCAACGTGGGTGCAATTTTGGGAGACAATTTTGAAGAACAACGTGCAAAATCCTACAATCTTGTGCTGAGACATGAGGCTGGACTTATGAAACTGAGACCACACAATAAAAATGAAAAATATCTATATCAAACAGGAGACAAGAAGGTCAAGTTATAAATACATGTTACATTTTATTGGTGACATTACCAAGTTTTTATCATCATAACCGCAACAAGTTAAAAAATGTTCAATAACCAGATAGTTTGTCACGTAAACTTGTGAATAAAATATAAACTGATCAATGTTGACTTTGGGTATGATTTTAATATCTTAATTCATACCAAGAATTGAAGAAACGAATAACCAAACAAGAACAAACAATTTAGTACTGCTATTGTAGTTATTTCACATGAAACTACCTAGTTATTGTGCACTTGCACAAACAAAAATATAGAAATTTGATGTAACACTGTGTCAAGTCTTAAGATGTACATAGCAATGAAAACTCAGACTGTATTAGTCAGCAAAAAACTGCACAACAATTCTTGCAGTTTTATCTACAAACATCTGTGGAACTGAGTGTAAACATGTTAACATTCGCGTTAACATTTGATTTGTCTTCGACAGAGCGATAAATGTCATCCTCAAAAGAGGGTTTATTGTCCTAAAGACGGTTTATTGGCCTCAGACGAGGGCTTTTTGTTGTCAAAAGAGGAATCATACTAATCTTACACGCACATGCAGTCTGCTTGAATTGATCACAACTGCTTTTGAACGCCTTTTAACCTATATTTGTTCGAACCATCGACCTAAAAGTGGTGGAACACTCGCAATACCTTTTGCTTGATTGATTCAATTCATGTTAAGAAGACTTGTAGCAAGTGTTAAAACCAAATCTAGAATAATTCAACGTAAAACGTACCAGCATCTTCATGTCTTCAGCCACAAGAATCTTCAGCGCAGATTTCGGATGCAGCATGTCCACGAACAATTTTCGTTAGATACGATGTTTTCAAGTTTTCGGATCGATTGAGAAATATGGCAACAGCATTCGTCGATACTCCAACGTGCCTGTCTTGTTGTCTGTTTGCGTATCCACGTTTTCGAATCGATTGAAGAAAATCAAGTCAATACTCCAACGCAATTGTGGACAGTGAACAGCTCTGAGTAGATAGAGTCTAGAGCGCATGCGCACTAGACTCAAATAATGAGAGATGAAAACAAGTTTTCTGTGTTATCATTGACTTAATTGTATATGTGGTGGCTCCTAAAGGAGCTGTTTGTTAGTTTTGTTTCAAGGAAGCTTTCATCAGTCATTGTCATACATTGAGTAAAGAAAATGTTTAGAAATACATGGTTTGTTCCATGATTTGTCTTTTGATCACATGCTATGTTTGGTCCACATTGACATCACACTTAACCCATTTGTTACTTCACATACCCTCCTTTAAGCTTGTTATCTCCACAGAAATAGTCACATTTCCTGTGAATTAATTGTGTCTACTTTGTGATGTTATTTGTGGAAGAAATTCTTCAATAAACTTGAGCAAAACCATCCTGTTTCTGCTTTTGGGATCAAGCACAATTGAGCGTGACTCAAAGCACGTTGCTGGCTTGGTAACCTCTCTCACCTAGCCTGCCAGGTCATACAAGATGGCGGATTGTTTACAACTTCGTTCTTTTGTCTTTTGGAAGTGTTTTGAGCTTTTTTAGCATAAAAAAGTTTCAAACAATTCCTAAAAGTTACAAGGTTCGTTAAAATTCCTTTATGTTGAAGGTATGGCATTGAGTTTTATAGATTTTCAACATTATTCTCACTGAAGTGTGGCACACAATTGATGCGGTTTTTTTTTCTCCACGGAACTTCAGTATTCAATTTTTGAGTCTTGGCTTATAGCCAAGAGGTTTCTGGGTTTTATTTGGTGAACATCTGATCACTACTCCACTTGCTAAGTTTAAGGTCTCGGCTTATAGACAAATAAATATGGTAAGTTGAGCTGAACAAATTGATCAGTTTAGTGGTTTTTCCAACCTAACTTTTTTTAATCTGCAATCCTTTTCCATCCTTGCTGAAATTCTCTAGACATCACAGGCAAAGATATCAGTTGTTTTGGGCACAAGTGTTACGATTTTTCAACAAAACTGTGTCATTTTTTGGATTGCCAATTTGAAATGAAAAGTGCTTTGTAAACAGCTTTGTTTTCCTTTCAAACATCGAATTTCTAACTGCTGGCACATGTTGTAAGCACAGTGGATTAAATTATTGAGTTCTGATTGGCTGAGACTTGTTTTGTAGCTAAGTGAAATTGTGGTTTCCTAATTACATGTAATTCATTTTTATCTCATTAATATTCTTATTTTCAATTGTTTAGACTTAACAATTGTAGGGCTCGGAGCATAACCAACCTATGTCGAATTTTGGGTCATTTTTCGATTTTTCCTGGCTTTGTCTGAATTGTTGAGAGTAAACTGCAATTTGATTGAAAGAAGATATAATGCAGTTTGCAAACCACTCTCGTGGAAGGTTGGTTTCTTTGTGTATGCAAGAAAAAATGCATTTTTTGCACACATTATATCTCCAAAATGAAAAAAAAATCGGTGAAAAAAATACCAAACAATGTTTTTCAATCGAATTGCAGTCCACATGCAGAAATTCAGACAAATCCGAGCAAAATCGAAAAACCACCCAAAATTTGACATAGGTTGGTTATGCTCCGAGGCCTTCAATTCTCTTAGAATCTGCTCATTAACATTCATGAAAACAATGCCCAAGGGTGTTCTTTATTTGAAAACTAAGCGCCAAATGCTCGTAACTGAGGAGAAAAACTGGACATGAAATGATTGACAGGTAGAAAGGATTGTTCCATAGTGTGACGTAGATTAAAAGTTTTGGTGGTTAAAACATCGATACTTACGCTCACTTTATACGCAAACTGCCTGCCGGAGCTCCCGACTCCATCCGTGCTAGCTTGTTTGATTTAATCGAATTATGTCTGTTTGCCTGTTCGCTCGGTGGTCGAAGGACATCATGAAGTCTGTAGACCCGCAAGTCTAATACGGCTGAAAGAAGCCAGTTGTGTTTTCTCTGCTTGCCAAACCATGATTTCACTCTCCGGTTTGGGAGTAGAGATTAAGAGCCGGGCAGAAAAAAAACTCTGAAAGCATCTCTCGTCTAAAAAGCGGCTCGGCTTTGCTAGTCTTGGTCCATTTCTGAAAGGTTGCCATGCTAGAATTTGCGAAAAGGAGAGGTGTTTTTGGAGTTTAGGGCAAAATAATCAGTGATGTTTGCGGAGTGCCTTTCGCTCGTGGAGGACATAACATTCCCACAATTCATTGCGGCAGAAGAGGGCGCTGTCTCGCGGGCCACTGAAGCTGTGAAACAGTTCGTTCGGAAACATTACGGAGAATTCATCCGAGAGAGGGAAATCAGCATGACAAGAAGCCTGTCCGTTTTCGATGAGCACAGTACCGCTCAAAAGTAAGTTACCACCCTCGCGCGTGAAGCGAATCGCGTCGCGCGCTACGCGATTCTCGCCGCGCGCTACACGAATCGCGTCCCGGGCTACGCCATTCGCGTAGCGCGCAATGTCCTGGAAACTGTAAGTATATTGACCTGAAGTTCTCTCACCATTTAATATGCCCATTGTAAAGCAACAATAGTCGTTTTCAATAGTCAATTTCCAGTGTTCGCAAAAGCCCGCTAAGAAGAAATGAATATGCGTATTAAAAAAAAATTGATCAATCATTGCCGGAGATCAGAAGGGCAGCGTGCGCTACGCTTGCAAATTCCCTGTCAAACTGTTTTCTCCTCGAAACTTTGATACACTGAGATCGACATATTAATAACTTTTAAAAACTTACATACACAATATGATGTACATGAACATGCTTTTCTGTCTTTCAAAGTGGAGACATTCCAAGGAATTCTACCGCCGTGAGCGCCGCATTCAATTCGCTTCCCTTGGACACAAGCTTCTTCCTACACTGTAGATCAAACTGCCAAATTTTCGGCTCGTCCATAAGCCATGACTGATGCTTGATACTTTTTGTTAGCTTTTTATTCATCTGATTCTTGACAACTAGCCGTTAAAAAATTGAAAATGTTGGTGAGTTGGCACGGAGTTTGAAGTGGCAAATTAAAAACAGATCGAGCCGTAGATAAGCTCATTGAACTTCGACCGGCGTAATTAAGCAGAGCACGTGCGAGGCCTCCGAACTACTCTTCGGCAAATCTCTTTTCCACGGACAGACTCTACTGGATTAAAAGCTGCACAAGTTTACAAAGTTATGATACGATTGAGCACCGGCGTGTCAAATAAACAAAACATTTCACATACAACTACCCAAACTTATGCGTCTTCACCATTGCCAGAATGAACTTCAGATTTCTACATGATAAAAGTTTTCGTGCACAAAGAAGGAAATAAATAAACTCCGTTCTGTTTCGGGTTCTATGCCTTGGCTTCTCATGAACTTTTCGGTCATGTTGAGTGGAAATGGAAATTACACAGACAGCAGTTTTTGCAGTTTTATGCAAATTTGCGATCTGAAAGCAAAACCTGGCCGGTCATTAGCCATTTGTTTGTGCCGAACTAGCTCTTGATTATGTCCTCAACGAATTTAGAAAACACGACCATTTAAACATATCGACGACAGAAGCAATAAAAATTCAACTAAATTCAGCACTAGTGGGAGTAACGAATTATGCTTATCATTCGCAATTGATCATTCGTTGGTTTTTTTGTTTACAAGTTTTCAACTCAATGATGCTATATTTATTTGCACAGAAGTGAACTACACGTATGAACGACTCAAATTCGGCAGAACGATAGCTGCATTTGGAAAGTGTTACGCGAATTTAATTGATGTCACGTTGTAAAATCATCCGAAATTTATGCCAAAAATTTCCGCTTTAGTGACTCTCGCGCGACGCGATTGCGCAGAAAATGCAACGCGACTAGCAACTTACTTTTGAGCGGTACTGTATCTTGAAAACAATCCAGGGAAAAGTTGCATTGGCGTGCGTGGCAAATATTACCAAGTGCGGAATATACTCGTGGTTGGTTGTCGAGTTATGTAAACACAGGTAGACATGCTGCCGAATTTCAACATATAACTCACTTTTGCGTCGATCAACTCAGTTATTTTGATTCTATGGAGTCTTGTAAACATCAGCAAAAGGTATTTACAAACGAGATAAAAAACCAGCGAAAAAGTATTTGCATGCGAGACATTATAACAAGTCGTTGTGTCACGCATCAGACGATAGGGATTAAATTTCACATCTTATGCAAATATTCACGTTTTGAAGCCAACAAAAATAGTGAAGTATTTTCTTCCAATTTTTTCACTGTCGTCATTTACGTTGATTTGTGATACG
This sequence comes from Pachyseris speciosa, assembly GCA_016490735.1. Classification (NCBI taxonomy): domain Eukaryota; kingdom Metazoa; phylum Cnidaria; class Anthozoa; order Scleractinia; family Pachyseridae; genus Pachyseris; species Pachyseris speciosa. Next base: position 45,530 of record JAEMWC010000283.1, read on the forward strand.
ATTTTCATTCCACTGGTTCCATTTGACGACGAAAATGAACCCTTCAAAATCGTTTCAAATGACCAAAGCACGCAAAATGCCAGTCAAAGCTCTGTTTTGAAGCGGAAACTGACGGGAAACAGCTTACTCTTTTAACTCTTAATTTTGCCCTTGAACATCATTAACTCGAATTTTCGGTGTTGCTCACAAACAGAAGTTGTTGGTATTGGCCAACGCCAGTAAGTTAAGCCAGAACTCCGAGCAGAAGAGATCACGTTTACTAACCGAAGACAAGATGCAAATACAAAGCAAACGGTAAATACAAAGCGGTAATATAGGTAGCAAGCTAATTATGCGCGAAACGTGTGACAATGACTAAACATCAGCGTGCAAGCAAAGCGAAACGACAGCGTGCACAATGTGTCACGCTACGTAACTAAACAACAATACGAAATATGGCGTGACTTCTTCTTTCTTCCCCTTGCCTAAGTAGATGAGCAATAAACACAAAGCAAAGTTCGGCTGTGGATTGGTAATAAAAGGGCAGTTACAAATATATAGCTAGAGGTCACTGCGTAAATTAAATACTACATCACAGTCAGGTATTAGTGTGGAGTCAAGCACGGAGTTCGTAGGGGCAGCTAAGTGACATAGTCCTTGAGGTAACTCGGACGACGGGTAGGACGGCCAGACCGGCGTGGGCCAGATGAGAAAGCAGACTCTGAGATAGGAGCATCAATGATGTCAGACATGCTTCCACCCGGGAGAGGAGAAGACTCGGGCACAGGAGTAATGTCAGACTGAGGATCTGGAGGAATAGCGAGCTCGCTAGGAACTAAAGCAGGAGCAGGATTCGGAGTGCTCTGAGGCGTAGGAACGTGAGCAGGTTCCTCGACAACGTACCCAGGCTCCTCGTCGATATCTTTAAGGTACGAGTTGGAGCTGTAACGGCGAGAAAGGTTAGAAGTCGTCTCTACTAGGTCAGGAACGCGATAACATTCAGACAGTTTGACGCGATAGGATGTAGAATGCAGCTGTGAACCAGTGAACTTACGTACGTTGCACCACAGGCCATCTACGGAGACCACAAGATACCGACTGCGGGCATGCGTTTTGGAACCATCAGAGGTAATGTAAACTAAATCGCCGACCTGAACGGGCATGGAAGGGCGAGGACAGCATCCAGGAGCTTTGGATCTCTCACTAGCGGGATGGTTACCGAGCCGCAAAGAGTGCTGTTGTCAAACAACTTGGAGGTCAGAAAAAGGGATCTGTGCGTTGGTGAATTGGTCGTGTTGAAGCCACATCTCGCGGGCAGACAATCCTCTGTTGCGGATACGGGTGTTGAGATTGGCAGTCGCCACAGCTAAGGAGAGAGGAGTGATTGTACCACCCTCAGGGCAAATATGGAGGAGCTCATCACCAAGTTCAGCTACGCATTTCTCTGCCACAGGATTCTTGTTTGGGTTTTTTATTCGACCGACTTCTACAGCAAAGCCATACTGCCTAAGGATTTCATCGCCGCACAGCGAAGCGAAGGCAGGAGCGGGATCTACCCTTATCACGGAAGGGGGGCCAGACAGAGGGCGCAGCTCAAGGCACAATCGGAGGAGACCAGAGCGAATGGAATCACGACGTTCGTCATCTAACAAGCAGCTAGCAGTGAAGGACGTGGAGGTCTCGCGGACGACAAGTATCAACTGACGGTAGCGTTTTATAACGTCTGCAGCGAAGGAAATACCAAAGCTGTCAGGAGGATCGGAGGTTGACTGTTCAACAAGACTGGAGGGAACTTTCTTCAGAGAAGAGCATAGGTGACAACAATGCGAGTACCGTTCCAGGGCTTTGTCCAGATCTAAGGCGAAGAAGTAACGCTGTGAGACCAGTTTCATTTGGTGACGGGAAGGGTGGTCCAACTTAACGTGCAGGGCAGCAAGGAAGCCATCAACGACGGAACGGGGGATGACTATACACTCACGGGGCGCAGCGAATGGTTCGTCACATTTACGACGAGCAGGCCGTCACGGGAAATGGAGACTAGGTTTAGGTAACGCTTGACGTCTTTGATGTTTGTCAGCTTCTTTGACGGGCGGGTTCCCTGGTTAAGATGAGAGTGGACACCCCTTAAGTCAGGGCACTCTAGCTGCGATTGGAGCCAGGCGGAACGGCTGGTGAAAGGAAGGGACGTCTTCCCCGATAACACGTCGTGAACAGATATGGGACGTACAGCCAGATCTTCAGCCTCGGATACAAATGAACAGACTTGGCAGCGAGGGTCGTCGCAAGCGGGTGCGTTACGACTGGCAAAGTCAGAAGGCAAGTTCGCAGAGCCGGCCAGGTGAAGCAGCGTGACTTGGTAGCGGCTAACGGATGATAAGAATGAAGTCACTCATGGGCTGGAAGAGAACTGGCCACGGCAGAGCTTGTCAAAGGCCTGAACACAAAGCTTGCTATCAGTCAGTACATAAGTCTTAAACTTTGATTGAATTATATAAGGAGCGAAATGCTTGACAGCTGCTGCAATGGATAATGCCTCTATTTCACATGGTAACCAGGAAGCTTGATGTTTTTTAAACTTGGCACTGAAATATCCGGTGAGGGGGAGCTTCTGGTCCCGAAGTACATAAAGCATTGCGCCAAGGCCATTCATCTTGACAGAACCATCGGTCGCGATCCAGAGCTGATCATCGGGCTTGGGGAGAGTGATGGATCTGTTGGACATGAGTGCTTCTTGACACGAGCGAAAACACATCAGGAGCTCATCAGACCAGGAAATGGTATCCTGAGACTGACGACCAGCCGTAAGTGACTCGAGAGGAGCGAGGAGTTTAGCAGCTCCACTAAGGACCCGGCCAAGCATCTTGTATGACCCAACAAAGGCACGGAGGCCGCGGACGTTCTTGGGAGGCTCGCAAGAAGCCAGAGCAGCTACACGATGGGGAGAAGCGCGAATCGAGCCTTGGGACCATATCCAACCGAGAATGGTGGTCGAGGCTGGGCAGATTATGGTTTTCGCAGGTGAGAGGCGAAGGTCGCAGCGATCAAGAGCCGTGAGGACCTTTCGCCAGTTTGTAAGGAGCTCTTGGTGAGAATTACCACCGCAATACAAGTCGTCGGCGATCTTAGCGACACATCACTCCTGAAGGAGATCGCCCAGGACGCGGCACATCAGCTCCTCGAGGGCTGTCTCAGAACCAGGGATTCCCATGGCGCAGCGCGTGTAGACACGAACACCTCTGAAGGGAGTAACCACGCCACAATACTTCATGGAGTTCTTTGCAAGCGGGATTTGGTAGAATGCCTGGGACAAATCAGAGACTATGATGTACTTCCAGCAAGCAATCTTGAGAAGGGTGGAGTCCACGTCTGGCATTAGTGAGGGCTGAGGTTTACTATAGCGGCCCACGTCAGTAAAGGCTGTGACCAAGCAGAAGCCGCCATTCCTCTTCTTCACTAGGAAGGAGGGATTCAGATATTCCACCACAACCTCTAAATCTTCTGGTCGACGGAATACACCTTGAGACTCAAGTTCGTCAAATTTGGTTTGAAGCAGGTCGAGTTGGTCACGAGAGTACTGAGGGACACGCCCTTTGCGCTGGGGAGGCTCGACAGGTCCCATATTCACAACTCCTTCAATCGGACCGGCGGCTCCATTATAACCAGGGATGCGGGAATCGAAGACCAATTGGAACTCCCTCAGGAGCGAGACGAACGCGGCTTTCTCAGAGGAGGATAACAAACCATCAGGGTCTACATGTACGGACTCAATAAGGGAAGAGGGAGGAACAGTAAACTTTGGAGATGGTTCGGCGGCTTGAGTTGAGGAGGACTCTGTGGGAGATTCCAGAACAGTTAGACGTGCTTGGCATAAATGGTCGTGCTTACGGACAAGTAAGGGCTCTTCGGTATTGTTGAGAAGTCTCAGCTTACCGCCAATGGATTGCACAATATCAGGTGGAGGCCAGGTGTGAGTAGTTTTGAGGTGACTAGAAGAGACCGAATCCATGCGCGGCTCGATGGCAAGTGTAGCATCTTTAAGCAGCTCTGAAGGGGCGTCGATTTCAAGGAATTCTCCCGGCCAGACGGTGGTGTTAGTGTTCGGGGCGCGAAGGAGGTGGCAAGCTCTGACAGCGTAGTGGGTCTGAGGACTTTGAGAACAGCCATAAGACGCCACGTCACACCCAGCGATGATAATCTCACGTTTAGCGGGACGGACTGTGATGTCATTGGAGGTCATGAAGGGCGTTCCAGCCAGTATGTCAACATCAAGATCCTCGACAACGAGTGCTTCCAGAGTAAGTGGTCTACCATGACGAATCAGAGGAAGGCGAGTCTCACCAACAACAGCTAACGGGGTACAACCGTCGGCCTGCAAAGCGGTCTGGGAGCTTTTAGTCACCTTAGCACCAATGTGCCGAGCTAGGGAGGCTCTCATCATATTAGTTTCTGCGCCAGTGTCGATTGTTAGACGTAAAGGGTGATAACTGTAAAAAGCGTGAAGGAATGGAGACTGTGAGACGTTTACGCGGCGAGTAACAGGAGGTTCCATAGTAGGTAGAACTCCGGAGGGACAATGCGGCATATCTGAGAATTCTTGAAAATCTGAAGGGCCAGGCTGATCAAGGCTGTGCTGGTAATCATAACTGGTCTCATCTAATTCAATGCCAGTCACTTGGCGAGCCCTGGACATGAAGAGACGGTCAGGTTCGGGCAGAAACTTGCAATTGCTGAGGAAATGAGACCGAAAATTTGGGCGACCAGCCTGCTGGCAAAGAGGACAGGACTTGACAGCTCGAGGCTTGGGTAGTAGCCTGCGACGAGCGGAAACAAATGAGCGATGATCAGTCGGGGGAGCAGAGCGTAAGACTTTGGATTCATCACTGGTGTGGAGTTCGTCAAGTAACGACTCGAGAGCTTGAGAGATCTCAGGTTTCACAGAGGCCAACGACCTACTACGTAACTCGGTTCCATATTGCTGTTTCACAAGCCGCGGAAGGCTGGGATGGAGTAGGCGTAACCAGGTAAGAACAACAAAATTTTCAAGGGATGGAGATAGTTCTTCATCAGTGTCAGGAATCTCTCCATGATGAGTGATTCCGCTGGATGTAGTGAGCAGGTTGTCCTCAATGAAGGCCATTAAGCTTTGGAATAAATCCTCAGGATGTTGTTGAGAAATATTCGCGAGGTCCAAGAAACGGGAACCGGTTAACTGCAAGCCATAATGCTGCCGGATCGTTTGCCAAACGCCGCTAATAGATGTAGAATTCTTGACGATTGAGCTCCGGGGAATGTTAGGGGCATAATTGGCAATTTGGCCGAGCATCATTTCCAAATGTGTTACCTTTTGTGCAGCAGTCCTTCTTCTCGCCGCTGAAACAGATTCAGGATCGTTGGAGAAACCACGTAGAGGCGTAGCGTTTGTTTTTTTTCCCCACGACGATCCATCAGTAAGAAAGTCTGCAAAGTTCGGATCGAGGGAAAGGATGTACTTTAAATTGTTTTCCCAGGCATCGATCGAAGTGATAGTTTCATTCGAAGAAAGCGACCACTGTTTCAGCGCTCTGTGTGAAGTCATCGAGTCTACGATTCACGAATTCTGGTTTGGTTGCTCAGAGAAGCGGCAAATATCGAAGAACACTGTAACGTCCTTGTCTCTATGGGTTCTTGGAAGAGTCGGCGCTGCCACCACGCCAGTAAGTTAAGCCAGAACTCCGAGCAGAAGAGATCACGTTTACTAACCGAAGACAAGATGCAAATACAAAGCAAATGGTAAATACAAAGCGGTAATATAGGTAGCAAGCTAATTATGCGCGAAACGTGTGACAATGACTAAACATCAGCATGCAAGCAAAGCGAAACGACAGTGTCACGCTACGTAACTAAACAACAATACGAAATATGGCGCAAAACCTATCTTCAAGTAAAAACAGCCGTCTTTAAAATTTTATTCTATTTCTCAGCCGACAGCAAGCTTTTTGAGCACTGAGTTAAACAGCCGTCTTTAAAAATTTAATTCTATTTCTCAGCCGACAGCAAGCTTTTTGAGCACAGAGTTAGAATCAAGTCCAATCCTGCTGTATGCCGTTTTCAACCAAACCTCACTCTTCAGCACTTCACTTATACCGGCCAAAGCCTTTCCGAAAGAATTAAGAGTCAACCAAGAAACCTGTGTGCTCTTTTCATTTCAGAGGAATCCTTTAAGCTGATCAAGACTCAAAATATGCCGCTTACTTGAACTTTAATGTTTGCGAAGTTTAGACAACAGTGAATTTTTTAACAAACGCCTTCTACAAAGATAACACGCAATTAGCCAGAACCTTATTCTGTATAATATACAAACGATAAAATTAGGCATAAATTAACGGCTAACTTTTTCCAATACATAACTGAACAATAGTTTAGCCATAAATTAATGGCTAAATTTAACATATATACATTATACTGAACAACGATTTATGAAGTGATAAATAACCAACGAGGCGCGTAGCGCCGAGTTGGTTATAATCATTTCATATCCAGCAAGCCCGAGTAGAATAATTGTTTTATTAAAAACTCTATGATGCATAATTGGGAATCTGAACAAAAAAAGTGGAAGAAAGGAACTCGGAGAAAGAGGAAACCGAAAAAAGGAAACATTTGTCCATCACATGACTAATCAAAAAGGGTGTGAAAACCTTTCGGAGTGTTGCAACGTTTCCTAGCAAAGTTGAATGAACTCAATGAAACAGTGTCTGAGAATAACGTTGAAGCTTCAGTTTAGGGTCCTTTTTGGAAAAAGTGCAGAGTTTATTTTCTCTGAATGGTTGTAAATGGTCAGTAGTTTGGTAAAAAATATTCAGTCATTGCTCAAAGAGGGTGGAACGGCTTTCATGTAGATGTACGAGGAAGCGAATCCATCAAAACAACAGTACCATGGGCGAATTTCATCAAAATGAAGACAAAATTTCAATTTATTTTGATGGACTGGATCACTGTCTCATCAGACCTGGTCAATAACAAGATTTATGATATGACTGTCTCCTTCAGCGGTCAAGATGAATCAATTCTCCTGCTGTTATTGGCTACCCGCGAGGTCAAGATGGAGCCATCTTGACCTCTCAGGATAGTCCGTTCGTCCTGCGTTTTACTGTCTCTTAATAGCGTCCTTTGAGTCATATAATAAATCCTTTATTGACCAAGCTTGTTCGGTCAAGATGACGGGATATTGGCCTCGTTCTTTTTTTGCGTGTTTATGGACCTCAACTTCGTCTCAGTCCATAAAGACACAAAAAAAGAACTTGGTCAATATCCCGCCATCTTGACCTCACGGTTGGCCAATAACCCATATATATGAGGGATAAGTAAGACAAATGTCCAGGCTATGCCTCAAGAAATGGCTTAGAGAATTTTGTCTCGATGCGTGGAACAAAAAATGAAACCGCAGCCAAACAGAATAGCAAAAACAACAACAACAGCGATTCTTCATATTTTTTACAAAACATATCTGTAAGTGGAAAGTTTGAAACTGGTGATTGATACATTGCAGCAAGTGCAGGTCAGAACATTTTTAATGTGTGTTAATTGATTGGTGTCACTGATCGCTGGAGAGGTTTTCAGTAGTGGATTATTGCTGCAAATTTTAGCTTAAGTTCTTGTTTGTTCAGTTTGTTTTGAATAGACTGGCCCAAGAGCCCGTGACACTTGTTGTTGAATAGATATTTTCAATTTCGTTTAGTTAAGTTCAAAATCTCTTTCGGTATCTCTGTAAATAAGAGGGGGCTTTGTTATTAGCTAAACATCAAGAGCCTGGAAAATTTTCTTGGTGGTGCAAACAATTTTTTAATGAGATCCCAGCACTGTTTCTTGTTGTTCTAAAACACTAGTAATGAAAAGTTGAATTCCGTTTGTATTTCGTTTCCAGTTTTGAAATTTCTACTTGTTAATTCCGCTGTGAGATGACTAATGTTTTAATGGCTGCCATTTCGAGGGAAATTTTTATTGAGCTTTCTCTGTTTGCTGAAGCGTTCATTGACCATATAAGGTAGTGCAGGTATATGAGCTGAGAGCCTGTGTCCGGCTAGCCAATGAAAATGCTGGAAATATGATATCCATAGTTCAGTTTTTAATAATCTTGATTATCCAGACTTTTCACTCCATTCCTGTTGAGTCTGGATAACCAAGGTTTGACTGTAGTATGTATAGCAGTTCCTGTTTGTAAAATTCAGTTACCAGTGTGTTTATCTCACTTGAAAGATACCAGCCATGAAATTTGACCCTACCCCATGAATACATTAAATGTGGCTAAATGAAAGTTAGGCTAAGTTAAGCTCAAGACAATGCCGGTCAGCAGTCTTCCTATGTACTGGACACAGGGGCGGCCCGGGAGTTTTTGCAGGGGCACTTTGTGACGCTTTGAAGCAGTTGTTTTTCTTGCCTTGTTTGTCCAAAGGTCATTTGCTGTTTGCTCAAGCTTGACTGCAGTTAGCTGTTGTGTTATTTTTGCTCCCACTCCCTCCCCCCCTTCTCTATGGTAAGTATGAGGTAAGTATTCCACTGATTAGTTCAGTGTGACAGTGCCAGGTGGTCTCCGTTGGCAAGATTGCCATGGATACCTCCTTGCCGCCAAAGTTCAGCCCGGCTCCACCACCTCTCAGGCACCTGTTCCCAAGCTCATCTGTTGGTGATGAGTTTAAAGAGGCTCTTTCACAACATTTTAATGTAATTTTTAAAAACTAAGCTAAAAGATGTATTCACACCAATCAAACACCGCTGTTTTTTTCCTATTTAGGGCCATACAAGGTTAATGGTGTTCCTCTGCGACGAGTGGCTCAAGCTTATGTCATCGCTACTGACACTAAACTGGACTTGAGTAGCTTCAAGCTGCCTGAGCGCCTAACTGATGACGTCTTCAAACGAGAGCTGAAGAAGAAGAAACGTTCTGAGGACATGTTTGAAGATGCTCAGGAGGTACTGATTTTATGGTTTCCGTCCCCTTTTGACCCTACCCAGCTGTTGGCAGGGGCAGGGGAGGGGGTGTCATTTAAACATACCTTTTGAGTATCCCAAGTTATTTCTTTCTGTTGAAGAAGTTAAATCCAAATATATTTTACTGCTTGTGAAAACAAATTGCCTTGTTGCTGAAAACCTTACTGAATCCCCTCCTCCTACATTAAAACTTTTCCCCTTGCTGCTCTCTGTTTTAAACCCATTCACAACATTGTATCTATGCCCCACCTGGAAACCAGCTTTTGTACTTGTGTGTGGCTAGTGTAGTTAAATAAAGTTATACTGTACCTATCTACCCCTGGGCATTATTCCTTTTAATTATTAATTCTAAAGCAAAGCTACAGCACTTAGTGACTTTTTGTCAAATTAACTTGGCAACCTGTTTGGTGTGACTTGTCATTGTTCAAATGGGAACAACATTTTGGTAGGTGCTGTTTTTTTTCTTTTTCTTTCTTTCTTTCTTCCTTTGGGAGTTGTGGAAGGACAAATTATTTTCAGCAACAAAAAATCTCCTTCAAGCAGTCGACAAGCAAAGAAAAGGGCTTGTGCACTCAACTTACACATGTATGCTCTTGAAACCCATATGTAGTGGTACTCTGGAAGAAGGGACTTTTCCCTGTTAAATTTGAAGGTGCTCTTAACTTGAATCAGGCTTAACACTTTAAACCCCAGGATCAATGTGCACATTCTCCATTTTTCCATTTAATTTATTTTGTATAATGCTTGTTGAGATAGCTAATGCCTTGGTCTAACATCAAGGCATTTCAAGCTGGCCACAGCTGGAGCTCAAACGGTTAAAATGGGTGTGGTTCTTTTGATATTGAGTTGTCCAACCTTCATTCTAAACAATAATAGGGTATGAATAGGGCCCCTTACCATTTACATGGTAAACCCAGAAATTCTGGTTGGAAAATAAAATGGTACATACAATTCCATTTGGAATGTTTCACAAATTATAGGCCATCGGCTTATTCAAGGCGCTTTTTTTCTTTTCTTTTTGAGCTTTCCAATCGATACCAGTACATTTATGATTTGTCCATTTTGCATTTGGACAAGGTGCAGCACTGAACATTTTCACCTAAAATTTCTAACCGGATGGGTCGTGTATCTGGTAAGCTCCCTAGGTCTCCCATTTTTCCTCACAGCCCCTCCCTCGCCCCTCTATCTTCTCTCTTTTTACAACCACATCTGTGGTACAGGTCCGAAGTCACTCTGTAATGAATTGCAGACCCATTAGTGCTTCATGTTAGCCCACATATTTTGTCTTTGTGTAAAACCCAAGGTGGCTGATGACCATATGAAGTGAAATACTGGAAAACAGATCTCCTGCTAAGCAAGGCAACTCATCACCAGCCTTTTATTTAATTGCTGTTATTTTATATACTTAACAGTTTACAGCAAAAAGAAAGAAAAACACATTCTGGCAAAACCTAACGGGAAGCACTCAGCTATCATGATACTCTGAAGGCCTGCCCTTTTCTGCATTAAAAAAGCTTTCTTAAACACCACATTACCAACATCAAGTTCAATTTCTTATTTCATTTGAACTTAACGTTTGAATGCAGCAATATTTGGAAGAACTTGGTTTCTTTTATTATCACCAACGTTGACTATATTTTGTTTGAAAAGAATGCTTGTGGAATTGGAAGAACAAAATGCTTGTGTTTCTGTTATAGGAAAAGAAGCCAAGTGAGGAACGTGTGGAAGACCAGAAAACAGTGGACGATCAGATTCTTCCTGAAATCTCCAAGGTGCCTCAGCTTAGGAAGTACATGAAGACCTTGTTTTCACTTAGAAAGGGGCAGTACCCACACATAATGAAATTCTGAACCAATTTGTGTGAATTACTGGAATAAAACCTTACAACACCAGATTTTGTCGTCTCAGTGACGTTTGTGTGTTTACAGCCCATTCCCTGACCGGTCAAGGCCTATTGCTACTCCCATTTTCACTTTATTCTAATTTAACCCTTTAACTCCCGAGCATTTTGCCGCAAAACACCTCATGAAGCTCGTCGAGCCGTTTTCTTGCCAGAATCTAGCCAAAAAGAACCAAAACTGCCGCCCTTCTGTTCCTGATGCTTGGGTCAAGCCATTCTCGATCCCAGAGCTCTTCCCTTTTGCGCATGTCTAACAGGCGTGTCGGCGGGAAGAACTCTTGGCAACTCCATAAACTTGTTACTTATATAGCGCAAAATTCATTAAAAATATATGATCTAATGCGCTTTACAATTATTACAATCGATAAAAAATCATTAAAAATTAAATTAACTATGCTAAAAATGTAAAACTATATCTAAAGTGCTGATTATATTATAATTACTGAAATAAAAATCACATCACAGAAATATAAAAGCTAAACATTAATAAAATACGCTTGCCTAAAAAGATGCGTTTTGAGCTCTCTCTTAAATATGATAAGATTATCCATAGCCCTAAGGCTTGGCGGCAAGGCGTTCCATAAAACTGGAGCAGCAACTGAGAAGACTCTATCTTCACTGGTCTTGGCCGATTTTACTGCGGGCCGGGCAAGAATATTATTATTATTTGATCTTAAATTATAATTAGAGTGTTTAAAAGATAAAAGGTTGCTAAGATAGGCTGGTGCAAGACCATGACGAGCTTTAAAAATTGTTAAATTGAACTTAAAAATAATTCTAAATTTAACAGGCAACCAATGAAGCTCTATCATGACAGGTGTGATGTGCGCATAGCGCGACGTGTTGGTCAGTAACCTGGCAGCTGCATTTTGTACACGTTGCAATTTATGAATATGTATAGCTGGCAGACCATATAATAGCGAGTTGCAATAGTCCATACGACTTATGACTAAAGCTTGTAGTAAAGTCTTTGCAGCTTCAAAAGGGAGGTGTTTTCTGATACGCCTAATGTTGTACAATGAAAAGAAAGCTAACTGGCATGTCTTGTTTATGTGGTTGTGAAAATGGAGATTAGAGTCAAACCAGACACCTAGACACCTTAAACTCTACGCAAGCATAATCAAAATCTAGCTATTGAGGTCTCACAGCGCATGCTTGAGGTTTCAAACCAAAATGACAAGGCTGTTTGAAAAATTCTTGCAGTGATGCCTTAGGAAAAGGTGATAAAGGCCCAAAATTACGTCCAACGGTAGATGCAGAACCCAGACACACAGAGCTAGACTGCCAGCGAATGCTTCCAACACGTTTATTCTACGAGGTCACATGTCACCCACGAATAAATAAATACAATTCTCACGCTTCGACACTACAGTAGAACAGATATCAATTATTGAAGTTGTTTGTTTGTTCAAGGAAGGACTTTTTAGAGGTTTCACTTATGTTTGTTTTGTGAACTTTTTCTTCGAAGCTAGTTCGCTTCACAAGAGTAACCCGCGCGTTATAAGTACAGTTTTCCGCGCATACCGAGTTGGCCAATCAGAGGCCAATCGACGCCGAAAGCGCAAGGCGAATTACCCTCCACCGAATAGATATCTACCGAAACTTGTCGTTGGGTGCCCCTGACTTCTTGATGCGGAAGATGATCGCACTCTAATATTACTCATTTATTTTGGTTTTTTGGCAATTTACCATTATTTATTCTCACGTGAGGGAATGCGTGACACTTCCGTTGCCGGTCACTTGTATCAGATTTGCCGGGAATCTTGTTGTTATTCTGTCAACATGGCGTTCAAGCTGCCATCCTTTGGTTTGCTTGAGCTTCCTTCCACTGTTCAGGAAGGTTCCAGGGTTCGCACGCCCCTTGAAATTCCTTGAAAGTGCTTGAATTTGAAAATCAAAATTCAAGGCCTTGAAAGTCAGTGAAAAGTACATTGGGTCCTTGAAAAACCTTGAAATTTGCTGTTTTACTGTTTCCACTTAGTGGAAGAACTAAAAAAGACTTAGACTTGAACAAATCTGGCAGTTATCCCTTTAACCCGATCGTCTAGTATCACATTCTAAAGGCATTTTTTTTTACTACATGGAGTGCTTGAAAAATTGGAATTGTGCCCTGGAATGTCCTTTTTAGTCCAACAAAGAGTACGAACCCTGAGGTTCAGTTTTCGACGGAATCCCTCATTCGACGAAAGTTAAATTTGCTTTATCGAACAAGATAATTTTCGAAGGCAGAGCACTTATAAAAATAGCTTGCGAGCCTTGTTTCGTCGATTACCAATCGACCGCTATTGGTATTCAGCGAAACAAGGCATCTAGCGAGGACGGTTTTCGAAGGGAGGGCAAATTTCTCCTGTCATCTGTAGGCCAGTATTTGCTTTATCGAATAAGATAATTTTCGAAAGCAGGGCGCTTTTCAAAATAGTTTGCGAGCCTTGTTTCGTCGATTACCAATCGACCCGGCTATTGGTATTTTGCGAAACAAGGCATCTAGGGAGGACAGTGTTCGAAGGGAGGTCAAATTTCTCGTGTCATCTATTTGCTTTATTTTTACTCGGGATACTGTAACTATCACGAGTTATAAAATGTGTTAGATTTCAGTCTTTTTTTTTTTTTTACTCGGGATACTGTAAGTATCACGAGTTATAAAATGTGTTAGATTTCAGTCTTTTTTTTCCTTTTTTTTTTCTCTTTTTTCCTGTGCAGCAAAATGCACAATACAATTACGTTCCGGTGTTTTGATTGGCCAATGAACAATAGCAGGCACGTGGCGGTGTGTTCATTGGTTAAAGCAAACCAAATAGTCCAAAGGTCGAAAGGCTAACATCACGCGACAGTTGTTTTGACGTTATGTAAATTTATCGCGTTTGAGTTGAGAAGCTAGATATTCTAATACAGTACAGTCTGTCCCCGTGAAAAGGTTAGCCGAGTTTAAGAAAAGGTTGGAAGCCTCGCACATGCAGTGGTCATCAGCTTATCGATCTCAAAGATATCACAACTTGAATCCAAACGCTGTGACAGTTCTATATTTAGAGAAATCGCAAATTTGCTTAACCCATTGACTACCGGCGGTTTTTACATTTTCGGAGTGATTTTCCACCTATAAACGATGAATAGCAATTCGTGACTCTTTATTTGAACTACCAGGGAAAAGTGGTGCTGTCCTAAGCCACTGGAGGCTCAAGGTTTCTGAAAACGTCATTTTGACGTAGCTATTTTTTATCCGTGAAGCGACAACAATGGCCCAAGTTCGGTTTGCTTGCGATTTCTGCTAAATTTACAGTCCACTTTCTCAAAGAATTGAGCAAGGTGATGTACTTTGTTGTTGAATTTGGCTTGTTACTCGACGAACTGGGAATTTGGCCGGTCGAACACTTAGTACCTTTGGGACTCAACTATTGATGAATTTCTCGACCTACCGCCACATATTTTGGAATTTCTGTGTACTGAAGATGACCACGAGCAGGAAATTTGGGCAGTAGGTCGGAGTGGCTGTAGACTTAGTTTATATGTGAAAGAATTGGGGGAAGGAACGGGCGCTGTCAAAAATTCTCGTTAGTTCCCAGCATGCAATGCGCTCAAGATGTTGAAAATGTCGGGAAGGCCCGAATGCACTGGAACAAAAGGCTGTATCTACGCTCGGGAGAAGAATATGAACAAAAAAAGTCATTTCTAAGCTAGAAAAATGACTGAATTTCGTTATGATGGTTGAATTTTGGTTTTTCGACGATGATTTCCCTAAAAAACATGAAGGCAAAAAGGGGCATTTTTGTCGTTTCTCTTTGACGTTAAAAACGGCCAGTTTCGTTCTTGTCCAAACTCAAAGGCCACATTTGGTAAAAATCGCTACGTTTCTTGCATTTATTGGATATCCAAATTTAAAGGGCATTCCATTTCGTGCTCACAACTAACAGTTAAGGCAATATTCGTGCGATTGAGAAAGTTGCAATGTTTTGAAGCACGGGAGTTTTTTACGGCCGGTTTTGGCCGGCACGGCTGCCAATGGGTTAAACTAGTTTTTGTAATGGGATACTTTCCACTTAATACGTGACCGTAAGAAAAACAATCAAGGTTAAACAATTCACTTCGACCGTCTGAACAAATTTTCCTGCACATATCTTTGTAAAGTTTTTGAAGCTAGATTTTAATACAGTACAGTTTGTCCGCGTGAAAAGGTTTGCCAAGTTTAAGAAAAGGTTGGAAGTCTCGCACGTGCTGTGAGTATCGACTCGAATTAGCACGTTGTAACAGTTCTATATTTAGGAAATCGCAAAGTTGTTTTGATGTAATTTGATCCGGGTGATATCTTATCTCGATGGCTGTGACGGTTCTATATTTAGAGATAAGTTTGCGAATTCTTGGTTTTCACGTGAAGTCAGGAAACACTAAAATTAAACATTTAGATTTTTTTGTCTTCATCAGGTAAATGATATTTTAAGGATATATCTGCTGGCCTGTTTTCAGCCAAGTAACACGCTTTGTTTTGAAAATAGAGCAGTTTGAATTTCGAGCTTTTTACAATGCGTGACATCTGGATTGCTTTTGAGAAACATGTCACATACGCGGAAAAGATTCGCCTTGTGTTTTCAAGTTCTGAACAATATGTTAAGAGAAGTGTCTGTGCGAATGTTTTCAAGCTTAGCAGGGAGAAAAAATGCTTCGAGAGAGCCAGAGTAGACTACAGATGTTGCCACTTAATTTGGAGGTAAACAACGACAGCTGACAACGAATATGGTAGCAACTCTCAAAACAGTTTAACGCGCTTTTCTCGTACGTGAACAAAAAAGGCTTTGTGCGAACCCAAAAGCAAACCCGTAGCCGGATAGTTTTCGAGAATCAGAAAGCGTGCGTCCGGCTTCTGCATCACAAACGTATCCCGAGTAAACGCTCATAGAGCGTCTTGTTGTTTCGTCGATTACCAATTGTTTCGTTTCGTTTCGCGGATTACCGTAAGCCTCTTGGATCCATCTCAGTTTGCCTTGGAAAGAAAAAAACATCCTCCGCACTAACAGCTATCTTATCACTACAAATCCATTGCCCTATTTGCTGGCTTTCCAAGCTAAGGAATTCACCCGGAATTCATGAGATTCGGCCACAGCGACGAAGTTTCCTCGAATTAACCGCGAGATCCTGGCATGGGTATCTCTTGGCAAAGTAGTAAGTTGAAATACAGTTGGATACCCCAGCGACACTTCCACAGGACGTCAATTAGAGGAGCCATTGATCTTTCATACAAGCTCAGTGATGTACTCTAACCGAGTAACTCCCTCTCTGCTCTCCTTATGTCGCTGTCGAAAAGAGTAGAGAAGACATTTTGCTGAGAGCTCGTTCATACCTGCCCTTATTTCTTTGCTATCTTTTTGCGAAAGAATGTCATGATCAGTGAAATTCGAGCTGTTTGGAGCTGACGAAGTGCGTTTCAACGGAATCTATCGCCCCCCGTCGACCTAGAAAGTGCCGCTTCGCCGCTCCCAACCGAGTCTAGCCTGCATACAGGCTCTTAGTAGTATAGTGTTTGGGGGTTTTAGCGCAACAATTAATTTAGGGGGGTGTTTTAGCAAAATGATCTCGGATTTTGGAAAAACTATAGTTATTTTATTTTTGATCTCGTATTTTTGGCAATCTATAGTTTATTAAAAATGCGTGACTTTCTCGGAAAAATCACCAAGCGTGACATTCTCGGAAAAACAGGAAATGAGTCATCACCTATAGCTATTATTCTAAGTCACGTGACGTCATGTGTTAGTGACATAAAAAATAATATCTCATATAATAATATAGAATGAGTTGTAATTCAGTAATCCACAATGAATTAAAGAATATGGGAGAATTGTCATGTCCTTTTTGTGATCAGCAATTGGTAGAAGTTGTTAGTAGTGTGGCAGTACCATGCTGTAGTAAACGGGAATTGTTTAACGATGATGGTGAAAATGTTTGTCTAAATTGTGGTTCAGTCCACGGCTATGATTATTGTAAAGAGTACGTTGACTTTCATGATAATATGTATAAAATACGGCGAAAATCTGTATATCATAGGAAGTACCATATTGAAAATGTGATAAATGGTATATGTCGCAAGAATGGATTTCAAATTTCTGTAAAAGATAAGGGTAAAATATTGAAAATATTCGAAGAGATAGACACAGTCCTTCCCTTGGTGAACAATAAACGTAAAAGAATGATTAGCACTAAATTTATGCTTAAGCAAATATTTTTAATGCTTGATCTTCCATTTGAGAATATAAAAGTTACTAGATCAAAAAAGACGCTTGAATTTTATGATCGATATTGGGTTGAGATTCTATTGTTAAGATTTGATAAAATTATTCGTATTATCAGGCAGTGAATTTTTCATCATATTTCAGTAGGTACTTATCAATAATTGGACTATTATCAGTTACATAATCATCGATATTCTTCATTGAGATTTGTATGCTTGAAGCATCAAAATCACCACTTCTCAACTTGTCTTTTATTGAATTGAGTAGATGTTGATAGCTTTGATAAGCATATGTGCAATTTTGGATTTTCAAATCTAGGTTTTTATGCTTCATCCACCCTTGTATCAAAAGTGACGCTGTACTGATGGCTACCAAACTAACACCACCTGTTGCCACGCTTGCAGCGAGACCTCCAGTTGCAAAGATGATAGACAATGAGTTCCCAAGTAATTTCCATTTTTTGAACCGTTTAACCGCCTGTTTATGAGCCCAACACTTTCTGTGATATGTGTGGTAATAGGCTTTTAATTCATTAATCTGATCTTCTGTTAATTCACCTGAAATATGGTTCCAGCTGAATATGCTTTTACGACTCTTTGTCATATATATCATTTATACAATTATTCTCTTGGATATGCAATATATCAACCGGAAATCTGGCCACATAATGGAGATCTTTTTATCCATCTTGGTGTGAGCTTTTTGGGTATGACATATGTGTACCCTCGGTCTAATGAATGATGGTCATAAAATCGACCAAAAGCATCATGCAAAATGCTGTGTGAGTGCATTATGTGCAACGGACTGAATATTGTTTCCAAGAACCATGTAAGACAGCCATTGCCAGGTCCGATTAGACCTATATCATTATTATTTAGTTCGAGGACATCATTGACTGATATGAATACCCCGAAATTTTTATGGTACAGATATTGATATACTAAAGCTGATTTCAGTATGACATCATAAACACTGTCATGTTGTTGTTTGGTTTCTTTGAAGAAGTAGTTAACATATTTGATTGCGTCTTCTATCATATATTATATCGTTGCATTAAAACGCTATGATGATCCAAAATTGTTTTTTCATCTAACATGAAATCCAAGTACACACAGAAAAAAATAACACTACCGTCAAGAGGTGCGATAGAGCTAGGATCCAAATCACTAAAAGTCATTTGCTGACTACCACTTCTATTGGCAGCTGTAAAACTTCCAATATGTTTTTTATTCCAATAGATTTTACTTGTGTTTGTTTTTGGAGAAGATAAATTATCCCAGTGAACAGACAAGCAGTGCCAAACATTTATTTGACCTAAATCATTTACTGAATAATCTAATATTTTTCTGAAACTTTGTATAGATGCTGCTGGACCAAAATATACACAATTTGATTGATCAACACCACTTATAACTAAATTTGAACCATTGTAATAGCTGACAAACTTATCATAACCTCCATTATCATGACCAAAAAGACCATTTTTCCATGGACTTCCACCTGTATTTGAATTTAATTTATAAACAATGAAGATATTGACAGCATTATTATTTAAATTGATTTGACTTATCATTCTCTGTGATCCATCAAACTTTAAAAAATAACGTCCATTATGTTTCTCAGCTTTGGTACAAATAGTGGGTCTTAAATTTAAAGTTGATTGAGTTGCACTATTTTCTTCATTCGAGAGAACGTACAATGTTTCAACTTTTCTGTCTGCATTCATATCTATAAAATTATTATTAGCTCTGTCGATTTGATAAACACATTTTGAGTACAATCTGATGAATTCAGAAACCCACAAATCCAAAAAACTATCTCTGACAATATCTGAAACTTGTGATTTGATTACAACATGATCAGAATCATTGCCTGCTTTTACATTAGTCAAATGTTTGTTTCCAAGATCATAGTGACCATCTTGTGTTAATGTAAAACCAATTCCTTTATCACCTTTATCACCTTTAGGACCAATTGCACCAGCATCACCTCTATCACCTTTTGGGCCTCTTTCACCAGTTCTTGTATTATCTTGATTTTGTGGAGAATTAAAAACTCCCATTATATTATTATTTTAGATTAATTCATGACCACTTCTTATGTGAATGCTGTATCGAAAGCACCTGTATTAGGATGTGAATAGTCAATTATAAAATAGCCTCTCGATAATGATTTATTGACGTCAACCGTTGTGATGTTTCCACCCACAGCACCATGTCTGTATTCAAAAATTGTTGCTGGTAATGGCAATGGCCCAGCACCTTCATTCTTTTTCTTGAAGTAGAATATTCCGGGTTTTGTTCCTTGTAAAATATACATATTCTTAATATGAAAGTTATTGTTGTGAATGACTAAAAATTCAGAGCCATTTATCAATACAGGCTTTAAAACATTCTTATTATGTCCTTGTTTGGCTTTGACAAAGCAATTTAAATATTGTATTTGACCAATAATTCCATTCCCATTCAAATCTAGATCACCTCCTAATTTTGGCTGATAGAGAGCAAATCCTCCGAGAGCGAGAGCTGTTTCCATAATTACACCTGTAACGCTTGAACGAAAGAGATTTAAACTATTATTATGAATTCTATGGCCATTTAGATTTAAATCACCACCAAGTTTAGCCTCTTTTATTAAATAGCTGTTCATATTAATATCATTTAGCATTGTCAATTCACCATTTTGACCGTCAAATAAGTTTGATGAATTATTAATCAAAGCATGTCCATTCAAATCTAAATCAGTTTGTAATTGTATTTTTTCATTCACGATTTTATAAGCTTCTGTGAAGTCGTAAACACTTGATGGAACGTCTACAGCTTCAAAATCAACACCATATGCAACACAATGAACTTTGTACTTATTTGGATAAGTTGGGTTAGCATTAATATGAATCGTACAATATAAATATTCAGGTGGTGAACTTACTGAAGGTTTTTCAATCCATAATAAATATCTTTAATGATCTTCATTTCTGTTGTCAAATTTTCTCCCTACAGTTTTATGAATTGTAATTCCACCAGTTGCATTGAATGTTACACTACTAACACTCATTCCTTCATAATCAGGAAATAGCCATTCAAGAATGAAAGTGTATTTTCCATCTTTTATTGTATACATATTAAATCCAATTCTAGCTCTGTAAATATGATTAGCTTCTTTATTCAAGTCTATATCAATGACCTTTTTTGAAATCAAATGTGGTGACCGAGGTAAATTGACATATCCATTAACTGTCAAGCCATATTCAGTACTAACTTCATCAATGTCATTCATCAAATATTTGAAAGCATTCTTTGGATGAGAGGCAGATGAAATATGACTTTTTTCTAATTGATCTAAATTTACGGCATCGGTTTTATTTGTTCCTTCTTTTAAGTTAATGATTTTATGCCCTCCAAGTTTCATATCCGCCGTCATCGCATTTGTTCCATTCAATAATAAAGTGTTTGCTCTGATGGTTTGTGAAGCTCGATTTAAAACTCTAAAGTTCACTGCATCAGTTTCATTCACCACGTCCGCTAAATTCGTCACTTTATTTCCACTCATTGACAAATTTCCATACATCGCAGTCGAACCGTCTCGTCGGAGAAAATAGTTGTCGGTATACCTTTTTGTAGCCGCGTCGTCTAAATTGACGGGTGGAGCAAGATCAGTAATGGCATTGTTGTTCATATTTAGATTTTGTTGTGCAATCGTATCGAGTTTGGTTTGCAACCTCTGGTCCACATATTTTTTATTAACTGCATTTTCAGCTGGTGTACTATTATCAACATCTTTCAGATCTTCAATTGCATATGCAGCCATGTTCAGATCACCCTCTGCTGGGTCGGTTCCGCCCCGTTTCAAACAGCTTGCAATTTGAGAGTCAACATAGCTTTTGTTTGTGGCGTCTAATATATCAACGGGATATTTCATGTTTTTGACAATATTCCGTCCCATGTCAAGATCACCAGTCATTGCAACACTTCCATCTTTTTTGACAAATGGTGAATAATCAATAGCAAGAATTTCATCATCAAGGGTCGGTACAAAACGTGGACCCCCTTCTGGACCCCCTTCTGGACCCCCATCTGGACCCCTTCTGGACCCCCTTCTGGACCCCCTTCTGGACCCCTCGATTTTTCTGTTGAAAAATAATAAAATGATATTTAACAGTCCGCTTTGGATTTCAACTTCGGCCGGTTCGTTGATAGTTATAGACAGTATTACAGTAATCGCGAACATTACCACAGCCAGTTGCCATTTTCATCCCGAGAAAGACTTGTTTTGAATTTCGCTGATTTTTGTTGTTACAAAATACTTTAGAATTTTCTCACAAAGGAGATTAGATAAACATTAAGTATGCAAAGTGCTGTTCGGCTTTCAACTCTTTCAACTGGGTTTCGAAGAATGTGAACCGAGCTCAAAAACTATCTTTTTTTCTGTTTGGATAAGAATAAGCACTGCTAGTGAATGTTATCACTGCAGCAAAAAGCTGAGCAATGTTTTCCTCCACGCTGGAAAAATATAGTCGAAAGCTTGCTCTGAAATATCGTAGAGCCGTCAAATCCGCTGAATGTTGTGGCACCAAACATGATGGAATGAAATATGATCACTCTGGTTGCCTAGCACGTGACATAAATCTGCCACCACATAATTTTCACATTCTCCGAAGCCAACCAATTACCAATTACCACAGCCACAGCCAGTTGCCATTTTCATCCCGAGAAAGACTTGCTTTGAATTTCGCTGAATTTGCGTTGCTGACTTTTGTTGTTGTTACCAAATACTTTAGAATTTTCTCGCAAAGCTTAGATAAACGTTAAATATGCAAATTACTGTTAAGCTTTCAATTGGCTTCGGAGAATGTGAAAATTATGTGGTGGCAGATTTATGTCACGTGCTAGGCAACCAGAGTGATCATATTTCATTCCATCATGTTTGGTGCCACAACATTCAGCGGATTTGACGGCTCTACGATATTTCAGAGCAAGCTTTCGACTATATTTTTCCAGCGTGGAGGAAAACATTGCTCAGCTTTTTGCTGCAGTGATAACATTCACTAGCAGTGCTTATTCTTATCCAAACAGAAAAAAAGATAGTTTTTGAGCTCGGTTCACATTCTTCGAAACCCAGTTGAAAGAGTTGAAAGCCGAACAGCACTTTGCATACTTAATGTTTATCTAATCTCCTTTGTGAGAAAATTCTAAAGTATTTTGTAACAACAAAAATCAGCGAAATTCAAAACAAGTCTTTCTCGGATAAAAATGGCAACTGGCTGTGGTAGTGTTCGCGGTTACTGTAATACTGTCTGTAACTATCAACGAACCGGCCGAAGTTGAAATCCAAAGCGAAGACTGTTAAATATCATTTTATTAGTTTTCAAAAGAAAAATCGAGGGGTCCAGAAGGGGGTCCAGAAGGGGTCCAGATGGGGGTCCAGAAGGGGGTCCAGAAGGGGGGTCCACGTTTTGTACCGACCCCATCATCAACATATTTTTTATTGACAGCATCTTTATCAGAGTTTGGAGATCCAACATTGATGATTTCATTGTTTTCATGTCAATTTTACCACCAAATGCAACATTACCATTTTCAATTTCATAAGCTGGGTCATGGAGAAAGTAAGACAAATTGGTATGATAGCCATAGGCCCCATAAACGATGATATGTGTTTTGGTGTTAGACGCAGGAGCTGTGCTGGAAAGTTCCACCTGTATTGTCGCTTGACCACCACTTCTTTTTTCTATCTGGAAAAGAATTTTAATATAACCATCAACGTGTGGAGTTCTAGTAAAAGCTTTTTGAAATGACTGTCCAGCGTCACGCATGTTAATTGTTGGAAGGGTTAAACTGATTGCTGCACTTCTTGGGTCTGATGGTGAGTAAAACTCAACAACAAAAGTGTACTGGCCTTTACTCAATGATGAAACATCAAAACGAATTTTAGATGTAAAGTTACCACTTCGTTTGATGAAAAAAGACAATGATGACTTGTTTATGTGATAAGGTGATCTGTCAAAATTCTCAATTTGAAGGTTTTCCACACCACTGACTGCAGAAGACTTGGATATATCTTTTAACAAAAAGGCAAATGGGTTGCGTTGAGTACCTGATGCTGATAAAACAAGATTATCAACATACTTTTTGTTGGCAGAATCTTTGTCAGAAGTTGGAGTTTCAATATTTATTATTTTATTGTCACCCATGTTCAGATTACCAGCCATTGCATTTGTTCCATTCAATAATAATGTGTTTGCTCTGATACCTTGTATATTTTGTACAACAAAACCAAAATTCACCGCATCATGACTACTAACTGGAGATGATAAGCTAGGGAATGGTATATTTGTTATTTTATTGTTGCCCATGTCAAGATCACCAGTCATTGCAACACTTCCATCTTTTTTGACAAATGGTGAATAATCAATAGCAAGAATTTCATCATCAACATATTTTTTATTGACAGCATCTTTATCAGAGTTTGGAGATCCAACATTGATGATTTCATTGTTTTTCATGTCAATTTTACCACCAAATGCAACATTACCATTTTCAATTTCATAAGCTGGGTCATGAATATGTGATAAAATGATATTAGAAAATCCATAAACACCATAAACTATAACATGATGTTTGGCATTATTTGATAAATATGGCGAGATCAACAATAATTCCATTGATGCAGCTCCTTTACTTGTTTTTTCAAGGAAGAATATTCTCTTGAGATAACCATCAACAAGATGAGTTTTTGGAAAGGCTCTTTTTATCGAATCGTTTCTTTCAATTAAATTTGATGACAAAACATCATCATCAACTGTTGCATTGTATGGATTACCATCAGTATAAAACTCAACAACTAAAGTGTACTTTGAAACTTCCAATTGTGTCAGATCAAAACGAAGAACAGTTGTAAGACCAGCAGAAGGAATCACAAAAGACAATGATTTTTTATTGATATTGTATGGGCTTTTATTATAGTCTTCTAATTGTAGATTATTCGCATTTCTGATAATGGTTGTTTTTGATATATCTTCAAGAAGAAATTTAAATGGATTTTCCCTTGTTCCTTCAGTTGATTAAACAGAATCGTTTACGTATCTCATATTAACAGCATCTTTGTTAGAAGTTGGGTCTGCTACATTACTAATTTTTTTGTTTTCAATGTCATAATTACCATCTTGTGTTAATTTGAATCCATCACCTTTATCACCTTTGGGACCAACAGCTCCAGTAGCTCCTTGTGGACCAATTGCACCTGTATTACCTTTTGGGCCTCTATCACCTTTATCACCTTTGGGACCAATTGGACCAGCTGGACCTCTTTCACCAGTTCCAGTTTTTGTTTTATCTTGATTTTGTGGAGAATTAAAAACTCCCATATAATATTAGATTAGATAACACAGTGAAGTTTGATCTATCTAATTACCATTGTTGTCATTGTTGTTATTGTTGTCAACTTTTGGAAGACTGATTTCAATTAATTTTGGAATACACAATGGAGCTGCCATATACTATTAGATTATATTAAACCATAAAAATTTCTCTTCACCGTTTTCATAGGCTTGTCAACATAACAGAAAGAATAAGGTTTCTTGGTTGCTTCAATGTATTTCTGCTTGTCTATTCCAAGTTCTTGTGCAATAATGTTTCTCTCTCTTGTGGATGGAAAATCATAAAGACAGAAATGACTACAATTGAGTCTGACAGATTTTGGACACCCATAGAATGACTGTGTTAGGTACAATACAGAACAGTTCTTATGGCGACCTTGAATGAAATAGCTTATGATTTGATCTTGTTTTTTATCAGTCACGAAATCATCAAACACAACAAGTCGCTTTAAATCAGTGTCTTTAATTTGTTCAACAGGGAGTATCTCATCTTGACTGCAAATCAAAACAGGGTAACCAACTTGCCTTCTTATTTCATCCATGACTTTCCGCAGATATTGATACTTGTCTTGATCCAAATTTTTTGCATAAAGATGTTTCTGATCATAATAAACCAATGGTTCCATAATCAAATGCATGAATAATGTTGTCTTTCCAGATCCAGAATTACCAGCCAATAACATTCTAAATGTATCTTTTGGCATATACGGATACAACTGTCTGAATGAATTATTTGAATTCTGAACGATATCATAATTTGGAATTTCCATATGTTAATAGTTTAGATTAGTCTAACACAATTGTATATGGATATAGAACGTATGAAAAGGCTTCTAAAAAGTGGAATTGAAGCTGGAAATAAAACAAGAGAAGTTCGTGAGGTTATCAAGACTTATGAATACAGAAAACAGGATGCATATGATACAACATCAGAATTACTGAAACCCTCTATTGATGTACAGAAGAGTGTGAAAGAAAGTGTCGACAAAAAACAGGATGAAGTTATTGAACAGTTGAAAAAGAATCAAAAAGCCTTGACATCCGGTTTTGAAGATCTTATGCTATTAAACACATTACCTGAATCAGTACCTATGAAAACAACATTACCAATTGATTACAAACCAGCAATGATGACTGAAACAGAACCAAAGTATAAGTCAAATCTTGATAAAGGTTTTTCAGTTGAGGAGATTGAGGCATTAGTAAAATATAATTTAGCTCCTCCATCAAACATTTTAGATATGCTAATGGATGGCACAATCAATATTAATGAGTATGATAAAATGATTGGTAAATTAACCCAAAATATTGGAAGACAAAAAGCTCATCTATCAACTAGTAAAAAATCGAGGGATAAAAATAAAGAACAAATATTTAAATTAACTCAAGAGATCAAATTACTACAAAAGTACCGAAAAAGAGTTGGTGCCATTGAGGAAGGTGCACAAACTGTTGGTTCAGGTATCAGAAAGAAAAAAAGACAATCTGGAGCAGGTGTTGTTCATTATAATAATGTTGGTGACTTGCTTTCACGTTTACAGTTACTTGGTGGGTCTATTTTTGCTGGTAATAACAGTATGAGTGTAAGAAATGAGTTTGTGAAGATATTGCACATATTAAACAGAATGGGCGTCATTGGAATCAAAGAGCGTAATAAAATAATGATGAACTATCTAATGTAAAAGTATATGACAGAAATTTCATTACGATTCAACAGTAAAAACAGAGACAAAATTGGTGTTAGTAAGAGTCATGATTTTGAAAAGATTCAATACACCTCTTAAATTAACGAATGATTTGAAATATGAAATGGCAGTGAATGTTATCAATATGACATACAGTTGGTACAATATCAGGTAATTTTTTGGGAATAATCAAATTAAATATAGCTATGACAAAGGTGTAAACTGGGAAACAATAACATTCGTTGACGGGATGTATTCATACGACGATATCAATAGTTACATTTATGAGTATATGAGTAAAAATAGCCATGTACTGAATCCATCTGAAACAGACAAATCAAAATTCCAGTATGGTATTAACATGTATTTCGTTTTGTCAACATATCGCATTTTGATTGAACTCAATGAAAATTATCGTGTGGATCTGAGAAATAATGATTTCAGAAAACTTATCGGTTTCGATTCAAAATTAGTTTCAGCAACAGAATATGGAACAAATCTACCAGATATTACAAGAGGAGTGGATGAAATTTATATCAATTGTGATAATGTGATAGATAGCATTGTTGATGGCAATAGTACAAATACAATCGCTGTTATTCCAGTCACAGATCTCGTCAGAAGTTTACCTTTCACTTACAAACCTCGTTTTCTTTCATGGAATCCTATCTCAACACATACAATCAGCTCAATACGTTTTTATGTCACTGATTCTTCCGGAGCACCAGTTGATTTGAATGGGATAGATTGGTATATTGAGTTATTCTTGAGAGGTGTGGAATTATAAAACCTAATAGTATATGAAACGGTTTGAGTTTAAGAAATATGAGCAATACGGTGAAGGTATTGTGACTGATGTGATCAAAACAGTTGGGAAAAAAGCAGCAACAACAATTGGTGAATACGCAGGCAAAAAAGCTGGTGACAAAATCATAGAACTTTTAAGAAAGATGAAGAGAAATGGTGGGAGTGAGATTAAGACTGGGGGTGAGATCAAAAGAAAGAGAGGCAGACCTCGAAAAATTAAGTAACTTTTATCTAACACAATAATATATGTCAAACTATCGCGACTCAAAATATATCGAACGATATGAAGATGTTGTCTTTGAGCTTGAGACAGCATTTAATACTGTAGTAGCAAATAATGCTCATCAGTGGAAAACAGGTTACCGTTTCGTTGTTGATAACAGTGGAGAGACTACACCATTTGATTGGTATAATGCCCGTTGTTATATTGAGTTCATTGAAAAAAAGCTTGCTGATGGAGCTGATATTGCTAATGCTGATAGAAATGGTATCGTGAATGGAATTCATGCACTCATAAACACCATAAATGTGAAAATGAATGGTATTGATGTTTATGAATGCCGAGATGCCAACCAAGCCACAAATATCAAATCTTTGCTTGAGTATTCACAAGGTTATGCAGCAAGTCAGGGGACAAATGAGTTTTTCTATCTTGACGCAAACAGAAATGCTGATAACAGGGTAGCTCAGGTGGCCACTTTTAACGCTGGGTTCGCAGCTCGTAAAGCACTGTTGAATGATGCAAATGGTAAAGTAGGTGCAGAATTAGCATTGAACAGATACGGTTTTTTCAAAAGTTTTTGGGATGAACTTTTGCCTAACTCAAAAGTAGAGCTGAATATTACACTTGAGAGTGATGATAATTTGGTTTGGCAGGCTACTGATGAATGTCGTGTGGTACTAACTAAATTCCAGCTAATTGTTCCTCGTATTATTTTCAATTCTGCGGGAAAGTCCTTATACATGAGCAAGTATCGTGACAACAGAAAGTGGACTTACATGAGAGAAATGGTTGAGAGAGGCAATTCAACAAGACAACAGACAGCCAATTTCCGTATTTCCACAGGAATAAACAAACCCAGGCATGTCTTTGTATTCATCATCAATGATGCCAATGATTCTGATCAGACAGCCAATAAATTTCTCTATAACACCTTTTCAGTTGCAAATAACCAAACTTTGAATGATTGTTATCTTGAGGTTGGCAATGGTAATGATTATCCAGAGGTTCATTATAAACCATCAACAGAACCAACAAGAGTATTTAGAGATGTTTTGAAATATGTTCAAGCTGTAAATGATTTCAGTGAAAGTACCCTTCTTAACAGGGGCAATTTCGGTACAATATTCCCTTTCATTTATTTTGATTTGACGAAACAGAAACAGGATATCAAAGATGGAATGACAAAACTGACTTTCAAATACACTTTGAGCGGGGCAACAAATGCTGATTACAGTGTGTATGCATTGGTCCTCTATGAGCAGGATATTGAGATGAGAAAGACTGATGGAAAGTTGATTCTGAGATCTATGTAAATGGAATAATTAAATAAATAAATTAAATAATTAAATAATTAAATAAATTTAAATAAATTAAATAATTAAATAATTAAATAAACTATTGTTTACATTAAATACAATTTAGTATAAACATATATTATATGACTACTTATCATCCTCATGGAGTGACACTTTCACTAGGTCAGAAACAAAAGCTAGCAAAAGCTTATGCAACAAATTCACCTGTAACAATAAGGTTGACGCATAGTGAATTGTCTGGAAATGATCAACTAATGTTGACTAAGAGACAAATCAACAAACTGATTAAATCAAGTAGATCAGGAAAAGGTTCAGACATCAAGATATCAAAAAATCAAATCAGAAAAGCTGTTGTAGAAGGAGGTTCTCTTTGGTCCAGTCTTTTTTCACTTGGAACAAAACTATTGCCATATGCAACTAAAGCCGTAGCAAAGGCAGCTCCAGCATTGGCTACAGGTGCTCTTTCTTCATTAGCAAGTCTCGGTGTTGATAAACTATTTGGGAAGAAACAAAGTGGAGGATTTCTTATTCCTAATGCCAATTTATCCCAATTATTGAATGTAGGAAATTTATTGAATACGAGACAAATGGCGGATCTTGTTCAAAAAATGCAGTATGGCGGAGATGTTATCATCAAACCAACAAAAACACAGATTGGAAATGGAATTGGAACAATACTCGCCAGTATTGGAATTCCTTTGGCTATAGAAGCAATTAGAAAATTAACTGGAAAAGGTTTGCATGTTGAACACAGCCGTCCTAGACGGTCATTAGATGTTAATGTTCCAGATCATATTATGATAAATAAAAAAAAGCGGTGGAAACACGCTATGATTCCATGGCAATCACCCCAGTTTTTGGTACATGGGTTAACCCAATAGGCATGGGAATGAAAAAAAAAAAAAAAAAACCAAAGGAAAAGGACTTCTACTGGGCAAAAACAGTCCATTCAATTCAATCCCCATACTAGGAACCATTTTGTAAATAAACCCTTATCCAACTTTGATTTAATCAATTGGGTTAAACAACTTGGAATAAAACATTTTAGAGGAGTATTTTCAAGAGACAATCTGCCAAACCTGATGAGAAACAATGAATGTGGAATAGTCAATCTCGACAGTCAGATTGGACCTGGTACTCACTGGGTATGTTATCGAATTGGTGATAGATACGGTGAATACTTTGACTCATTTGGTTTAATGATGCCAACAGAAGTACAGAAATACATGGCTACAAGTGGAAAACAACTTGAATACGGGTCGGTACAAAACGTGGACCCCCCTTCTGGACCCCCTTCTGGACCCCTTCTGGACCCCATTCTGGACCCCCTTCTGGACCCCTCGATTTTTCTGTTGAAAAATAATAAAATGATATTTAACAGCCTTCGCTTTGGATTTAAACTTCGGCCGGTTCGTTGATAGTTACAGACAGTATTACAGTAATCGCGAACATTACCACAGCCAGTTGCCATTTTCATCCCGAGAAAGACTTGCTTTGAATTTCGCTGAATTTGCGTTGCTGACTTTTCTTGTTGTTACCAAATACTTTAGAATTTTCTCGCAAAGGTTAGATAAACGTTAAATATGCAAATTACTGTTCAGCTTTCAACTGGCTTTCGGAGAATGTGAAAATTATTATCAGTGGCAGATTTATGTCACGTGCTAGGCAACCAGAGTGATCATATTTCATTCTACCATGTTCAACATTCAGCGGATTTGACGGCTCTACGATATTTCAGAGCAAGCTTTCGACTATATTTTGCCAGCGTGGAAGAAAACATTGCTCACCTTTTTGCTGCAGTGATAACATTCACTAGCAGTGCTTATTCTTATCCAAACAGAAAAAAAGATAGTTTTTGAGCTCGGTTCACATTCTTCGAAACCCAGTTGAAAGAGTTGAAAGCCGAACAGCACTTTGCATACTTAATGTTTATCTAATCTCCTTTGTGAGAAAATTCTAAAGTATTTTGTAACAACAAAAATCAGCGAAATTCAAAACAAGTCTTTCTCGGGATAAAAATGGCAAGTGGCTGTGGTAGTGTTCGCGATTACTGTAATACTGTCTGTAACTATCAACAAACCGGCCGAAGTTGAAATCCAAAGCGAAGACTGTTAAATATCATTTTATTCTTTTTCAACAGAAAAATCGAGGGGTCCAGAAGGGGGTCCAGAAGGGGTCCAGATGGGGGTCCAGAAGGGGGTCCAGAAGGGGGTCCACGTTTTGTACCGACCCCTTGAATACTCTGGAGATGAGATACAAGAAAGGGATTCAGTATTGTGTGGATATTGGTGTTTGTACTATCTTCTTGAGAGACAAAAAGGCAGATCTATTCTGAATACAATACACAATTCCAAATTCAATCCAGCAGATGTGAGTGTCAATCACAGATTCATTATAGATTACTTCGAAAATATCTAACCTATTGGTATATGAGATCATATTGTGTGAAACAGAAGAAGGTCACTGAATGTGTTCCAGGAAGTGAAAGATATATGAAAACCAAAAATGGTAGAACAATGTTGAAATGTACTTGTGCTGAATGTGGAATCACAAAGACTAAATTTGTCAGAAATCGGGGAAACTAATTAGCCCGTCTGAAGGGGCGGGCATA
The DNA here is from genome assembly GCA_016490735.1 of Pachyseris speciosa. Classification (NCBI taxonomy): domain Eukaryota; kingdom Metazoa; phylum Cnidaria; class Anthozoa; order Scleractinia; family Pachyseridae; genus Pachyseris; species Pachyseris speciosa. The sequence goes on from JAEMWC010000283.1 coordinate 76,605, forward strand.
GGATCAACATTATTAACAACTGGATTAGATTTGCTTGGTCATGCGGCTCCAATGATTGGTAAAAAGGCATTGCAAGCTGGAAGATATTACGCTTCAGAAGCTCTCAGAAATCCAAAAAATCAACAGTATTTAATTGACAAAGGACTTTCCCTAGCAAAGCCTGCTATTAGTTCAGTTGGAAAACAAGCATTATTTGATTTAAGTACAAACATACGACCCAAACGCTCTGATAAGAGACAAACCCATAAAACAGATATTAAAGGCATTGATTATACACGTGGTGGTGCTATTGATATTCATAAGGTTATTGGCAAGCTTCCTAAACCAAAAGCAGGTTGGACTCCAAGTAAGTATAAATATATGGGCCCTTATAATCCATTGGATGAACAACTGGAATATGATCCATTGACTGGAGAGGTGTTAAAATGGAATGTCCTACCTTACAATAAAGTAGATGAAATAGCAGCTTATCATGACATTTGTTATGATATGGGAAAAAATAAAGGTGATTGTGATAGAACAATGGTCGAGTCACTAGATCAAATACCATATGGTGAGATGCCAAAATGGGGTCAAACAGCCAGATTCTTAATTGACAAAAAACAGAAACTTGGTCTCGGCATTTCAAAAAACGGAAAAAGCCGTCGAGTGAAGAAAACTGGCAAGAAAAACTAGCTGATGAATTACATGCACCCATAAAACGAAATTTCACTCGGCGGCGTGTGATTGTAAATAAAATTGATGAAATATGGGCAAGTGATCTAGTTGAAATGCAACAGTTCAGTAAATGGAATAAAGGTTATCGATATCTTCTTATGGTTATTGATGTCTTCAGAAAATATGGTTGGATTGTCCCATTGAAGGATAAGAAAGGTGAATCTGTCACAAATCAATATTCAAGGAAGGCAGAAAACCACGGTATTTATGGGTCGACAAGGGAAAAGAGTTTTACAACAAACACTTGAAGGACTTGCTAGAGAAACATAGTGTACAGATGTACTCAACTGAGAATGAAGAGAAGTCATCAGTAGTTGAAAGATGGAATAGGACAATGAAGTCCAAAATGTGGAAGCAGTTCACTGTTCAAGGCAATACACAGTATTTAGACATGTTACCAAAATTAGTGAAACAGTATAATAATACCAAACATTCAAGCATAAAGATGACACCCGTTGAAGCATCTGATAAGAGGAATGAAGGAACTGTTTACTTCAATTTGTATGGTGATATGAAAACATTAAAACAGAAACCGAAATTCAAAATAGGTGACAAGGTCCGAATATCTAAGTATAAACGGAATGTGTTCGACAAGGGCTATACACCAAATTGGACTGAAGAAGTGTTTACAGTTGATAAAATCCAATATACAAACCCAATGACATACAAACTGAAAGATCTCAACGATGAAGATATTGAAGGGAGTTTTTATGAACCTGAATTATTAAAAGCCAGACAGGATGTTTTCCGTATTGATAAAGTCATTCGCAGAGATTACAAGAAGAAACAAGCTTTGGTGAAGTGGAAGGGTTACAGTGACGACTTCAACAGCTGGATATCGTTCAAGGATTTAAAAGACATATTATAAAGAGAAAATTATCTAACATATATAAAAGGAGACCCACAGTATATCTGTTATTTGCTATTATGTAGCCAAGAATATTATTATTCCTGACTATATTTAAACACAGGTCGAAAATGAATTAAAAAATAAATTATTATAATATAATATACAAATGCAAAAATATTCCTACGATAATAAAGAATTAGATGTATCAATAGATTGTTATCTTGATGATAACAATGACATTTGGTTCAGAGGAAGAGACATAGCTATTATTCTCGACTATAAAAATCCACAAAAAGCAATCAAGGATCATGTTTTATCTGATGACAGAATCTTAAGAGACCACAAAATCAGCATAAATTCACGATGTAACAAAACGTTACCTCGTGCTGAGGCCACTGATTCACGATGTAACAAAACGGTACCTCGTGCTGAGACCATCGAAAAAACTTTCAAATGTTTTTTTATAAATGAATCAGGACTTTATTCACTAATATTGTCTTCTAAGAAACAAGAAGCAGTGAAATTTAAACATTGGGTTACATCAAAAGTATTACCATCAATCAGAAAACAGGGATATTACAAACAGTTCAATGACAGAAGCAATAATATGCTGATGATTGAAAGTGAAGATGATCTGCATTATAAGATTGTTTCATTCATCAGAAAGAAATATGAAGACGCATTAATGATAGTCGGTCTTGGTGAAAATCAAATAAGCCCAAACATGAGAATCAGAAGTTATAAGAAAGGATATATGGCTGGACAATGTGATTTAATGCTGATGAATCCCACTAGAAAATACAATGCTCTTTGTCTTGAATTTAAAAGCCCAACAGGTGTGTATAAAGTGTCAGACAAACAGTCTGATATGAAGCTAATGTATGAGAAAAACAAATGCAGATACATCATGAGCAATAGTTTCGAAGACTTGATTCATGAAATAACTAAACACTTGGAAGAAAGCAAATTATACTTATCAAGAAGAGAAAGATATTTAAAAAAATAATTTATATAACTATATATTATGGAGAATCAAAATGTCAAAAGAGGTCGAGGAAGGCCCAGAGTATTAAGCGATGATGAAAGAAGAAAACGTAAGACTACCTATATGCTAAATAAAGAATGGTTCTGTGAAGTTTGTAATAATGGTAAAAATTACACAATGGCCGGTAAAACGCTTCACACAAAAACAAAAAAGCATCAAAAAAACAAAATTTAAAACTGTTCCAAGGATTCCAGAATTTGGAATCACTTGAATTATTAGCCCTACTTAAACACGTATTAAAAACAGTTAAACAAAAAAATATTCATATAGTTATTATATAAATGGAAAATTTTATCTCACTCAATAGTATGAATAAGAAAGATTTGAAAAAACTGAGCAAATCCAAGCTCATTAATTTACTGCTTAAGAATCAACAACAGAAGAAGCCAAAGGTTGTTATAGTTGATGATTACACACCAGCCCCCCCCCCCCCCCCACCTAGAAATAAAAAACTGAAGAGAACAACACAAAGACCAACAGTCAGAGAATTGGTTGATTACTTCGAAAGAAAAAGATTACCAGCACCACCAAAAGAATGCTTGGAAGAAATAGAACAATTGAAAAAGAGACCGATCCCAGCACCGAGAACCGAACAGGTGATTCAGAAACCAACGCCTGCACCAAGGACTAAGATAGAGCAAACAGAGAAAGCTCTAAAGGGCTTCACTGAGTCTTATGAAATCAGTATAAAAAATAACAAAGACCCGCTTGCACAACTGCAAAACACAAGAAAGGCTGTTGCATATAATATTATAAAATTGTTGAATGAAATTAAAGGTCTCAAATTTGTTGAAACACTCAAGGTAACATTTGCAAAAATGACTGACGGAGAAATATAATACAAAACCGCATATTTCAACAGTGTAGCTCAAACAATTGTGAATAATCTGGAAGTAACTGAATCACTACAGTTGTCAAAAGACCAAATAATTAATAAGATTGCAGTTTGGGTATCTGAAGGTTCTGGCTGGACAATTGAATCTGTTGACAGCCATTATCTTAATGTTGTGAAATATCAACCGATGAGAGGTTCTTCATACATAAAACTGCCAGCAGAATTACGAAATAAAAAAGGTTTAATTAACTTGAAAAATGAGGATAATGAATGCTTCCGATGGTGCCACATCAGACACCTGAACCCACAAGACAAAGATCCACAGAGGATTAAAAAAGTTGACAAAAAATACATTGAAAAATTGGATTACACTGGTATTGAATTTCCAGTAACTAACAAACAGTACAACAAAATAGAAAAACAAAATGAGATCAACATCAATGTATTCGGTTATGAGGAGAAACAACCTTATCCAATATATGTATCAAAAGAGAAATATGCAGACTGCTTGAATCTGCTTCTAATAACTGAAAATGAAAACAAGCATTATGTGCTAATCAAAGATTTCAATAAGTTTATGTACAATCAAACAAAGCACAAAGAAAGAAAACACTTTTGTATGCACTGTCTTCAATGCTTCAGCTCTGAAAGGGTTCTGAATGATCACAAGGACAACTGCATGCAAGTAAATGGCACACAGGCAATAAAAATGCCAAACAAAGATAACAACATACTGAAATTCAACAACTTTCATAAACAACAGCAGGTACCATTTGTGATCTATGCTGATTTTGAGGCCATCACTGAAAAAATACACGGTTGCCAACCCAACAGTGATAAATCATATACAGAGGCTTATCAGAAGCATACTGACTGTGGCTACGGCTATAAAGTAGTTTGTTGTTATGATGATAAATACAGCAAACCAGCAGTAATATACAGGGGTGAAAAGGCTGTGTACAAATTTATGGAAGCTATGCTGGAGGAAGTCAAATATTGCAAGAATGTTGTGAAAAAAAATTTTAACAAACCATTGAAAATGACTAAAGATGATGAAGAGAAATTCCAAAAAGCCAAAGTTTGTCACATTTGTGATAAAAAATACACTGACAAAGATATCCGAGTTCGAGATCATTGTCATATTACCGGCAAGTATAGAGGTTCTGCTCACCAAGATTGTAATCTGAAACTCAGAGTGAACCCAGATGAAATAAAGATACCAGTCATATTTCACAATCTAAGAGGCTATGATAGTCATTTTATTATGCAGGAGATTGGAGCCATTGTTAAGAAGCACACTTACAAAAACAAGAAAGGTGAAGACTGTCAAATGAATATCAATGCTATCCCAAATAACATGGAGAAGTATATGGCTTTCATGCTTGGTAATCACTTGACCTTCATTGATAGTTTCCAATTCATGAGCTCCAGTTTGGAAAAACTTGTCAGCAATCTTCCAAAAGAAGCCTTAAAATACACCTCACAAGAGTTCAAGGGAAAGGATCTTAATTTGATGGCGCAAAAAGGTGTTTATCCTTATGACTATATGGATAGTTTCGATAAATTTAACCAAAAGCTGCCGTCAAAAGAAGAATTCTACAGTATATTGAGTGATGAGCATATATCAGATGAAGACTATGCGCATGCTCAAAATGTGTGGAATACATTCTCAATCAAAAATATGGGCGATTATCATGATCTGTACCTTAAAACAGATGTACTCCTACTGGCTGATGTATTTGAAAACTTCAGAAAAACATGCCTTGAGTACTACAAACTGGACCCGTGTCACTATTTCACATCTCCAGGGCTATCTTGGGACGCCATGCTTAAAATGACTGACATTAAACTAGAGCTTATGGTTGATATTGATATGTTTCAATTCATTGAAAAGGGTATGCGTGGAGGAATCAGTTATATAGCAAACCGATATGGAAGAGCAAACAATAAATACATGAAAGAATACGATGAGAAGGCGCCCTCAAAGTACATCATGTATCTCGATGCTAATAATTTGTATGGTTGGGCTATGAGTCAATATTTACCAACAGGCGGATTCAGATGGATGACACAAAAACAGATCAATAATTTAGACCTGGCTAAGTATAAAGAAGACAGCAACAAAGGTTTGATACTTGAAGTTGATTTAGAATACCCCCAAGAGTTACATGATCTTCACAATGACTATCCACTGGGACCGGAAAAGATTAAAGTTGCTGGGGACATGCTATCAGATTATTGTAAGAAAATAGCTAGCAAATTCAATATATCAACTGGTTTGGTACATAAACTAATACCAACATTAAGCAACAAAGAAAAATACGTGCTCCATTATAGGAACCTCCAATTATACACTGATCTCGGTTTGAAAATAACTAAAGTCCATCGAGTTCTAGAGTTCAATCAGTCCGCATGGCTCAGACAGTACATCGACTTCAACACTCAGAAAAGAACTGATGCTAAAAATGCCTTTGAGAAAGACTTCTTCAAGCTGATGAATAACAGTGTATTTGGCAAAACTATGGAGAATCTCAGAAAGAGAGTAGATGTCAGATTGGTGACTGATGAGAAGAAGCTATCAAAAATGGCTGCTAAACCGACATATGTTAGCAGTAAAATCTTCAATGAAAATTTGGTAGCTGTTCATAAGATAAAAGAAACACTTACTTTAAACCGGCCAGCATATGTAGGAATGTGTATCCTTTATCTAAGCAAGACACTGATGTACGATTTCCATTACAACTACATTAAAGAGAAGTATGGAAACAAGGCGAAGCTGCTCTTCACAGACACAGACTCATTGACCTATGAAATTGAAACCCAAGACGTCTATAGACATTTCTGGAAGGATAAAAATAAATTTGACAACAGCGACTACCCTGAAAGCTCACCGTATTTCGATAAGACGAATAAAAAAGTAATTGGTAAATTCAAAGATGAGGCTGCAGGAGTTCCAATTTGTGAATTCATCGGTCTACGATCGAAAATGTATAGCTATATGAAAGACGACCAAAAAGGAGGGAAGACTGCTAAAGGTATTAGGAAGAATATTATTAAGAATAACATCAAACATCCAACCACCAAAGCGAGTAAATATAAGAGAAGTTAAAGATATGCATAAATGAAATAGTATTGTGAGTTTTGTTGTATATTTAATTTAAAATACTGCCCTTTTTCTGACCCTTTACCCGAAGAATTAGCATATGAGACAGGAACATTTGATGGGGGGTTTCCCTTTCGAATGAGTCACCAAACTACGTCACTATGTTTAGGGGATTCTAGATTTTTCGCTTTTTACACATGCGTATTATTTTTTATCTTTGAAAATTTCATTTATGTACCACAAGCATAAAAATGAAAATACAAACGCATATATAAGGATTTTTTCACACAGATAAAGTGTGGCTTGTATACAAAGTATCTAACGATTGCATATCTTTAACTTCTCTAACATCAAACATGAAAATTATAAAGAGACACTATTTGATAATAAACAGTTGCATCATAGAATGAAAACAATCAGAAGCCAAAACCATCAACTAGGAAGTTATGAGATAAATAAAGTATCACTCAGCTGCTTTGACGACAAGCGGTATATTCACGATAATGGCGTGACAAGCTTTGCATACGGACATTATAAAATCTAGCTGTTGACGTCACACCATAGCTGTGGTGTTTTTATCGCCTCAAACCCACTGATTTGTCTAGTTCAGGATAGTATTGTGAGTTTTGTTGTATATTTAATTTAAAATACTGCCCTTTTTCTGACCCTTTACCCGAAGAATTAGCATATGAGACAGGAACATTTGATGGGGGGTTTCCCTTTCGAATGAGTCACCAAACTACGTCACTATGTTTAGGGGATTCTAGATTTTTCGCTTTTTACACATGCGTATTATTTTTTATCTTTGAAAATTTCATTTATGTACCACAAGCATAAAAATGAAAATACAAACGCATATATAAGGATTTTTTCACACAGATAAAGTGTGGCTTGTATACAAAGTATCTAACGATTGGAAAAAGCGGGGGCCTTTCGTTAGCGAAATGTATACAAGCCACCCCGTGGAATAACGAAAAACCCCCGCCGTTATTCCATGGGTTAAAAACACACAAAAAATCACCCTGAGATGGTGTCGGGTTGATGGGTAGAGCTATAGTGGAGCTTAGGCTTGACAGAAGTGCCGGTTCAACCTCAAGCCGGAGGGTGAAAAAAACAAATAAACAAATACTTGGCCCCAAGAGGGTCTGATAGGTGTGGTGGTGGGAATTCAAAAAACAAAAAAAACCTCTCATGAGGGACGGGTGGTGATTCAAATTCCAAATTAAGTCCCTCATGAGAGGTTCTGGTGGCCACCAGTTTTGCTATTTTTTTCTGCATCTTTAATTGCTTCAACAAATTCAAAGGTAATTTTTCCGAGAATGTCACGCTTGGTGATTTTTCCGAGAAAGTCACGCATTTTTAATAAGCTATAGATTCCAAAATACGAGATCAAAAATAAAATAACTATAGTTTTTCCAAAATCCGAGATCATTTTGCTAAAACACCCCCCTAAATTAATTTTTGCGCTAAAACCCCCAAACACTATACTACTGCTCTTCATTTCAGTGTCATTTGGGCAATTCAGAGAGGTTGGTTCTCGGTCAAATGCTAAGGGACACTTACACAATGAACGGTGACCCAAAGGGTCATTTCCGGTTGTTTCTGATTGGTTCATTCCACTTTGAAGATGTGAGAAAAGGGGCTGATCTCAAATCACAAAGAGACCGTTGCAGGCTCTTCCTTTCCCTCGCTCGCCCTAATCCCGTAGCTTTTGACCGTGCGCCATTAATCGAGGCAAAAATCCTCTCTGTGTTGCCCAAATGAAGAGCCTGTATGCAGGCTAAACCGAGTCCAACAAGATCGCCGGCTTGCAGGCCCCAAATGGTAACAGGTAAGGCCATCCAACACTTTTGGTTGGAATATCTGCTGGGGCTGGGAACTTTTAAAATAGTCTCCTACGCAGCCGTTCTTTGGGTCGTCACGCAACGCTCCTCCCCATGTGGAGAGGAGCGTTGTGTGATTTGCGTTATGACCCAAAGAACGGCTGCGTAGGAGTTTCAGAATTTCGAATTGTGGTAAAACTTTCGAAGTTTGTTAAAAACCCATGTTTGAATTTGAAAGCGAATTGCCACCTCAAGATTTCGTTAAAAAAACCCCTCAACCCTTTCAACCCTTTGATTGAAAAAAAAGAAAGCCCCTAAAATCTTTTTGTACCGGTCACCAAAATATTGGTCCTTAAAGACCAATGCTATGAAAACCTGCAACTTTCCCAAATCCCGGACTGTGGTTGAAATGAGCCATAGTTATTGCCAAATGATGATTTCTTTAGACTTTGCAACCTCGAAAACTGACCAAAACTCCCAATTTTTATTTAAGATGACTGTTAATTCTGTTGCAGAACCAAAAAACACCCTCGGACAACACTAAAAATTACGAAACTTTGTCTTGAAGATTTTAGGACAAAGTTTCCTCTTGAAGCTAAAAGTCTACATTGGCAGCAAACTTCTACTGCACTTCTTTCAATCTGTTCTACATTTTCCTGCTCACTTCTTAAGTGGATAACGCTATTTGATTTCAGTTACTCTCACTGGTCTGTATAATGTTCGCGTTTGTGACTCAAAGGAATTCTGGGAAATTCTTGTATAACGGCGGCATGGAAGTCCACCAAATTTCCATTTTCATTTCAGATATAGCTTTTAGCATACCAAGTCCTGCTGACAAAATATTGCACCGATTGCATTATTTACAAGTCAAAACTTGCCAAATTGCCATGCGATGTCCTGGAATCCATCCACAGAACGGCAATAAAAGAAAGACAGCCTTACTCGTGAATCGCCATGACTTGCAAGAAACACTTTCGGCGGTCCACTTGCTGTGAAATTGTTTCTCACCTCTGTTTTCTTTCAGAGGATTGCCTCTACCCACCAACCCAGCTTTAGGATGCCAGGCAGGGGGCTTCTGTTGTGGAAAATGGCTCGGAAAATACACTTAAATCAAATACCTACTAGTCGAGGACGAGTGCTTGCTTAAAAACAAGAAACAGCTTGCGTGACAAGCGTGACAAGAAAGATGGAGCCTTCGGCCTTATGGGTTAGCAAAATCTCTTTGGTAACCCCTTATATCGAATAACGAGATGGTCTTGGCCTCCTACCCTCCGGAAAAGTTGCAAAAAAAACAACAACAACAAACAAACAAACAAACAAACAAAAACAAAAAACACGTGCAAAGCAGTTGTAGAAAACGAGTTAATAATTTGTTTAATTTGTGATGTTGTGAATTATGGAACCCCCGGTAAAGTTGAGATTCTCTATAGCTTTGATGGCACTCTTGATACTGATTCTGTTGGTGAACTGATGTCCATGTTGAAGAATTTATTTGCTTATGGAGGGCTAGCAGTATCATCTGCTGGCTTAGGGAGGCTAAACATGCTTTACACCTAGCTAAGTCAACTAACTCCAACATGCTCTTTCCAATTCCAGTAATCGTTAGGTTTCACCCACAATATTAAAACAGTTTGTACGCAAATTACGTCGCCTGGTCCCAGACTGCGAAGGTCCCATTCTGAAGGCACCAGCTCCACTTCTTACTGATTTATTATATAGTCAATATGTTTAGATGTAAGACCATATCAGGAAACTTGTATGTGAGTTTACGGGTGTGTTAGTGAGAGGAAAGCGGCACTTCCTATAAAAAAACACCTGCAGTTGTTGTCTCAAGCCTGCGTGGCAGGCGCTAGAAAGCGAAGGGAGGGGAGCGCGGGGGAGGGAAAAGGAAGCGTCCTTTTCCTTCCCTCCCTCCCGTCGCGCTCCGTGCTCTCTCCCCTCACTTCGCCCGCGCCCTCTTTCCCCCTTCCCTCCCCTTCCCCTCCTTTTGCCTAGTGCCTGCCACACAGGCGACTGTTGTCCGAGGCAGGCAGAGATCAGTTGGGCGCGCAACATCGCAACATTGCAGTTCGCTATATAGCTATGTCAAAGCGGATGGCATTGGGAGCTCCGAACCTTGGAAGACATATCCCAGATGATTTTAACAGAAAGCATGTCATGCTGAAAGACTTTGGACAGGAGGGTAACGGTAACGATGACGATGACGGTGACGACGACGACGATGACAACGACGACGACAACGACGATGAGTCGATGACGATGATGAATATCGATAAGAATAATGATAATAAAGACTAGGGCGCTGTTTTCTGGAGGTTCAACAGCACTTTGCAATACACTGATTTACGGTTTTTCTTTCAAGTTTGCCATGATATTGTAGAATTCGTTAAACTACTGGCATCTCACATAGGAGGTTCGATTACCAGCTGCTGTTTCGGGAATATAATGCATACCAGAAGTGTATCACTGTGGATAATCCGGACCAGAGTGAGCTGCGGAAATCGAGCTTACTCACTTAACTAAATATTTTATATAACCACTACGTTATAAAAAGAAACATGGGCTGGGTAATAGACCTACTTTACGATGAAACCGTGGTTAAAAAATAATTATCTACTTATACGAGGGCGTTTATTATTATTTAGTATCAACAAATCACATCACAAGCTGATTTTTCTGAATCTTTCACTTCCGTAGTACGTGCGGGGGATTGGTGCTAGAAAAGAAAACGACATTGTCAGAGAGACCTGGCAACTAGTCACGGTTAACGCCCTACGTTCGAGCTAAGCAAACCGGTGTATTGTGTTGTGGCGTCGAAGTCTTCGCTTTTTCAAGGCGGTAAAATGGGAGACAGGGAACACAACGTGTTTATGGCTAGGCTAGCCGAACAGGCTGAACGCTTCGAAGGTAAGAGGGCTATTTTTGGCGCCATCGATGGGCCTTCTGAAGTACGGTTGTTAGAATCCTCGAGTGTCATCGCTTCCAGTCGACAGTCGGTTACAGTCGACGGCAAACACTTCTTTTGACAAACGTTTGAAGCAGTTTGATCCATAAAAATAGCCGTTTTCACCCAATTGCTTCACCAATCGCGCTCTAAATCTGCCTACTGAGATTAATTTTATTTCAAATGTGAAAGGATGTCAACAAGTCTTCGGTGTTGGTCGACAGTCGCCCACGAAAAATGCGGTACATCCATTTGCGGATGTGTTGAATCTTCGATTCAGTTGACAGAAAAGCATAGATTTCTGCATTGCTTTCCGCCATTAGCCAAACGTAGTCAGTCTTATGGGCTTTAGTTTGCTGGAAACAAACGCTTTGAAACCTTTTTGTTCTGAAGTAGACGTTAAAATGCTGATTTCAAATTGTGTACGGCGAAGTTGAACGTTTGGGAGAAAATGCCATTTGTCACCTTGTACGTTCCTTTTTATTCGCGTCGGTATCGAGATACCGGCGTTGCAAATGGACGTTTGTTTAATTTACTGACCGCGATATGCGAGGGCGTATTCGTAATATGCTTTGCAGGGATCATTAGAAAGAAAAAGTCGTTCCTTCTTCTGCTGTGAATATTACTCGCTGTTTTTGTTTTTAAGCTTGCGATTACGCAGACATGTTCGGCTATTTTATTCAGTTCGGCTAGAGTAACGCAAGTCTGTTGTATACGTAAAACGCCTTAAAAAAAGGTTTAACTGTGCTAAGAAGTGGTTACCTTTGAGCTTCCTTCTCAATCACAGGGACGATATAATTTTTTAAACACTGAGCAATTGTCATTTCTATATTTGAGCATGATCTGTTGCCGACTTCCTGCTTAGTTCTGTGGCGCGATTGTTCAACCATCTTCTTCGTAGCCATCAAATGATAAAACTGCTGTTACCTTTTACACTGTCTTTTGAGAATATTTTTCAGCGAAATTCCCAAAGGTTTTATTGAACCACAATACAGCATTAAATTTTGATGAAATTAACATTTCAAGGTGTACATGTACATTTTCTTTGTTGCGCAAACTTGTTTCTTTTGAAAGCAAGAGCTGTTATTATCTTGAGGACCAACACATTCCAGTAGCTTTGTGATTGACCCTGTAGCTCTAGTTTTCAATTATGACACTACCTTTCTTTAGTCCCTTTAATGTAGTAAATACCATAGTGACTTCTTCTTTTATGATCGCTTGACCAAAATGGCAACATGCTGGAAATTTCATTAGTCAAGATTTTCCCAGAGTTGGCCCAGGTGTTTGAGTGGATTCACGTCCAGCTCCTGCCTTCCCTAAGAGATGATTTTTTGTCATCTTGGCTAGTCACATTTATCTCTAGAGGCCGGTTGTTCAAAAGCTGATTAACCCTAATCCAAGGTTAAAAATTAACCAAGGAGTTAATTTCTCTATTCACAAACATTGTTCAACACCGATATTATGCAAAAAATTAGATTAGAGGATGCCAATCCTGAAAAGCGAAAAGCAGCAAAAGAAACTTTCATCCAAAATTTGAAAACTGCAACCAAAGTTTACGCTAATCCTGGATTAAGTTAATCAGCTTCTGAACAACTGGGCCCTAGATGAATGGAAAAACAAAACCCAGTTTTAGGTGAATGGAGAAACAAAACCCATTGCATGCCACCTGTTTCAAGTCCATTTGCAAAGACCAAGTTTTGTTTACTAGGAAAATACTAACTTGCACAATTCCTAGTGTTCAAAGTTGGTTGGAGAAAGTTATCTAGTTTTAAAAAAGTAATTCAAGAACACCTTTCCCCAAACTTCTTTTTTGTATAACTATTGTACCACCATGTTTATTGCTGCAACACTTCTCAGTTGTTGACTTCACACTAGAAGCTAAGTCAGTCTCAAGTAAGCACTTGGCTCAAGTGCACTTGAAAATCTCAAGTCGCACTTTAAAAAACTTGGCTTCACACCTAATGGCAAAGTACATTACTTGAAGCACAGGCTGTCGATCATCTATCGCCGTAAAATCCGTCCCGCATATCACAAATGCGATTCCTCGCCAGTAAAATCATGAGGCCTTCACAGAGGAATTGAGCCTTTTGTAGTTCCTATATATTTTTCACTATTTTTAACTCAAATTGTACTTATTAACGGAGTTGTTGTGGTGCAAAAAAGTTAACAGTTGCTGGTTTCCATTAATCGCATTTGGTGTCAGATGAAATGAAAAGCGATGGTATAGGCTGTCTCTGTAAATGAAATTCAAATGAGTTTTAGTTCAATCATTTGTATCGACTATTCTTTCCTTTCTATGTATTCTTACATAGAATAAATGTTTGATATAGTTCTCCAAACTCCAGCCATCCATTTTGAATTTTTCCATCGATCACAGCAGGCAAGGTGTTTATACGTTGGTTCATCAAAATTGTGGCACTGCTGCACATCGCTTTCAGTTGGCTTCCATTTCCTATTGGTCAAGTGTGTTCTCAAGTGTGGTGTAGATCATACTTGGCGGTGAACTTCGGCTTCTTTGAACTACGAACGTTTCCCATGGTCACTAAGTAAAGTTCAAGTAAGTACAGTTCACCCCTTCACACTCAAAGTATGTTCCAAGTGCACTTAGATTATACTTACAAGCTCTAGTGTGAAGCCGACAATCGACACATAGGGCCTTGCATCAGTCCCCAGGGATCCATATCAGTTTTTTTTTTTTTTTTCAAAGTTATCAGCCGGGTAGTCATGTAAGAAATGTCACTTACACAGGCTAAATTTTATTTTCCATTTCCGAATTGTATGGTACACATTAAAAAATAGAATAAATACTTAGAAATAACAACAAGTAACTGGAAGGGTTGCATTGTATTTTCATTGTGTTACTGCACCAGTACTGCAGTAAGGTTCAAACTTTCATTTTACGAAATCAACTACACAAACACTGTCTTTTTACGCAAAGAACAAACAAAGCTGTTGCACTGTCCAGCAAAAACACAAAAACCATATCACATGACTGAGAATGAAATTGTACTCCATTCACTGTGAGAGACGTTTGTTTCCTGCCTCTTTTGCAAGCTCAGCCGGCAGGAGAAACGTATACTTGAGAGTTTGCCCTGGACAATTGAAGGGCTGAGGGCATAAACTGCCTATGTGTAGTTTTAGGTGTTTTTTTTGCATACGTTATTTCTCGAAAACGAAAAAGAAATCGGTGAAAAAAAATACGGGACAATGTTTTTGAATCAAAATGCAGTTCACATGCAAAAATTTGGACAAATCCAAGCGAACTAAAAAAACGGCCGAAAATTACACATAGGCAGTTTATTCCCTCAGCCCTTCATATGTCTGCCTTATTAACATGCATGAAGCAATGCCCAAGGGTATTCTTTATTTCTTTATTTGAAAACTTAGCGCCAAATGCTCGTAACTGAAGGGTAAAACTGAAACTGGACATGAAATGATTGACAGGTAGAAAGGACTGTTCCATAGTGTGACGAAGACTAAAAGTTTTGGCGGTTAAAACATTGGTACTTACGCAACGTGTCTGCCGAAGCTCCCGACTCGATCCGCGCTAGCTTGTTTGGTTTAATCGAATTATGTCAATTTGCCTGTTCGCTCGGTGATCGAAGGACATCATGAAGTCTTTAGATCCACAAGTCTAACACGGCTGAAAGAAGCCAGTCGTGTTTTCTCTGCTTGCCAAACCATGACGAGAGAGATGAATTTGACTCTCCGGTTTGGGAGTAGAGATTAAGAGCCGGGCAGAAAAAAAACTCTGAAAACATCTCTCGTCTCAAAAGCGGCTCGGTTTTGCTAGTCTTGGTCCATTTCTGAAAGGTTACCGTGCTAGGATTTCCGAAAAGGAGAGGTGTTTTTGGAGTTTAGGGCAAAAAAACTGGCTGATGTTTGCAGAGTGTCTTTCGCACACGGAGGGCATAACATTCCCACAATTCATTGCGGCCGAAGTGGGCGTTGTCTCGCGGGCCATCGAAGCCGTGAAACAGTTCGTCAAAATTCGGAAACATTACGGAGAATTCATCCGAGAGAGGGAAGTCAGCATGACGAGAAGTCCGTCCGTTTTCGATGACTATCTTGAAAACAATCCGGGGAAAAGTTGCATGGGCGCGCGTGGAAAATATTACTCGTGGTCGGTCGTCGAGTTGTTATGTAAACACAGGGAGAGATGCTGCCGAATTTCAACATATAAATCAGTTTTGCGTCGATCAACTCGGTTATTTTGATTTTATGGAGGCTTGTAAACATCAGCAAAACGTATTTTCAAGCGAGATAAACACCAGCAAAAACGTATTTGCACGCGAGACATTTTAACAAGTCGTTGTGTTACGCATCAGACGATACGGATTAAATTTCACATCTTATGCAAATATTTACGTCTTGAAGCCAACAAAACTAGTTAAGTATTTTGTTCCAGTTTTTTCACTGTCGTCATTTCATTCCACTGGTTCCATTTGACGATGAAAATGAACCCTTCAAAATCGTTTCAATAATGACCAAAGCACGCGAAGCGCCAGTCAAATCTCTGTTTCGAAGCGGAAACCGACGGGAAACAGCTTACTCTTTTAACTCTTAATTTTGCCCTTGAACATCGTTAACTCAAATTTTCGGTGTTGCTCACGAACAGAAGTTGTTGATAGTAGCCAAAAGCTATCTTCAAATAAAAACAACCTTCTTTAATATTTTAGTCTATTTCTCAGCCGACAGCAAGCTTTTTAAGCACTGAGTTAGAATCAAATCCGATCCTGCTTTATGCCGTTCTCAACCAAAACACCCTCTTCAACACTTTACTTACATCGGCCAAAGCCTTCCCGAAAGAATTAAGAATCAACCAAGAAACCTGTGCGCTCTCTTCATTTCGGAGGAACCAAGAAACCAAGAAACCTGTGCGAGACTCAAAATACGCCGCTTACTTTAACGTTAACGTTTGCAATGCCCTAGGCCGAACCCTATCCCTAGCTCTAACCCTAACCCTAGCTCTAACCCTAACCCTAGCTCTAACCCTAACCCTAATTTTAACCCTAGCTCTAAACTTAACAATAACCCTAAATCTTTTGAGTGCTGTTTTCAAGTCGGACAAAATCTACGCGCGATGGCTTAAGGTTAACCAAGGTTGCTGTGTGCTGTTTTTAAGTCAACCCAGAATGTTGCGCACTGTTTTCCAGCTAAGGAAGCTTCTTGAGCACTATCAGTAAGCAAAACACTGGTAATAAGTGCTGCATTTAAAAAAGTCGACCATTTCCAAGTCGGATGGGCATCTTGTGGGCTGTTTATGAGTCAAAAAGGCACATCGCGCATAAAGAATACCCTTGGGCATTACTTCATGCATGTTAATAAGGCAGACATATGAAGGGCTGAGGGCATAAACTGCCTATGTGTAGTTTTAGGTGTTTTTTTTGCATACGTTATTTCTCGAAAACAAAAAAGAAATCGGTGAAAAAAAATACGGGACAATGTTTTTGAATCAAAATGCAGTTCACATGCAAAAATTTGGACAAATCCAAGCGAACTAAAAAAACGGCCGAAAATTACACATAGGCAGTTTATGCCCTCAGCCCTTCAATTGTTGATGTTGAACTTTGTCTTCAAGGCCAAGAGTGTTTACTATCAGGGTGTTAAAAACGCCGTACTTCCTGAAAACCTTTCATTTAAGTGTTAGCCACTGCATGAGATGTTGTGCAAAGAAGGAAGGTAACAATACCTTAACTCTTTTTCTACACGTCACCAAAATATTGGTCATAGATGACCAATGCTAACCGTCTTTTCAAGTGACAAACAAATATACAAGGGCCTGTTCACATGGAGGTGGGGGACCCCAGGCAGGTGAGGTCCCCCACCTACCCGTGGTCCAAAAAAGCTAGCCTTCACATGCAACCCCGGGGCGCTTGGGGGAGGTTTAAAATGCTATCGCATGGACGCTAAGAACGTATATTAACAAAAGAATTCAGAGATAATTGCCCGGATGAACCTCACCCCACCCCACCTCCAGCATTCACATGGAGAAAACTCACCCAAGCTAAGCGGGTTACCCGCCCTGGCTGACCAGACAACCCGCCTCGGTGAGGTACCCCACCTCACATGTGAACGCTATCGAGAAAAAAAGAGAGACTGGTAACCCCACCTAGGTGGGGGACCTCACCTGCCTGGGGTCCCCCACCTCCATGTGAACAGGCCCTAAGTTGGAGTATTGCACAACGGAAATAAAAAAGGCAAATGTTCCGGTTAGACATAATTTTGTCACCATTTTTTCTATAATTCTGCACTTTCGCAAGGGCAAGCAAAATTTGGCCAGGGCAAGTACAGCATCTGGCTTGCTTGCCCGGCTGACGACGTTGATAAAAAATGAATGTGGATCTCTGCATAGGCAATTCCAAGGATTGAGGATTTCTTCACAAAGGAGTTTGGTAAATAGTGGTTTTGATTTCACTGGAGAGGTCACCAAAGGTGCTGGAATAATGTCGCTTCCAGCCCAACAACCTCAGAAACAAGCTACAATAAAAGCCTGCATATAAGTAAGAACCTGTAAGGCTAAGATTTCCATTTAAACCCCAGGCAGGCTGGTTAATGTCACAGTCACAGATAAGTGCCAGTTACTGATCAGTGTTGCAGTCACTGGTGGTCGACTCACTATCAGACGAGGCCAGGGCTGCTGGTAGGGAATCAGAAATACATGCTTTAGTAGCTTCAGAGATGCTCATCTGACTTTACTATCTCTCTTTAACAACTGCATCGCTAAATGGAGGTTGTGTGCCTGAGACATCCAGGAGCTTCCACTATTGGCAGCCAGTTCCTAGATGAGATTAATGATAGACTAGATTATCCTGTTTTCTTTCAAAGGATTGCCTCTACTCGTCAACCCGGCTTTATGATGCCAGGCAGGGGGCTTCTGAGGTGGAAAATGGCTCCAAAAACACACTTATCATATGACCTTTACGGCCCCGCGCGCGCTTTCATTGTGAAACTATTGAGAAATTGCCCATATGAGGGCCATACACCTTAGCGCGAGCAGGGCCGGAAAAAGCCATGCTGCCCTGCTAGGAAAATGTACGATGCGAGCACCCAGGCTTATCATGGGGGATCACAATCATATAAATTTACATTCAAAAATCAGGCTCACACACAAAAACACACACACACAAACAAAACACAAAAGTTAAGACAGAAACATTTACATAGCTAGGGATGCATTAATTTAGCAATCATACAGTGCCCATAGAATAGTGATTAGTATTAATTTTAAAACTTTGGACTTCTCAAAAAAGCAGAGTTAATAATTATGGTAATTGGCAGATTTAATGCTGTACAATAAAAATAGTTTCCAAGCATCGCTGCTCGATGACCATGTTTAAGTAAAGAAAATGTTTAGAAGTACATGGTTTGTTCCATGATTTGTCTCATGGTCACATGCTATGCTCAGTCTTTTTTTATTGACATCACACTTAACCTGTTTGTTGCTGTAATCTCTACAGAAGTCGTCACATTTGCTATGAGTTAATTGGGTCTACTTTGTGATGTTATTTGCGGGAGAATTATTTGATAAACTTAAGCAAAAAGCATCCTGTTCCTGCTTTTGTGATCAAGCACAATCGAGCGTGACTCAAGGCATATCGCTGGCTTGGTAACCTCTCACCTAGCTTGTCAGGTTTTCATTACTAGGTTACTATGTCATTCTCACTGAAGTGTGTCACTCGATTGATGCAACTTTTTCTTCATGGTACTTTTTTACAACAAACTGTTGAGGATTCTGAACTCAGTTTGTACACCATCAATAAGTAAAATCTCAACTTTTGGTCTTAAAAACTATGCCCTTCACCCTTTCACCACCAAGAGGGACTTTGATGATTTTACTCAGGCTAATGCTAGACGATTTCACTCATCAAAGGGGGGCCTTTGGTGGTGAAAGGGTTAAAAAGTAGGTTCAACTTATAAAAGTAGATATGATTATATACCATGTATAAGCTCATTGTGTTCGCAGAATGCAGTTCTAATCCAGACTGAATTGAGATTTATTGGGACAACCGGTCTATCTTGAAATAACTGCCCATGCAATCTGCGGGGCCAACACGAATGACATCATCGCCAAGCATGCGCATGGCGGTGGGGAACTTGGAAACTAGTTCTCAGGGTTCCCCAACTTAATAGCTTTCAAAATGGCAGTCATCCACGAGGAAGACAAAAGTGATGTGTAAAATGTTTTAAATGAGCTCCTACAGCCTGGAAATGGCAAAAGTAAAAATGGCGGCGACTACAACTACAATGAGTGCACAATTCATCAAGTAAAAGCGGAATTAAATCGACAAAATCTTTCAAAAACAAGACCTGTTTGATCAAGTTGTTGAACACAATGAAATTGAGGTTCTTTGTGGCGAGAAGTGGTGATTGAAGTGGATGATCTGCCACCTCTCAAGAAACGACCTCAACTGAAATTTGTTTATATAATTATATCAGGATAAACAAATTTCTGAGAAATATTTTGTACACTTTTTTACACCACAGTTGAAAGGCCATTTTATCACTGAAACAAACAAATATGAAATCTGAAGGAACATACCAGGTTGGGTCGGAGGAAGTCCTGAGGAGCTGAAGGAATTTCTGGGGATTACTGTCTGGATGAAGCTCAAACAATTGCCAATTTCTACAATAATTTGTTCTTTGCTGCTAAAACTATTTTCAGAAACCATGTTTTAATATTGTGTTAGTCAAAGTTGATATTTTTTAGGCTTTCCAAGATGCTGTAAATGTGCTTTTAGTGTTCAAAGATCGTCATAGACCACATGGCCCTCCATATGGTGGTTTTAGGGTTAACATACCAAACCTACCAATACTCGAGCGCACTCTCTAATCTACGATTACTACTAGTTTTATAATTTGTTTCCTATTATTTTAGTGTCCCCAATTAGCTTTTTTAGCTAAAAATGTCAACACTGAAATAAAGTTATGTCTATCTGTCTGTCTGTCTTGTCTATCTATCTGCCTTGTCTGTCTACCTATCTGTCTGTCTATCTACAGTACTGCCGGAAAGTATTGACCCCTTTACCGCGTCATTGCTGCGTGACCTCCTCACGACTTTCCCGCAGCAGGCCGCTTTTTTACCAAGGAAATTATTCAGTCAGGCTCCAAAGTTGCCGCAGGAAAATTAACCGAGGTAAAACCGAGGTAATGAAATACCGCAGTCGAGTTTGAATAGGCTTTTATTTTCTTTGTGTTTTGGATATGTCATATTAAAGTCGCACCGAAGAACATTATAACTGGAACAAGTTTTGGCAAGGACAGTCGTGCATGGTCGCTACACATAGATCTGTCGGCTTTATAATGCATGCATAGAAGATCATAGGTAGACAGCTAAACGGCTCCAAAAAAAATTGTGACCGCCTGAGAGCGAACGGCAGAACTTTCGAACTTCCAAATGGCGGATTGGCAAAACAAAAGCTGTGAATGGCTACAGTTAACCAGTCAGGTATACATAAATACCAACGAACGGAAAATGACTGGAATTTTGAAGAAAATAAACAAGCAATTGCGCGTAAAATGTTTATATTTAAAATGGCTACAGATCACTTTATTAAAGGATGGAGAAACCACGATCTGTTTGTCTGGAAAAGCCGCTAGCAGACGCCAAATATTTGCATACTACCAAACAAAACTTCCACTCATTTGCATATGGTAACGCAATGTGCATTTTGTTAGTTTGAAGTCTGTTCAAAATCATTTTTTGAAGTGCAGCAGCTAAGAATGACAACGAAGTAAATGAGCTATATTTTCAGGGGCTGTCGAAGATTCAAAATCTTTTAACCTTGAAAATCATCCGAGGTGCAAATCATGGGAGATGGTTATCATTCTTATCGCCTCGCTACGCTTGATCAATCACACCTGTCCATGATCATTTGTTACCTTTGCATTCAAATGCGTCAAACTTTTTAAATAGACATACCGAATGAAAGCGAAAACTTTTGCAAGGAAACTGTCAAGAGTATATGCACATACGAGGATTCCTATAACAGCTATCTGAATCTTTCTCATATGGCGACTCAATCAGATAAAACAATTTTTGCGGCTGCCTTTCGCATCACTTCCAGCTCAGCTTGCCTTTCGATACTTCAAAAGTGATCAATCTAATAGTGCAGTGATCGGAAGCTTTTTTTATTATCAGATAAATAAACTTTGAGTTCAAACAGATGAGTTTTTCCAAACTGATGACTTTACTTGACCCAAAATCCGAACGCGTTTGCCTGGGAGACTTTAATTTGTTTTGACTGCATAAAATTGTCAGCGCGACAGTTCAAACAGTTGTAGGTTACTTTATATGGTTATAATATTTGAGGACTGTATGGAGGCTGGCTCAAAAGTTATGAGTCCATAATGCAAATAGTGCACAAGGTAATATTTTTTTTCTCCATGAATCTAGTTGCACTTTAAGAACTTACAAAGTCCTTGCGCTTTTTTGACAACTGCAATTAATCGTCATTATTCTTTCCCGCAGCATTGCCTTGTCTTTTCTACCGCAGCATTCCCGAGGCAAAATTGTACCTAGAACAAAATTTGCATACTGCGGTGGATGCACGGTCACAACCCACGGCAAAGACGAGGCAATCCTCGTCCCTATGGGTCAATACTTTCAGGTGGTACTGTATCTGTCTGTCTGTCTATCTATCTAGAACCAAGCCTTATGCACTGGACAGCAGACTCACAAAATGTTTAACAGGAAGTGACCCAAAATCAGCTTCATTCCAATAACTTTCAAACTGGCAGAGTTAAAGTTGAACTTTATTTTAAATCACCATTGGAGAGAATTGAAGTAATGACAACGAGGATTGTTAAAGTGTTTGGTAGCATTTACTTAAAGCAATATACAATGTATGGAAATACAAGTAGCTAAAAAGGAATGAATAAATTGGGTATTGCTGTTTTTAATCAAGGTCAGAGGGCTGTAATTTGTAAATTTAAACTAACATTTAATTTTTTCCCCTCAGAAATGGCTGAGTATATGAAGAAAGTCGCAAAGGAGGCTGAAGGTGAACTTTCAGTAGATGAACGCAACCTTTTGTCTGTGGCCTACAAGAATGTAATTGGTGCTCGGAGAGCTGCATGGCGCATACTGAGTTCCTTAGAAACGAGAGCAGATAAGAACAAGACAACCGTCCAAGATTACAAGGCCAAGATTGAAACGGAGCTGCATGACATCTGCAATGATATTCTTGGTGTTCTTGACAACAACCTGATAACAAATTCAACAACTGATGAGTCAAAGGTGTTCTTTCACAAAATGTAAGTAGTGACTACTGTACAGACCATATTAATATGTTGGTGTCATTATATTTTAGCGATTTTGAAAAATTATTTTTCACAGTTTCACTAGCTGAAACTTTATTCAAAATGTTTACGACAATTTTGTCTTTATGGAGTTTTTGTACATACATGTGCAGTACCGCTCAAAAGTAAGTTGGCCCATCACGTCGCATTTACTTTCACAGCAGGCTGTTTGGACAGGGAAAATGAGGCAAATCTTGATGACCAGCAGTAAATTGGGGAAATGTTAATAATTGTTTGTTCACTTGCACAACTCAGTTTCCCTTTGTGATACATTTGAAGTTAATTTTCATTTGGTTTCCCTCTGGTCCTCTAGTGCTTAGAAGTTTTCACTAGCCAAATGGCTAGTTAAGTGAAAAATCTACCAGCCAAAACAGAATTTTTGTGGCTACTATTGCTATGGCAACAGTATCCACTTCGCTATCACTTCAGTGTAAGTAAGTTAGTTTGGGTACAATCGGAACTGTTCGGAAATACAATCATTCAACGACTGATCCTCACTCCATTGGTTACAATTTGTAGTTTTGGACTAATAAATATTTTGGAGGCATATCGTTGGAGCAATTCAATCAGTCATCAGGGGATAATCACCCAGCTCGAAGCATGTGTTTGCCTTTAATCCAGCGATGCAGGCAAGGTTGCAGTTCGCTGTTGGTTTACAGTTAAATTTGGGCACGGCTCTCACTCAGTGTCTCAATTACCTCTTCAGAAAGTATCCTTGAGATAGTACGGTGGTCTAGTTAGATTGTACAAGAAAATGTTGATCGCAGACTGAGTTGTGTTTGTTTGAAAGCCAAGACATGTGCCCACATACGGCGGTGTTCAGTCAATTCCAGCACTTCTTAAAGTAAGTTTCTGTTAATAGAAGGTTTTCGGAAATTTTCCAGCTAAGTGACGATTACAGAGTCTGTGTTTGTTTGGCAGCATGGCGAGTGTTATTCGAGTGTTTTGACTGTTTATGGACCGAGGTTTTCCAGTCGAAGAGTGCTCTTTGAATTGTCATGTTTTTCAGGCGGCCATGACAATCGAACCAGCCATGTACTACAAGATCTGTCCGACAATAACTCTTTTATGGGGTCATATAATTCCATTATGGACATAAAAAATGTCTTTTGAGACACAAAACGTGTTATTTCAAGGGTGAAAGAAGCCGATTGTTGTCCCCCAGGCCAGGTTTGTGATATGATACCTCAAACGTAAATAAGTGTATAATTGCAAATGTTCTTGAATAGCAAATTCATTCCTCAGGACAAAATAAGGGTAACATAAAGAATACAGATTTAACGGCAATTAACACTAAGCAATTTTTACTTAAAAATACAAAGGGATCCAATTTGCAAAAGGTTATGTTGAATAAATTAGACTGGAAGTGAGAATTCGCAGTTATGCTTAAGTTAAGTCTTATTATTTACATTGATGCCGATAACTTTATATGATGATTCTCTACAAACTCTTTTTTTGAGGTTACTGGCTTTTAGCCAGTACCCCCTATGTGTAAGTAAGTAAGTCCGACTTTTGGAAGCCCAAAGTAAGACCGACTGTGTACTGAAACTGCTTGACGTTTTCTTGGTAGCTTTTTAAGATCAAAATACTGTATTTTGTAAAGCTATATGTCTTCCACAATAAGGAATTGTTAGGATTTCGTTAGATATGAGCATTCCGATTGAAAAAATAGCCACTTTCACAATCAATATAATGTCTACGAAATGTCCACGAATGATGTTACAATTGATCAAAACGACTTCAGAGAAGCCACTGACCAAACATAGGCAAAATGTTTGACACTGCAGACTCTTTTTCCCACGCGCTAGCAAGGTTGGCGTGTGGACCACTTCGACATTGTCACGCAATATAATAATTTTTCATATTTTGCACACAAACAAAAAACAACCTCCATAGATCAATTTATCATGCAGCATTTAGTCCCTTGCACTTGTCCCTTGGGAATATTTATTATTTTTGCGGCCTTGGCAAGCACTGAAAAAAAATTTCTTTAGTTCTCTTCGGCACAATGAACTGATTCAAATGGTAAAATACTCTCATTACAGACAAGATCTTTGTTCAAAGGTTCTGTGAAGCGCCAAACACATTTAATATTTGATTTTTGTGCAAGGAATAGTTTTGTTTCCTTGCACTGGCGATTCCCTGGTGGAATCGTGTCATTATGTTTACGGGTTCACGGGGTTCACAACAAATCTCTTCACTACAATACAATTTGCAGATTACAATGGTAAAATACACTCTCTTTACAGTCAAGATTTTCAAACCAATGAGGAATTCGCGCTCAACCCAAAACGCGCCATTTTTTCCATCATTGAAATGGGGGGAGGGGTGGTCTAAATTTTTCATTTGAATTGGCCAAGATTGTAGGTACCCGTGATAATGGTGTGTTTGCACTGCTTTAAAAGAAGTTGAGTTTTTATCATAACTTTTTACAACTTGGAAATAAATGTTTTTGTTTGTGTAATTGAGTGATTGCTATACCATGTACTGGTTTCATCTGCAGATGTTAGATGTATAGCCATGATGATGAACAATTTTACTGTAATTCACATTTGCCTATTCTTTTCCTTCTCCTTGTACGTGTGTTTTCATAGCCAGTAACCACGTGTTCTCATCGAGGGCTTTTATTATTTCTTTGCCTTTGCATTAGACAACAGTGTTGCACTGAGTGAAAATTCTATCTCCAATCAGATAACGCTGGCTTTGCAAACAGCCTGCTTGAGTATATGCATTTACATACCATTTAATAACAATAGCGTCCATTGTAATATGCCTCGTTCTTCAAAAGCCTCCGCCACATGAAAGTGGTCGGTTATTCTGAAATTGCTCCGAGTTCTCAAATTCCAGCAATTGAGCCTTAAATAGGCAAGAATTCTTTCCTCAGAGGACAAATTAAGAGTAGTGTAAAGGATACAGATATGATGTTAATTAGCACTAACTGAGCGAAATCTCTGATCAGCTAATGCTGGGTTGCGTGACTCGTGTGACTGTTAACTCACAAGATTAACAACTGAAACGTGTGGCACCCCTTTCTCGTGAAAAAGAAAAAACTTCAACAGTAGCCACAAGCAGTCCTCGACTGCCTGTTGTTACTAGTCTGATGGCTAGTTGGCTACGGTTAGTCATGAGTCCTGATCAGTCACGCCTATTAATTTCTTAGTGGGCTTTTGCGAACACTGAATTGACTATTGAAATTGACTGTTGTTGCTTTACAATGAGCATCTTAACCCTTTAACGTTTCTTTTATTTTGGATGATTCAGAGAGTCCTTGTTATGGAGCCATTTGGTAATGTTCAAATCGACAGAAAGTGCTTATAACTATATACCGTTTTTACGAACATAGAGAGCCCCTTCCATTAATAGTTGTTGGTGGATCGACAGTTGACTCCCTAGGGAGTTGTGATGTCAAATGTGTCGCAATTTGAACCCTCAAACCGGACAAAACGAATGTTTTTGGTATGCTGTGGCTGGAGAATTGGAGCTGAGAGCGGTTCAAGGGCAGGAACAGTAATGGCGCAATAGGTTCATGTCACTGACCAAACTTGGGTACAATTTGTTGTCTATTGTGTTTCTTAGGTGCATATGAACATTTCATGGTTTTCACAAGTATTCCCTCGTTTTCAACAACTTCGTGAGCACAAGGTTTACCCAAAGTTACAACGGAGCATTTCAATCAATTTAATTAAAGGGTTCTATTCAGGAAACAGCTTTATTTCAGGATGTGACTGGTGTTGTTGGTGTTGTAATACATTTAATTCTCTTTATACACCAAGCAAGGAAAGTTATCGTTCGCCGGCGAACGATAATTTGCATAAAAAATGTTAAAGGGTTAAGCAACGTGGCTTAAATTGCTTGACGTCGTCACTTTTTTACCTGTAAGTATGAATTTGCTTTGAAGGTAGGTTGGGTTTGTTAGGAGTCGGGTTAAAGCTATGGTTAGGCTTAGGGTTAGTTTTCGGGCTTACGGTTAGGGCTATGGTCAAGGAAAGGGTTAGTTTTGGGGTCATATTTAGGGTTAGTTTTCGGCTTAGGGTTGAGGTTAGCTTTTGGGCTAGGGTTAGGTTTGGTTAGGGTTTAGGGTTAGGGTTAGGGTTAGGGTTAGGATTAGGGCTAGGGTTAGGGTTAGGGTTAAGGTTAGGATTAGGGCTAGGGTTAGGATTAGGGCTAGGGTTAGGATTTGGGTTAGGGTTGATGGGTAAGGTTAGTTTTATGGTAGGGTTGAAGGTGAATATCTCGAGGAATGCTAGGAGTTAATGTATGCGTTGAATGAAGCATCTTTTCCATTCTTTCTTCATGGGATAGGAGAACAAGTAAGTCTTTTAGTATGGTTTGAGTATTGCATTTTAAAGGTGTTAGCAGTTCATGTAATAGATGGTATTTGGTTTGGCGCATACAAGTAACATAGTGTTTACTGAGGGGAGTTGGACGCACTCAAAGCCATAATTGTACCTACTAACCTTAAAATGGCAAATATATCATTGCATTACCAGGTGAGTAAGACTTGGTAGAACGTGTTAGGACGTAATTTAAGATATGAAGGCTTTTGCTCACCTGTAAATGTTTTTGATCTAAGGAGGAGACCACGTTAGCACATGACACCCATTTCTTTGTTCAATTCTTTCGAGATTTTTGCAGATTGGAGGAAGCAACCGCTAGGTAGCAACTAGCTTCCTTTTTCGCTTTTGGTTACATTTCTTAAAATCCTGTGCTTTCTAGAAATTCGTTGAGTATTGAAACTTTAATTAAACATTAATACCGTTTTACTTAAAAAAAAAAAAGATGCCATTTAGGGAATAGGCCAATTAAGGATTCCCATGTCAAGCACGTCAACTTACATTTAAGAAAAAGGCTTACCAGACATGCTTCATTTGCTAAGATTGTTAAACAGTAATCATTTTTGGCAGTCTTGGAAATGGAAGAAATATGAGATTAGTCTTGTTTAATGACATTAAGGAAAACATTTACACTTTTTGCATAGAGCAAGGCAAAATAAAGTCTTTGTGACACCAAATAATACGAATTACTGTTCACTTGAACCTGAAAAAATACTTTCAAGTAAATACGATATTAAATTGATATCAGCAGTGAGTTGAATTTTGCTCGCTAACTTTGATTGGATCGATCAAGAAAAAAAATGAGAAGTATTTTTAGCTCAAGAGAGGGTGTTTTAGAAGTGAATTGAACTTTCAATGTCAAACCATGTAATCTGACCCGCTATATTTTGCACAGCATTTCTGTTCCTTTTTAACGTTCAAGAATAGCATTTGTTTTCTTTTTTAGACGGTCTGTAGCTTAAAAATACACATATGGTACCCTTTTCCTTGCATTCTGTAAACATGTTTTATCAGAGCCACAAATGTGTATGTAAGACAGCTAGAAAGAAGATATTCATCTCGCACTGCATCATGGGACATGCGATGACAACATGAAGCGTTAGTCCCGTCCCGCCATTTTGAAAAACATTTTACAAGTCCAAAAGCAGATCTTAATTCCCAAACTACCAACTCAGAAATCCATGGCAAATGAGCCGCAACTAATGTTGGTATGGTTTGATGACAAGACCTGCTCATAGACTCACCGCCTGGATCGATCTGCCTTCGAATGCTGATTATCACCTCGAGTGCCTAAAGACGTTTAGTCAGCACTGTCAGCACGCAAACAAGCAGAGCACGTTTCATTTCTTCGAAACATGCCAGTGACTTACGAGTATTCAGACTTCATGATGTCCTTCAACTACCAGGCAAATAGCAAGATACCTAAAAATCCTCATTTATAAGGTAAAGGATTAGAGCTCGTTCGATCATGTGGGATTTACTGTTGTGTTGTTGATGCTACGTAGCCACAAACTTGAACGTCATAATACTTATTGTGACGAAATTGCTTGCCAGGTTTTCCTTTCACTGGACTAAGTCTGATTATATACAAAGAAAAAGATATGCACTACAAGCTGTTTCCAATGAAGGTTTAGTTAACCCTTTAACGTTTCTTTTATTTTGGATGATTCAGAGAGTCCTTGTTATGGAGCCATTTGGTAATGTTCAAATCGACAGAAAGTGCTTATAACTATATACCGTTTTTACGAACATAGAGAGCCCCTTCCATTAATAGTTGTTGGTGGATCGACAGTTGACTCCCTAGGGAGTTGTGATGTCAAATGTGTCGCAATTTGAACCCTCAAACCGGACAAAACGAATGTTTTTGGTATGCTGTGGCTGGAGAATTGGAGCTGAGAGCGGTTCAAGGGCAGGAACAGTAATGGCGCAATAGGTTCATGTCACTGACCAAACTTGGGTACAATTTGTTGTCTATTGTGTTTCTTAGGTGCATATGAACATTTCATGGTTTTCACAAGTATTCCCTCGTTTTCAACAACTTCGTGAGCACAAGGTTTACCCAAAGTTACAACGGAGCATTTCAATCAATTTAATTAAAGGGTTCTATTCAGGAAACAGCTTTATTTCAGGATGTGACTGGTGTTGTTGGTGTTGTAATACATTTAATTCTCTTTATACACCAAGCAAGGAAAGTTATCGTTCGCCGGCGAACGATAATTTGCATAAAAAATGTTAAAGGGTTAAATTGCACAAGAGCTTCAAGCCAATTTACTTAGAGTTTCTATGATGTCGCACGCTTCGTGATTCACGTCGTGCGAAGGTGGTAACTT
The DNA here is from genome assembly GCA_016490735.1 of Pachyseris speciosa. Lineage (NCBI taxonomy): Eukaryota > Metazoa > Cnidaria > Anthozoa > Scleractinia > Pachyseridae > Pachyseris > Pachyseris speciosa. Next base: position 105,887 of record JAEMWC010000283.1, read on the forward strand.
AATTTTGAGCGGTACTGTATGATGAGATCATAAATTCCAACTTTTTTGCTCCATTTAAAACACTTTAAAAAAAAACAGCAAACGGACAAAATCATAAAGGTCAAAAACTCAGTTTTGAACAAAACAAACGAAACCGCAACTGTAATATCATATCTTAACGCTGTCGTCGCCCATGTTTGTTGTTGCTGTGTGAAATGGCCAATTGTGGTATTTCAATTGGATAGAATACCCACATTGAGTCAAATTGGGTTTGCATTGATTAGATTTAGCAATACTTAATTACTTGGGCAAGTGAAACACCCAAGTCTTAAAATGGCATTCATTGTTCGTGATTCATCCACAGAGCTCCCTTCCAGTGTTTCTGCTCGAGCACTACCTAAAAATAGTCATTTTGGAATAAATACACTATTTTTACCTCATCAGTTATGCTGAATGCCTATGGCCTAGTGGATGTTCCAGGTTGGACTCCTGCTAACGGCACCTTTTTTTCCTTTTTACCTTCTTCTTTTTTAAATATTTTTTACAAGTGTTACAATTATTGTTATCAATGGTTGGGCTGTAAAGTAAGGAAGCCCATAAGGGACAGACCTTTTCAAGTAATTTAGCTACATATTACAAAAAAATTACTCATTTTGCAAAATGAAATCCACTGTGAACAAAATAATTGATCACACTGTGAACAAAATACATTCGCACACTGCAAACAAAATTAATGATCACACTTCAAACAAAATACATTCACACACTGCAAACAAAATACATTCGCACACTTCAAACAAAGTACATTCACATACTGCAAACAAAATACATTTGCACACAGCAAACATAATAAATCGGCTCACTGCAAACAAAAACTGTTACACACTGCTACCAAACATCGGGCTCACTGCCACGAACTGCCAACAAAACATCATGCACTGCAAACAAGAAGCACTGCACACTGCAAACAAAAGGAAAAATTGTGCGTGTGCAGGCAGATGCGAAGAACTGGTCAGGAGCACAATCTCGTACCCTTTGTTCCGGCCTTGCTGGAACCAAGTGATTTTTCTTGACGCCAATTTTGACATTATCAACATGGCGTCCAATGAGAGTGATTGAGGCCAACAATGGAGAAGAAATCGCACAGGACGGTTTGCCAAATGGATCTGAAAGAGAGATTATTGAATATTATTTCAGAGGCCTTACGTACAGGGATATAATGCTGATGTTAGCAAGACATCACCGCATAGATATAAATGAACATATGTTGAAACGAAGGTTATAAGACTATGGGCTTAGAAGACGGGATGCTGTAAATGATGAGCTTGTTGAACGCGTAAGAGACTTAATACATTATTTTGTAAAAGAAAAAAGCAGGCAGTCTATATGCTTATGTAATAGCAGGCATTAGAAATAAAATACAGAAGTATTTCATGGCTGCCGTGAACACAACATGGCATTGTCATTTTTAGCTTCTCCAAGTACCTTTAGCTAGTAAGTCTATGAAGTGCTCTCCTTCAAAGGAGCTTGTTCAATCACATAACATTTTGATTCTCACTATGGTAACCCAAACCTGTAATCCTCAAAAATGTCCTCCATGAACTTGAAGGCAAATTCCTTACAGTCACAAGTATGCCTCTTATTCACTGGAATTAAGTGATAGTAAGGGAACATGTATTTCCACCAATTCTTTTTTCAGTCAATGCATTGTCATGATCAAATTTTAATTTTCCTGAGAAATTCGGGAAACAAGATCCACTTCCAAATTGCAGTACATCACTTAATGTGAGAACTCTGAGTTCTGCATTAGTGTTGCCAGGAAAAGGGTGAACATCACATTTTAATTTCCCCTTTTGGACACTGTGTAGAAAGCTGTGCCAGTTATAGACAATTTCAGTCTCTTTCTCATGCAGTTCAGTTCCTGGCGTTGAAAAACATGGAACAAAGCAGCTTTTGACATCCTCTACAGAAATTTCCAAGTGCATTAACTTCTTTAGACCATCACTGGGAAATTTACGCAACAACTCTAGAATGCCAAATGAAGCTAGACCCTTCTTGAAGCTATGAATCTCCTCAGATACACTACTTAATACTATATGTTTGATACAAGCATTCAGAAGGTCATTCTTGTCCTCAATTGTTACAGTTGCTTTTGTGTAGCCCATATCAAAACATTTGGGAAATTGCTCAACGGCATGAAAATGATGAAATGTTTTTAAGCTGGATTAGAAACTCACATTCATTAATTTTGGAACTTCATCCAAACGTGGTTCTCGATGGATGTCTAATACAAACCCTGCTACCATAGGACTAATGAAATGGGGCCCTGGACAACCATTTAACAGCAACAAACTTACCAAACATTTCAAACAGACCTTTGGCCAAGGCCTCAAGATTGTGCCTAAAAGTGATGTAAGGGTATGCTCCCCTTACATGGGTACTATATACACACCAAAACCACAGAAGAGTTCAGAAAAGAACCCCCTTGTTACCCCTCCTGAATCAACGGCTTCCTCCCCTATGAACTTAACCATTAGATCTTCAGCCTCTAAGCATTCAAATGCTCTCATAACTATGTTCTTTCTAGTAATTTCAATGAAAGTGTACTGCTCAATTGCAAAACCATTAAGGGTTTGTTCCAGTGCTTCTTCCAATGACTAAGGAGGATGTTCCGTCCACTGCATTATGAACAAGAGCTTCCTGACTGCTCAGACTCTGGTCAAAGGTACATTTCAAAACACTGTTGGTATCTGAAATACATATCAAACAATTTATTGTACCAGTTTGATCTGATACTAAATGGTACAAGTAAGTCTTTGATGTAGCCAGTGTCGCAGACGTAAACTAACCCCGGATAGTAACGTCTGCGAAGCAGCGCCAAATTCCTTGTTCTGTACCAGAATTTGATTACATGCTGTGATTGGCTCGTCAACAAAAGGCTTTTGTTGGCGAGCCAATCATAACGCGTACTCAAATTTTGGTATGGAACGAACAATTGGGTGCTGCTTCGCAGACGTTACTAACCAGGGTTAGTTAACGTCTACTATGCAGACTATCTTTGATGGGGATCAAAGATAAAATTGGATGGGAAAAATTTGATGGAGATCTTATAGATATTTATGTATGATTTGTGAATGATTTGATTTGTTTATTATTTGTTGATTCAAAGAAATAATAAACTTTCCTTCTCATCTATTACATCTCCATCAAATTCTGTGTATTACATGTTTACACGTCTTTCCTTTGATCTCGATAGTGAATAAAGGGCTAACAAAAAAAAAGTATCACCGATTTTACTATCATGAAGTTTGTTTTACTCGTGTTTATAGATAGCTTGTTAATATCACATCATCTTTTCACTTTGGCTAGTTCAGAGTTCATTAAGTGTTCAAGTGTTTTAAGATCCCTTGCGGATGCAAATGCATTGGTATCGTCTGCAAAGATTTTTAAAATTTAATTCTTCTGAGCTAATTGGCAAATCATTAATGTAGATTAGGAATAGGAGAGGTCCGAGGGTGCTCCCTTGTGGAATTCCACATAATATTGTCTGATTTGGGGACTTAACCCCATCCAACTCCACACACCGTTTTCTATTTGAAAGATAACTTTGAAACTAGTTCAAAGGTATCCCCCTTATTCCATAAGTGTCCAACTTACTCAACAAGATTATATGGTTGACAGTATCAAAAGCTTTTGAAAAATCTAGGAAGACACCACAAGTGTATAAGTTATTGTCAATGGCTTTCCTTAGCTTCATGTAAATAAGTTCTTTCTTCTTTGCTTTCTTCGTTCATTATTATTATTATGGCAGTAAAAACTTCTGGATGCCCAGATATCCTATACAATGATTGGGCGGCCAGCCGTAGCCAATCAATGCAACGACCAAAGTCCTTACAATTAAAATCCCAATTCCTAATCAGAAAGATCCTAGTAATTAAGTTCTAAAACTATTTGCTATCCATAAAATCCTCAATCTAAATGCTAAAACTTCTGTTCATCATGATGGAAACACTTAAAAAAATAATAATAATAAAACGCCTAATGTCCATTATTTCAAAAGCGTAAAGCGCCTCGCAATATTGAGTGAGCTTGTGATGACTGACTTCTGTATCTACAGAGCTATTGTGTCGCTTTTATCTCCCACTAGCTCTTCCAGTGCCTTCCTGACATCTCTTGAGTAACCTCCGAGTACATCCACAATAATATTGAACTGTGTCACACGATATTCAGGATATCTCTGCTCAAGCTCCCAGCATAATGGCCTGTACTTTGTTGTCTTCTCGGCATCTTTTTCCTCCCTGTTTTCAACCCAAGGGCAGCTCATCTCTATCACCGATACTTTCTTATTCTCCTTGTCCACAATGATAGCGTCGATCCTATTCGCCTTTATCATCATCATCATCATAAGACACCCACCTTCCGGAATTGTCATGGCGTCAAGTTGGCCTTCATCACCATCACTCAGAACAATTGTGTGCTTTGGAGGTTGGAAGAGCATCCTTCATGTCCAGCAAAACCTCTCACAAGATCTCCCTCGTTTGTACATTCTTCCGCAGAACTGTTATCGGCGTCATCGTACCTGTTCACAAACTTGTCAAATGGGATCAGGAAAGAGTAAGGCGCTTGTAGTCCTTACTTATTGCCTGCTTGTATGATGATGACAAGACAAATGGTTCCTTTTTTCTGGGAACAAAGTTAACTTCGCTGAAATCAGGAAAGAGCAAAATGTAGGGCACGGTGCCGTCAAAAGTCTGGTCAAAGCTGGAGTGCTTTGCGATGGCGTTTCAGGTTATCTCTCCCTTATCAGCGTTCAATTTCACGGTTACAAAGTGAGTCTTGCCACGTCGACTCTTGAAAACACCATCGGTGTGAGACGCAATGCCCACCTTTACTTCTACATCCAAATTCTTCAAAGGCACTGCCGATTTACCAGGTGGGTTCGCCTTCTTTTTAGTCTTAGGTGGTACAAATCCTACCTGACGTTCTTGTTCTTGAAGGGCATAGAATTCTGCAAATGACAATGTACACTCTGCGGTGCTTGAAGTCGAAGGTGAATCACAACTGACACTAGTCATTGCTTCTGCAGCAGAAGAGGAACTATAAGTTGTACCAGTCGTTTTGATGTTGAATCGATTGATGAGCCAATAACATGCCAAATTTCTTCTCTCACTGCAGTCTGAATTTCCTTCCTGAGACAATGCCATATTGGCCACACATAATATTGTGATTGGCTACTAAGTACCAGTTCTTCGCATCTGCCTGTGCACATGCAACTTTTCCTTTTGTTTGCAGTGTGCAGCGTTTTTTGTTTGCAGTGCGTGATGTTTTGTTGGCAGTGCGTAGCAGTGAACCCAATGTTTGGTAGCAGTGTGTACTTAGAACTTAGAATAAGTACTCCCATGAGCTAGTGTAACAGTTTTTGTTTGCATCGCACCAATTTATTTTGTTTGCTGTGTGTGAATGTATTTTGTTTGAAGTGTGATCATAAACTTTGTACATAGTGTGCGAATGTATTTTGTTTGCAGTGTGCAAATGTATTTTGTTTGCAGTGTGTGAAAGTATTTTGTGTGAAGTGTGATCATAAATTTTGTACGTAGTGTGCGAATGTATTTTGTTTGCAGTGTGTGAATGTATGTTGTTTGAAGTGTGATCATAAATTTTATTTGTAGTGTGCGAATGTATTTTGTTCACAGTGTGGTCAATTATTTTGTTTGCAGTGGATTTCATTTTGCGAGATAAGTAATTTTTTTGTAATACGTAGTTACATTACTTGAAAAAGTCTGTCCCTTATGGGCTTCCGTAGTAAAGCGTAGTAAAAGGGATGTATGTTGATAGGGGTCTATGGCTATACACTGCAAAGAAATAGACATAAGCTCAATGTGTCCAATGTAAGAAGGACAGACTTCTCTCTTTTCTCGAGATTTCCTTGTCTGAATCAAATTTCTACTTGCCCCGGACAATCAGATAGAGGTTCTGTCGGACCCTGCTGATGTTCAGAAATTTTTAACCAAGCGAGTCGGTTCACATGTCATTCACAAGCCCTGCTTAATGATAAAGCCAGCTCACATTGGTGTCAATTTTAAAAGCTTGTGATCAAGGTATGTCATCAGAAATTATAACAGCAATAACGCACTCACAGGAACGCCAACATAGTGGAGCTGGAGACGGCATGTCTATGTTCATGGTTAGAATGTCTCTAGTGCTGCTGTCGTGACCTTGGATTCCAATGACTTAAGCTTAACCTCTTGACCTCTGGGGCCCAGTGTCTGACACAAGCATACAAAATTGAATTGTGCTGGGCTGCCTAAAAACAAAGATTTACTGGCCAAAGTTTTGCTGTTTTGTAATGTATTGTAGTAGTCTTGGAACTGATATGGTGGTAATGTTATTGCCACTTTTTTTTTTCAATGCTAGGTCATTTCATTGAACTGCTGTTGTCAATGTTTCAAAACACACGACTAGTTATGGTGGAGCAATATTTTAAAATGGTTTTCAATGTATTTTGGTGCATTGAGAATTTTCTTTAATTATAATGCATTCTCATTGTTTGCAAATGCCATATTAAGGGCCACATTATAATTAGATTTTTCACATTTTCCCACAAATTTGTTATAATGAGGCTATGTCAGTAGCAAACCCATGCCATCAGTTTAGCAGTTCCCATGCACATTGTATCTGGGTTCCACTGCATTACTCTTGGTGGGAAAATGCAAGATGTACGTTGATGCAGTATTTCCCCTCTTTGAAATAGGAAAGGTGACTACTACCGGTATGAGGCTGAAATTGCCAAAGAGGAAGGCAAAAATGTGGCATGCGAAAAGTCCAATAAAGCCTATGAAGAAGCCCAGAAGCATGCAAGTAATCTTCCAACTACACATCCAATCCGCCTGGGTTTGTCCTTAAACTACTCTGTATTTTATTATGAGCTCTACAGCAACCCAACGAAGGCCTGTGAGTTAGCCAAAAAGGCCTTTGATGATGCCATTGCTGAACTAGATACCTTGAGTGAGGAATCTTACAAGGACAGCACTCTGATAATGCAGCTTCTGAGGGACAATTTGACATTGTGGACCTCTGAGTCTCAAGGCAAGTGTCATCTGTGATTAGATGCATTGTTTTCAGTGTGTGGTTACACTGCTGGAAGAATTCATATGTGCAATAAAATAAGTTGTAGACTGACACAAATGTGCACTGTCACTCCAGCCACATTCCACAAGCTTTGCATTTTTCATTGCTTGTTTTATTGATATGTTGGTACTTGAGCCTGAGCATTAGCTATACCATACTGATGAGGCCTAACAAGGCCGAAACAGCTGTCCATGGCTGCTAATGCTTGGGCTCAATCTTTGCCTTGCTAGATGGAAGGGGTAATGGCCGCTACCTTGTGGCCTTAGTGCTGATAGAGTGGCTTCAGCTTACTCGATCACATTAATTTGTGAAGTATCCCTAACAACTCATTTAATTGACCTGGTATAGTGGCTTAAATTTGGTGAGGAAGCATCATGTTTTTGGTGTTGACTTCCGTGACTTGCTGAACTTTAGGCAAGTTTAAACAAACAGGGAAGTGTGTTCAAGAGTTTTTAGGCTGTTACTTGCTTAATGACTGGAAAGGAAATGGGAAAATGCAGCCACTGAAAGAATTCAGGTTTATTGATCACATATTAAATGGGTTTATTTTTCATTCTCATGACATTTCTATTTTTGGATATAATGAAGAACAGTGTTGTTGAGTAGATAATTTGTCATACCATAATTAGTTGTTAGAAATTTGATGTTTCATGGAAATCTGTTGAAAAGTGACAAAATAGAAATGGAATGTGGATAAATAGTCCAAAATATGCCAGATATTGTGGAGTTAATCTACCGCTGAACTTATGCTGTTTTACCTTCTCTTTTTCCTTCAGATGGTAATGAGGAAAGTGGAGACACAAAGGTTGAAGATTTAGAAGAACAAGCTCAGTAGTAATGAAGTGTTTCATCCATAATGACTTTTACTGTATGCTAAATGTGTGTGAGAAACTGTTTTGATATCATTACTGGTGACCAGATTGTAGCCCATGAAATTGTGCTGCAGAAACTACTAGTACAGGGATGTGAAAATAGGCTGAAAATAGGGAAAGTTTCCACCCAAAAGGTTAAATTTTGTTGATTATTCCAGATGAAAAAGTATCCAACCATCGCTTGCTTTTCGATGTGAGTCCAACTGGTTGCCAAAATTAGCCATTTTAGGAAATCTTAACCACATCCCTGTAATAACGAGCTTTGTCCCAAAGATTGTGATGTTTTTCCTTGTAATTATTACGGCTCTTCAATTCTGCATTAAATATTTGCTCCTCAGCGACATAACAAAGCAAAGAGAAATACCTCTCTTGTGTCCAAGAATTCTTGTGCATCAAAGAAGAACCATTTGAAAGTTATCCTACAACATCGCTCAAAAATTATCGCCTGGTGCTTAGCTGACTTGTGGGCTAAAATCAAGGGATACTCCTCAAAAGTGAGCAGGATAACCATTTTGTCATTCAACACACTGATAACATTCAACACATTGATAACATTTTATGAGAATGAATATATGAAAATCATATATTTGAACTGCAGATTAATGATTAAATATGTGACTGATCATCGCATTTATGAAAATAAAGCCTGACAAAAAAAATTCAGGCTTGTACAGGACTTGAACCAATGACCTTTGCACTGCACCAGTATTGCAGAGGTTGTGGGTTCGAGTCCAGTACAAGCCTGAACTTTTTTTTCAGGCTTTATTTTCACTACTGCTTCAGTAGTGTTCATAACTGCGATGATCCTTCACATGTTTAAAGTGCAGTTTACTAAGGCCCGGCTTAAACGTCACATTTTACATGCACCGAATCCCAGATACCGGCAATGGGCTAAACACCTGTCCCCCACTTGTTGTGGACAAGGATAGCTTTTGAAGCAGTCTCTCCTTACCAAACGCTGTGCGGGGAGATCAAGCAAGCAAGTGGGTGAGCAAGCGTGACACCATTGTGTTTGAGAATACAAAGGCCGTGAAGGAGGCTACGGGAACTTAGCCACCGAAATTAAAAAGTCACGATGTGATTGGTCAGTTCCGGGGAATGGAATGTCTGGCTCGGTTCAGCAGCCGTTGGTGGGGAGGGAAAGTAGGACTGACACAAACAACAGCTGCGAAGGCAATCTCGTACAGAGTCCTCAGGCTGTTTGGTCAGCGGGTGGACGCCCGGAGAGACTCTGGGATAATGGACCGCCATTTTCCCAGAAAATCTGGGGTAAAACAATGGAAGCCGTTATGGGCCAGCCAATCCAAAAATTTGATTTTTTTCCATTATCCCAGAGTCTCTCCTGGCAACTAACCGCTGGCCAAAGAGCCTGAGGACTCTGGGTACGAGATTGCTGCGAAGGAGGTTACGACTGCCTGAGTTGGTTATTTCCTGAACTCGCATTTAATTCAAATCTACCGAACTTAATTGATTTAAATGTCACATTTTATGTGCACTTACGGGGGAGTTACACCTTTATGCTACATTTTTGTCCCCTTTTGACCTTTTCTCCTTATTATCTTCTCGAGATTTCATGCAATCCGAAAAGGCCATCATAGTTTGGTAGTGCATAACCCCATAAATATCTCAGAATTTTGGTGATTTTTACAGTGTTTGTGAGGAAGAAGAGAAGGTGAGAGGGGAGAGTGATTGAAAGGGATGGTGAGAGAAATGAAGATTTTAAGGTGATTAAAAATTAAATTTGGAGGTTAAAAATTAATGGACAAACACCAAACAGTTCGTCCTCAACCTGACATGCACCCGTGTTGCAGTGGATTGTCTGAGTGTTTGTGTATGCCTTATTTTCCCTTTTTAATTTCTTCATCAAATCACTTCTTATTTCATCAACATCCAGGTATAATGCCCCCTTAATTACTCGGGCTGCGCGCGTCTCGCGCGTCGCCCGGGTCTAAGATTACCGACGGTTCTTCTTTTTCGTCGTCGACTATCATCCACAAAGTGCACTTCCGGCGTTTCTGCGCAAGCGCTAACTATTTTTAACAACAGTGATGCGTGTTGTCACGTATGGGGAAATGACGATTCATCTTGTTTCTTCTGAAGTCTGAAGAAACAATATGTTAAGAGAAGTGTCTATGCGAATGTTTGCAAGTTCAGCGGCGAGAAGAAAGTTTTTAACATGAGTAAACTTAACGGCAGATGGACTGCCGTGTTTCCTCGTGTCTGCTTCAGTAGACTGCGAGTAGTCTCTAATTTTGGCGACGGATTGTGGGGGCACGTGCGCGCGCAAAGTTGCGAGGAGACGCGACGCGAGGGGAGTGCCAAAAATTAGAGACTACAGACAAAGGGAGTTTGACCTTTCACGGCCGAGTGATTCGGAAGTGTAAATCTCATATCAACAGCAAGGAATGATGCCTGTTGTCACGTATCGAAAAACGTCGATTCACCTTGTGTCTTTGAAGTCTGAACAACTAATATGTTAACAGAAGTGTCTATACGAATGTTTGCAAGTTCAACAGCGAGAAGAAAGCTTTTAACATGACCAAAATTTAACTCCAGATGGATTGCCGCCGTGTTCCCCGTATCGGGTGTCTGGAGAACTCAGACCTAGAAAACTCAGAGTCCCCCCAATCTGGAAAACTCAGACCCCCTCAAAACTATACAAATTTTCAAAGTCAAATAAACGTGGACAAAAGAAATTATCGCCGTTCAGTGCGCTGAAATGTTACACCGTCTATTTATCGCAGATAACAAACACTTCACGTTATTATAATCGGCTCCGGTGCACGAGACCTAGAAAACTCAGACCCCCCCCCCCCCCCCAAACTGGAAAACTCAGACCCCCTCATAACTATACAAAATTTCAAAGTGAAATAAACGTGGGCAAAATGAATTATTGCCGTTCATGAGGGGTCTGAGTTTTCCAGATTGGGGGGTCTGAGTTTTCTAGGTCTTGTGCTTCGGAGCCGATTATAATAACATGAGACGACAAAGGAGAAGTGTTTGTAAACAGTTTCACTCTGCTAATTAATTTTCTACTCACATTTCACCGAGACGTACTCCATTAACGTTTATGCGAAAAAATCCTACATCGTTCGATAAGCGTTTCCTTTCTCAAACAATTATCCATCGAAGCGAAAACAAGTGTGCTTAGTTTTTTTTGGAATCAATACACTATTTTATCACCTTGCAAAACGATAAACCTCTGTGGCCTAAAAGTCACTGTTCTTGCCTGTGACGCAGCTAACCCGGGTTCGATGTCTTTTAGTGGTATATATCAAGGGCTTTATTTTTCTCTTTCTCTTTTTCTTGTTCTTTTAGAAATATTTTTTACAAGTGTTATAATTATTGTTCTCAATGGCTGAGCTGTATTTTAGAGGAATATATGTTGATAGGGGTCTAAAGAAATAGACTCCAACACAAGCTAAACACAATGCGTCCGATGTAAGAAAGACAGACTTCCCTCTATTCTTTTGTTTAGCGCTAAGTTAGGGATACAATACTGTTTTTTGCAAGCCCGAGTTTAGGCTAATTGTAGCCTCTTGTTCCGTAATTAGATTTGGGGCATGTAAAATGAGAACCAGGCCAAAGTATTGCAGAAAGGCTGGTAAAACCAACACACGAAATTATGCTGGGCCGTAGCCGGACGAAAATTGTTACCAAGGCAATGCCGGTAAAAAGAAAAAACTCTCTTTAACATTTATTTATTTATTTTTTCAATCTACAGCCTCTTATAGAAGCCTAACTAAAACTGCTTATACAACTTTAAGTCTAGAGAGCCTGTTAATATTTTTCGTATGACACACATGGAACACGCCTCGGTTCGCCTCGTGCTACAATCTTGGACACAATAAATGGAACATTTGGACCACCCCTCCCCCCCATTTCAGTGATGCCAAAATGGCGCGTTTTGCTCTTCGCGCGCCTTCATCGTTGCTTAGCGGGGGATGAGGGTTAATTAGTCCATTTTATTCCGTCTAAGATTGTAGCTACGACGATTGTCGAGTGCAGCATGCCCATGATAATTATTGGACAGTGTTACGATGTGTTCCATATGTGGCAGAAAATCTATCTCCTCCGCAGAGGTTCGGTGGGCGATCGGCTGTGATCGGTAAGGCTTTAGGATGTGACCCGCTGTGCAAGGTGAGTGCAGGCACAAGGAACGAGAGATCGGATTCACCTCCTTGAGCCTCTGCGGAGGAGAGGCAGAAAATTATGATGAGTAAATTGTTGCCACACATTTTGAGCACCCTTTCTCATTTTGTCATAAGTTTTTTTTTTCTTTTCTTTCTATTTTTTTAAAAGCAACATTTTTTTTGCTTTTGACGATTACAACAGTGATTAATTTGCTGAGGTCATTTAAAGCCCTTTCACAAGCCAATTATGCCAATGTCTTGATCCCCTTTGTGTTGTGATATTAAAAGACAAATGGTACCCAGTAAAATTTCAGGTGACCTTAAATTTTAATGGTCACTGTATTCGTTGCCGAAACTAGGACTAGGGGCAGCTCCTTGGAGCCACTGTGTCGACTGCGCCAATGAAGGAAGTAAAAGAATATGTATTTTTTTATCCAGTGAACAGCAATTTGAGGTTTTTTGTGACCTGTGTGGACTATGTTATATTTCTGTTCAGGAAATCTAGCAAGAACACAAGGCTACTGATGGGTCAGGGTGGGGAATCCCGTATTCCAGTTAGTTCAGCCACTCATCTCCTCTTTCCTTTGTGTCCGCGTGCAATAAAGGAAATAGGAGACGTCTGTACGCAGGCTAGGAGAGTTGGTGCCAATTTTTTCTTGTGAAAAACTGTCATTTGAGAGGACGGCAAGAAGAAAACGCTGACGTCATCCGCACCACGTAAGCTGTACCCAGGCTTCGCGTACTTTCTAATGGCAGATGAAAACATGCTTTTCCCGATGCTACTAGCAAATTATAGCTTATCTGGAGATCAACCTTTCGCTATTCAATCTTATCTTTGTTTTCATAGTTCAATCTACGTCACACCATGTCATTTCACAGCGTTTTCGAGGGTTTTGGACAGCTGAAAACGCTGCCAAAATGGTAGTGTGGACGCGGATCTACTGATGCGTTTTCGATGACACCGTAAACGGATACTTTTGAAAACGCATTAGTGTGGATAGTTGAAAACGCTGCGAAAACGATAGTATGACCGCTGATCTACTGAAAGGTTTTCGATGACGCCGAAAACTTATTACCAGTAACCATGTGTTCTCTTCGAGGCCTTAATAACCTCTTCTAGGCTCTCAGATATTTGGGGCCAGCGAAGAGCGAAACACGAAACAACGAGGGAAGAAAATTTTCTTCGTTCGTTCTTGCGCGGTCGCCCCTCTCTCCTCCGCAGAGGCTCCCTCGGGGAGGGCTAATCAAGGGGAGATGGAAATGGGAGTGGGGGCGGTGCGCGAGGGACCATGGGGAGAGTGAAAGGGCCTCCTCTCCTCTCCTTCCCCTTCCCATCGACCCACGCGCGCTTTCATTTTCCCTCTCCCCAGCCTACTGACGACACAGAAAAGAGACCTCTGTGGAATGGTCGCCCCAAACGAACGAACGAAACACGAGCTCATGTGAAAATTGTCTCAGCGCGCATTCGTGCCGTCTCCTCGCGGGAGAAATCGCGCGTGGTTCACACTCTTCTATTAAATTCTGGCTAAACTGGATGGTGGGAGCTAATAACAAAAAGTTAATGCTTGAAACTCGAGACAGACGTTAATATAGCGATTGTGTTAGCCTGCGTAGCAAGCGTTCCCGTCCGAACGAAGTTTTAATCTGCTTGCTACGATTGTGTTGGAATCGAACGTCGAAATCGAAATCGAACCGTCTTCGCACTAACGGATCCCTTTCAAAACGACCCATATATGTGGGGGAATACAAAGAGATGAAATGGATTCTTTGCCCGAGGGCAGGGGAAAATCTCGACATTCAGTTTTACGATCAAAGATTAGGGGATGGGGGAATTTACAAGTTTGTTAAGGATGTCAGGGGTATTTTCAGCTGAGACACTTCACCCAGGGGACTTAAACTGTTTAATTCCTCTAATTCAGAATGCTGACAGTATTTCTCTGTTTAACACTAAATTAAGAACATTTCCCCTAAATTGACTACTCCTATTTTGAACGTGTTGTTTTATGTTTTACTGCCGGTGTGTGTTTGTTTGTGTGTTTGCTTTTCAAACTAAATGTCTTGATAAATCAGTTAAGCTACTTCTAAAAATCATGATTTCAAAGTTATAATTTTTGAGGAGCCTGTAGCTCATATAAGCCCCAAAGGGGCATTAAAAACTTATAGAAACTTTATCAAAGCGTCAAACAATGTAGCGGGCGGGCAACCCACGGGAAATTTGACATTTTCAGGTTTTCAAATGTCAATTTCCATACCCTTGGGTCGCCACTAGAAGTCAAATTCCCACCTCAGGCACAAGCACAACAAACTTTTCAAGATGGCCGTCAAGTCAAATTTCCCACCCTGGGGACCACTGTGGAAGCCTAATTCTCGTGGGTTTTCCCCCCCTCCCCCATCCTGGGGCAAACCATTGATAGGTGCATTACGCGAATGTGTAAACAGTACTTACCCACTAATTTTTGAGAACAGAGTAACTTTGTGAGGTTCTAATGTCTGACCATGTCTAATAACTTCTGTACTATATCCAGTTTCCACATGCGTATATAAATAACAACTTTTTTAGTACATGGAGGTTCTTTTGTATAAAGCCAGTGATTTCTCACAATATAGAAAAAAAATAAACAAATGCTACTTTGTTTGCTTAGGCGACGATGCTTCATGGATTGACTGGTTATTGATGTGAGAAAATTGCAACGTCACAACAGAACTGAAAACCGTACCGGGAGTCTACAGGACCCTGTGTTCCCGAGCAACACCGGATGTTCGGGGCAAGTCACTCCGGTTCGAATAGCACGCACAGGGGACTGGTGCTTGGCAATAAAACCCTTGAGGTTTCCTTCACGACTCCCTTTCGTTTCTTTTGTTTAGAACTAATAAAGCAGTGTTTTTTGCGGCGTTTTGGAAGGCTGTAAGATGGAAGACAGGGAAAAGAATATCACATTGGCCAAGTTAGCCGAACAAGCTGAGCGCTATGAAGGTAATTATATAGAGGGCTTTACGGGGCATTTACAATCCTCGAAATTGCACAAGCTACAATAACAAGGCGCCAAATTTTTCAATGGGTTTTGTTACTGAACCTCCACTGAAGTTGAATTGTATGCAACTAAAATGGGTGTTGATACCTTAGAGTGCTAGCGTACAAAGCAAAATTAGAAAAACTTCGAGGACATTTGAATGATAGTTGCTATAATAATTCACAAGCTATTCGCCTGTTTTCCTTAAAAAATAGTTACGTTATAGTTACAACCAAGAAGACCTTTCGCCTCAAGTAGTAAAAAAGTGCGACGTGCTAACGAGTCAAAACATTGTCATCCGCGTAACGACTATCGGACCGCATTTTGCGCTCCAAATTAATTCCCGGTATATTTATAGCTACATCACAATCGTTCCATACCTGATCCGGCTCAACTTGTAGAATGTGGGGCAATCTCTCCAGCCGTCAAATTAGTGGCGACGGCAGGGTTAGAAGAAAGAAACGAAAAATCAACATCGTGCGGTCGCGTTCTCCACAAAATATTGAATTTGGTGTATTTTTGTTCAGTAATATATTAACTGGAGGTGTCAGTGTGCTGGATGAGTCACGCATCTTTTAGCTGTCCGTTATTTTGTGCATTTTATCATTTTATGCCCTGAAACCATACCTGGTGCTCGAACTAAAGGCTGTAGGGATTTTGTAGCCACATTAGGGAATCAGGAAATTTAGTATTCGGACTTGTCCGAATGGCAATTCTTGCGAAACTTATCTGTCTTCGTGTTAAGGTGTGGAATGACATGGAATTTGCATTGCAAATTTGAGAACCGTGCAATGCTGCTTCCAGAGAGATTTCGCCTTCTTGGGTCAAGAACAACGACCCTCATTGCTTTGCTTACGTCAAGCAACAAAGATCAATGTCACTTAAGATTAAGATCTGTAGGAAATGATTCAAGAGTTACACTCCTCATTGTTCTAATGCAGTGGCGTGTTGAAACTTCAGGGGTTGCATTATAATTATACATTGAGCTTTGCGATGACGTGCCAGGCGCTGGCGATTCTACAGATTCTATAATTACAAATATTTCTGCACGAATTAATTGGTTGGTTATCTGTCTGCATAATAAAACGTTCGGGTATAGAACTTAATGGAATTCGATGTGAATGGACAGAGCTGGATTGAGTTAAATTAATATTCCGTGCGATTCCGCTCGATTGACAAGGATGGCCTAATTATGCAAAGTGTGGGGTCATCACAACAATGGCTGTGGTCACATTGCAGAGCTCAAGCGCGATTTAGCATAACTAAGGCCCTGTCCACACCCATCAGGATATTTTCTTTCCGCTAAATTCCAGAGTGGAAATTTTTGAATACGCAAAAAATTTGGAATCGTGTGAACGGTCGAATCCGGGTATTCTCAAATCCGATGAATTTGCCGCCAACTCGCCAATCTCGCACGCCTAATGGCATGCTCTGTTGACAATAGTCACGGAAGAGTCCTGGATACTAGAACGAATCCGGATACGTGTGGACGGGCAAATTCAATTTGAATACCTTACGTGTTGACCTGAAAATTTTTGAATCCACAGATAATAAGTTAAGGATTTAACAATATCCGGATACGTGTGGACGGTGCCTAAATCACTATTTTGGTATTTTGGATTTCGGGTTTAAAAATTTAGTTTAAAATGTGGAAAAAGGATTTACTAAAGTGTATGGAAAACTGGGTATTATTATCGCCTATTTTCAGTTTTTAAAATTAAATTCGCCACTTCCAACCAGTTTGAATTTCGTGACGTCAACGGGTTGCAGCAGGATCCCATCAAGCCCCTTGATGGGCCCCTGATTGCACCTAATTTGTGGGGGCAATCGGCCATTTTAGGACGTAACTTGAAATTGTAATTTTGAGTAAAGTTTGCCCCCACGAAGTACTGGATCTACCCACAATTCACCAGGAACTGATCATTAGCAAAATGGTCTATTGGGTAACCGAATGATGTTCTGAAATCCGAAACGGCGACGCCCGGGAAAAGGCTACAAATGAAACATTATTTTACCACTTGCGTTTGCGAAAAGTTTGATTTCTGTTTGCATGACCTTTTGAAGATCTGAAATCAGAATCATTTTCGCTTTAAAAAGCTTTTAAAAGAATATGTCATCTCCAAATATTGATTGGTTCCTTGGAGTACTTTATATGCAGCTATTTGTGTGTGCAGCCGTTGTTCCGGTTCTTTTGTTTATTCGCTTGTGTATTTGTTTATTTATTACAGTTTGGATTCGGTGCTATCTTTGTACGTTAATGTGTCGGCATTTGTTTATTTACTACAAGTAAAATATCTACAGTCAACTCTCTACTAACGGACACTCTCGTAAGAGGACAGCTCCACTTACGGACACTTTTTTCAATTCCCCTTTTTACCATTCAGTCAAACTCTGTATTTACACATTCCCGTAAGCGGACACTCTCTTGTAAGCGGACGCGGACAGTTGTGAAAATGAAAAATTGGATTTTTCTTTTGTTTACTCTCTCTCGTAAGCGGATCCTCATGTATAATAATTGACACTTGGCAATAATATTTGTCTTTAATTTGCAATTAATCAACAAAGATACTGTATTACCTTTGACAGAGCAACAAAACAGTGGAGATCGGTTTTGTCAAATCTCCATTTGTCCGCGGGAAAGAAAGCTGTCAAACGAAAACAAAACAACAGCTAGTACGACGTAAAAACAATATACGATGTATACTGCAGTGAAAACGTAATACAGCATATTACTTCTTTTTTTATTTTCGACTTTTAACATTTGACACCAATAAATTAGAGTTTCAGTTTGTGGTTATTTTTGGTTACCCAATAAAACTTGTAATTAACATCCGCTAATTAACTCTCATGTAAGCGGCCGCTTATGGGAATAATTCTCGTAAGCGGACAGCTCTACTAACGGACACTTTTTCCAATTCCCGAGGATGTCCGCTTACGAGAGAGTTGACTGTAGTTACTTTTACTATCAGCACGGCCCAGTCGCTCAGCGCGATTAGCTTTTGCTATTTCTGAGCGGATGGATGGATGGATCAACCTTTATTGATTTATACCGCTCAGGGTAGCCCCTTCAGATGCAAAAAGCAGTCTGCTATCAATGGGAGCCCTGAGCACAACAATGTACTAAAACTACAATATACATATAAGCATTACACTGGTACTGATAATAATATAGATAGAAAACTATATACAAATACAAAATTAAAAAGTTAAATAAATACGAAATACCATTAAGATACTTCGTTAAATAGAGTTCAGCCATAGTAATAGAAAGATCTTTTTGCGATCTCAGTCCTCACAGCGGGCAATTATTTCCTTTAAATTATTCTACTCTTTTCTATCAAGGGCACAATAAAGATTGTTGTTGTTGTTGTTGTTGCCCGGTTAGGGATTCTGTCCAAAAATTATTGGATCAAATAAAATTGGTTAGACAAACCCCGGTGGAAAGAAAGCTAGCCGTTAAGATTTTAGTTAGTACAAAGAACAGAAAAAAGATATCGCCATTGCTAGGACATTCACCTTTTTGTAACGTAACACAACTAACATGATTCTGATGATGACTTCCGCTCAGGTTGTCGAAATTTTCAGTCAATGTTCATCTCTGAACTATACTCCCAGAAGATCGTGCTTCATCAAATTTTTACAGGACTTGCGTTTTTGTTTCCAGTACTTTTCAGCAGTTGCACTCTTCGATGGTAATTCAAAACTACTATTCTCAATCAATGAATGTATTATATTAAGATTAATGGTATCAAAAAAGTTCTGATCAAATGGTTAACAAGTTATGGGCATTTTCTTGACATAACAGATTACCATAGAAACCGCATAACGTGTTCAAAAACCCCTTTATTTCAGCTTTAACTGATTAAAACTCGCAACTGAACTGGCGAATGAACCTCATACTATTCTCAAACTGTAATCAGCATGTTAGAGCGGTTTTCAATTGAGTGTCGAAAGTAATTACGGTTTTGCTTTGGTTTTGCATTGGTTCGCTCTGTCATTGGCCAGGAAAATTCGCGCCACTTTCTCAACCAATGAGAAGTAAAACCAAAACCAATTGTGATATGCACGCGCGTATTTTCCCGCGCTTTACGCCGGCTACATGTAATTGCTTCGTATTCTGATTGGTTCATTGCACTGCGTACTTCTGTTGTGATTGGCTGGAGTAATTGCTTTGGTTTTGGTTTTGAAAAGCTGTCTAAGATACTGCGTTTTGCAAACAACCGGTTCAGTTCGGTTCTTTATATGGTCAAACAAGAGAAACCATTTATTACCATCTTTCGTCACAATCCTAAATTTACAAAACATAACTAAATGAAATAAAAATTCCCAAGAACCATGCAATGGATGCTCCCGAAAACCAAGTCTGAGATAAATAATTATTAATAACATAATATATACTTATGATACTAAAATACGTAAAAGATTATCAAAAACGATCAAATGCAAAAATAGTAAGCCCAGAAGAATCCTAGAGGCTTATAAAACCTGGACTCTCGAATCACAAAAACTTAAAAGTAATAAATTACATGGAGTGATACACTAACACAGTGGAACCTCGATTTAACAAAGCGCCAAGGGACCGGGCAAACTGGTTCGTTATATCGAAAACCGCGTTCAGTTATAACGAGTTTGAAGAAAAACAACCCAAATATTCGTGATATCGAGGCATAGTTTGTTACGTTGCGCTACCCAGCATTTGAGGATCTGAACGATTAATTAACATTTGTGTTTTAAAAATCTGTAGAGTCAGAGTTGTTCTCTTACCCTTCTTGTTACAGGATCAAAGGATTTTCCGTTTGCTGTTGGTTTTTTTCTGCATTCACTGATCTTTGTCGCGTGTTGACATTTATTCGGTATATCAGGGTAAATTTTACGTTTCGTTATAACGAGGATCTGTTCCATTGAGTCGTGCTGAAGAATATCGTTCGTTATTCCGAGGACTAAAATTACTTTAACAAAATGAAAATTATTATTTAGTGAAAAGAAATCAATAACAAGATAGAAGATATTTTTTGAGATTAGATTGAAGGGAGTTTAGTCATGCTCCAGTTTTATTCTCGCTGACATTTGCATACTAACAAGCTACCAACAACAGCTAGTTAAGACGTTGATAGCTTCAGAAATTTTGAGAGTGCTTTTAAACTTTTCCTCCAGATATGGCAGGTTACATGAAGAGCGTAGCCCAGCTGGAAGATGTTGAACTTTCAACTGAGGAACGCAACCTTTTATCTGTGGCCTACAAGAATGTGGCCGGAGCTCGGAGATCAGCATGGCGTATAGTACAATCCTTGTTCGATAAGAAAGATTCCCAAGGTTCACCAACAGATCTCCTGGGACACTATAGAGAAGCGATCGAGAAGGAACTCCGTAACACATGTAATGAGGTTATCGAGCTCATTGACAAGCTGCTTGTTGGTGCAACTTCACGTGCATCAGCGGGTGGCTCACATGCTGAAGAAGCAGTGTTCTTCTTGAAAATGTAAGTACTGCAGGCAGTTGGTCTCTTTTTTTATGACCGACTCTGTGCAGCCCAGCAACAGTTCGGAGTGATTATCATGGGAAACAAACCGCGTGGTACAAAAATTTAGGCAATGCGGCTCGGAGAGGATATCTCTATCTACTTTCAGTTGCTACGAATAGGACTGAGAGAATAAATGGGCAGAAAGAAAGCTGATTATCTTATCAGCTCTTTCAATATGTTTCTCCTGTCGATAAATGGAATGAAATCGAGGGGAGTACTGACTAATGCATTTGTTTTGTTCCTTCACTTATGACCATCACATATGATACTCCCCGGTCTACATTCTGCGACTGTTTACCCCTACTCTGCAATTTACCCCTGGTGTGCTGATATTCTGTATCCGTTTTCCTCTAGTCTGCATGTTACGCTTGGTCTACATTCTGCATCCGTTTATCCCTAGTCTGCAGTTTACCCCTGGTCTACATTCTGCATCCGTTTTCCCCTAGTCTGCAATTTACCCCTGGTCTACATGCTGCATGGGCATCCGTTTTCCCTAGTCTTCATTTTACACCTGGTCCACATTCTGGATCCGTTTACCCCTAGTCTTCAATTTACCCTGGTTTACATTCTGTATCCGTTTTCCCGAAGTCCCCCCACCCCTGGGGCCCGTTTCTAGAAGCTCCCGGTCATTACCGGGCCCGTTAAGCTGTTTTGTTTTCCATTTCAGATGGGAGTTTCAAAAGTTTTGAAAATAATACAGTAAAGTTATCAGCTAAAGAAACAAAATGGACTTTATTAGAAGTCAAAACACACTCTACTTTTCTTGAGACTTTGATTTCAAAATATGGTTTCGGGCTCGCTAAGTTACCGGGACTTTCGAGAAACGGACCCCTGGTCTACATTCTGCATCCGTTTACTACAAGTCTTCAATTTACCTCTGGTCTACATTCTGCATCCGTTTTCCCCTAGTCTTCAATTTAGCCCCATTGTCGACATTCTGCATCCATTTTCCACAAGTCTGAATTCTACGCCTGGTCCACAATAAATCAATCAATCAGTCAATAAATCAATCAATCAATTAGTCAGTCGGTCAGTCAGTCGATCAATCACGAAGTCGTAATCATATATATTTACTATTCAATACCCAGTGCCATTGTTCTCTCTCTGCACTAAATCACTGATTGCAGTCTTTAAAGATGCCAAAACAACTGTGTCAGCAAAACGGGGGCGGTCCTTTTTGTCAGCAGGGAAATTCTCAGGGGTAATATATACTAAACGTGCAAACACAAACATGCTGCAAAAAAAAAACAGGCTGCAATATTAAAAATATTGCAATATTGCAGCCTGTTTTATGGCGCTTAGTATATTTGGCTCTTTTAAAACGACCTTGTTTTACCCCCCCCCCCCCCCCCCAAAAAAAAAAGACAAAAACGCCAATCTTTAAATACTCTAAGGACCAAGCGCCATTTACCCCGACTGTTTTCAGCGGCCCAACTTCCTCCAAATTCTTCCAACTCGGTGGTCATAATAGGCTTCCCACAAAGCGCTCATCTGAAGCAAGATTAAACACCACACATTACTAATAAAAATGCCATGGCGCGATTCAATTAAATTATGTATTAAAAGCACAACAAATACCACTGTATATCTCATTGTCTATTGTTTCCGCATGGTTCGCCGGAAAACAAAGAAGAACAAAGAGATCTATTCAAATTATCATCAGTAGCAACTGTTCAGCAAACCCGCTAGTTGGAAAATATCACATGCTCAAAAACAAACAACACAAAACATAAATCAACTATTAAAACAAAGGAATCTACAGTAAAAAAAAAGCTATGATAAGTACGAAACGGACCGCATTTCTCAGACTGCAAGTTGTCTTGCAGTAGTTCAGAGACCTGCTTGTTGCAAAATGTTGAAAACAACAACACATAAACGAAACGCAATCAGATGTTCAAACGCTACCGCTTTTATTGGGATACAAGGCATCTCAGTCACCAATTCCCAGTTGAGCTAATCAACGTACAAGTGCTAATTATATTCTTTTGTGCGTTCAGGAACAAAGCGGAAGAGGTGCCTGCAATCAGTGATTTAGTGCAGAGAGAGAACAATGGCACTGGGTATTGAATAGTAAATATGTTAGATATTTACTTCGGCCGACAGCAGTATGTGATACATTGCAGTCAGCTTCGGGCTAGGCCCCTCAGCTGACTGCAATATATCACATGTTGCTGCCGGCCTCAGTAACTATCTAATACATAACATGGTCTTCGTATAAGTTGTGAGAAAATCAAGCTAAAACTAAAATACAATCAAAGCCAAAACTAAAATACAACCAATAACAATAAGAAATTATATACAGTTACAAGAAATCTTTCCCCTTCAATAAGCTTTTAAAACGATTCAAATTGGGCTGGTGAACAGGTCCTCTGTAATGCAGGCTCCCTTTTACCGACTTCGGTTCTTGGTAGGGATATAACAATTTGATTCGGAATTTGTAGGGTTGTATGAATGTTCATATGAAATGTTGGTAAAAATCCGCTTCAGGTACAGTGGGGAAAGATTATCATGGATTTTGTACATAACTACATTCGCTATTTTACCTCTAGTCTGCATAATGTCTCTGTTCAGCGATCTGTAATATGCTTCAGTCCCCAAGCATTTTATGTGACACCTGGTCTGTATTCTTTGCCGGGGTTTTATACTAATGGTATCTTCTCATCTTTAAAACAGGAAAGGGGACTACTATCGTTATCTCACTGAAATTGAAACGGGTGATAAAAGGAAAGAGACGGCTGAAAATACTCACGAGTCCTACAAGAGAGCAGAGGAAATTGCCGAAAAAGAACTCAAGCCAACACATCCCATATACCTGGGTTTGTCCTTAAACTTCTCGGTTTTTCATTATGAGATCCGTAATGATGGAAGAAAGGCCTGTGAGCTGGCCAAGAAGGCCTTTGAGAACGCCATTGCTGAATTAGATTCCCTGGCTGAAGATTCATATAAGGACAGCACATTGATTATGCAGCTTTTGAGAGACAACTTGACTCTGTGGACATCTGGTAAGTGTAGAGTACCATGGAGGGGTGCGGGACAGGAAGAGAGGGGTGGTGAAAAGGGATTCTAGGGGGTGAGTGGTAGTTCTCTAACGACTGAAAAGACTCCCCACGCACAGTGGTCAGAGTAGTTCAAACAAGAAAAAATGAACTTTTGCGTTTTGGACGCCTTTTTTTGACTTAAGGGAAAACAGGGAGCTCAATATCCCCCACTTCCCGTATCCCGGGCTTCTGCACTTTTTAATCCAGTCTCGTACCCTATCACCCCTATTCTCCCTGGCTCCAGCCCCGTCTCTTTTTACAAGCTACACCGGGTCAAAACTGCGGTCGCTAGATTAATTTCTAACACTCCACCTTTCGCCATATCAGCCTGGTGTTATGCCAACAGGAGTGGATGCCTGTTAGGTTTATAACCAAGTTTCAGGTATTACTAATCATGGTCATGTGCCTATCTAATTTTTATGAAACGTTTTGCAACATACAGGGTAAAATTACTGAGTGCTGATTACTCGAGACAGAGGGCATTCGTTTCTCTTGATTTTGCTTTTAACGAGGGCAAAATTGCTCGTTCCCTATTGAGCGAGCGCCCAAACTACTTGCTTCTGATTGGCTGAAAATACCGTTTTCATATTTAGTTGGTTTCTTTATTCTAAGGTGGCCGAACACAGTTTTCGCGCGCGCTTTCCAGTCGTTGGTGCTGATGCGAGGCAGCGCGCGCACAAGGATAAGACAACAACAAACATGGCGCCGAAAGAGTGATGAGTTTTTTGTTCTAAGGCGGTTTTACATGAGCATTTTTCTTCTTAAAATGATAGTGTGTTGTAAACTTAAGTCTTGTAAGAATGGTATGTCAGAAAAAGTCAAATTTGGCAGGTTTTTCAGTGTTACCGTCAGAACCGTGAGAACCGACTGAGAACCCACTTAAATGCAGCGCATGCGTAGTTAGTTAAAAAATTGAGATTGAACTCTTTCAGGTCCAGTCTCCTAAATACGCGTATTTCTCGGAAATTGCCTGTTAGAATTTCACGAAATTTGGCAGGAGAATACTTCAGGAAACAAGAAAGTAGGTTATTGCAACAATTCTGAAATTTAACAGATGAAATTGTAAATAATGGAGTTATCTTTCAAGGACGGATAGCTAAAAATCGGTCTGTTAAAATATCATTAGAATAGTGTCTACATGTGAGTATTGTGACAAGTTTGTTTCAGGCAAATGATAGAGAAAATCTAACGACTGAATTTTCCGCAAATATAAAAAACCCGATTTTTAATTGATGTTTATATCCAATCACGTTACCATGGCAACAGCGCACACGTCAGCGTAACTATCAAAATTTGAAAGTCTATCCTTTTAACTCATGTCCTGCCAATTTTGGGGACCTAGAGTTCGACGGTTTCAGAATAAAAGGCAAATGCTACAAAGGGTTTCAAAAACTGTGTAAAACTGTGTTCGGCCACCTTAAGCACCAACAATAGGTATGCAATTTGAGGGCATTCAAACTCACAGGTACTTTTTGATCCCGAATTGTACGAGCAAGATATTAATGTTAAATCCATATTAAAGCCCATTATCACCCTTGATCCAACGCGGTCGTTTGTTGTTGTTTTGAAATCGCGCTATTGTTAAATGATGCCTCTGATTGGTCAATTATTTTTATCGGGTTTTTGATCTGGTTCATCGCGCCAAGTTGTCGCTTGTGCCCGGTTTGGCAAAGCAGATGGTTACAAATTCAACTTGCATATTTCTTCATTAAAACCGTGAACAATCCGTTCACGGGTTTAAAATTAAAACAGCAAAGTATTGAACGATCCGTTATTGATAAAACTCACTGATTATGTGGCGAGGATGGTGACAAAATATCCACAAGAAAACATTTATTGTCGGCAGCTCCTGTTGTCGGGCAATGGTTTATAATTTGCAGTAAGAAAAATACTTGTACGTTCTCATTCAATTATCCTGTCCTTTCGCTATATATTGTGTTGAAAATACAGTCCACCATGCGGCTTGACAAAAGGAGGAAGACTTTGAGCTCAGAATTAAAACACTGGAAACAAAAGCGGTGTAGTCCTCATCGATCACGGATATCTCGGCGAGAATGAGAAATTAATTTTCACGCAGTTTAGCTGCAAACTGAACGTTTAGCTCGTTGCCCGATGGGGCAAAAAAAAATGGCATTCGATAAAGAGACATAACGACAAATCGGATTAAAAACACTAAAGAGTTGACCAAAGCCGCATAACCCATTTAATACACAAACTGACCTTACGGTAAAACATCAAACATGCGGAAAACAGTTGTCCAGCCAAGTAAAATTTTTAATACTCGCCATCAAATCACCTTCCAAATTGCAGCAAGTCAGCTCCAACAAGCTCAGCGAATTCTTGAAAGCTCCGAGGCCGGTAAAAAGCACCACACTTGAACCGAACGAGTCTCTGTAAATCCACCTTGAACCTCACTTGATGTAAAACAACGCTCCGAAGTTACCGAACGCGACGGCTACCACACTGACTCTTTTGACTTAACACGGGCCAAAATCAGTACCGTGATACACACAAATTGTTCCAAAAACAATACAAGGAAAATGAAGAGGAATAAACAGAGAACATATTTACGGCCATAGATCTGGAGATTTGTGGTTCTGTCCTGGTGTACCGGTACACAAGGGAATAACCATTGTTCTTTCTTTGTTTAGGAGTCATTGGTTAGCTGTTGTGTATTGTTTGGTCTTTTGTATCGGCTCTTGTGAACCGGTGTAAGAGGACAGAACCAGATTTGTTCACGGTGCGGTAAAACAAGAGCGATCAAACAAGGGTTTCGAAGTCTGAGCAATTTCGCGTTACGCGAAATTCCAGAGCAGACCTTTTTAGCTTGTAGATTTTGTTTTCCCAATGTAGACCATGTGATCTTCCCAAGGGGTTTTCATAAATTATGCGTACATAAGCACGTGAATAAGGCGAAATTTCGAAGAAACAGTTCTCTTGGGTAACATCACGTGGTCTGCATTGGGAAAACAAAATCTACAAACTCAAAAGGTCTATTAACGGTCGCATCGCGCGATGCATCAAGGGTGATAATGGGCCTTTAAGCGACGAGGAAACAATGTTCAGGTTTTCCCTCGCCTTAAACCATGAAAACGCGGAATGTTTGGTTTGAACAGGACCTTACTGACCTCTTTCAACTTTTGTTTTTAAACCTACAGAAAACGACAATGATGACAACGAGGCGCAGTAAACTCATTTGCGAATTCGAAGTGTGTACGAGAACCTATTTCAATGTCATTTTTTTCCTGGCGCCACGTTAAACATACATTAAAGGAGAGTTAAATGTAACCTGTCGTCAAATAAAGGAAAGCATGGAAGATTTTATCATTTTATTTTCGTTTCGTTTTGTTTCGGTTTCTTGTTGTTGTTTTTACAACTCGATAAAAGTAGCAGGCACTTAAAATTTAGATGTACTATAGTGATGGGACTGATAGGGGGAAAATGTCCTTGCTCGGGCTATTAAATTCGTGCATAATGAGTGCCTGAAAGAAACGTATATCTTTCAAACTGGCGATTGTCGAATTTGGCGAAAATAGGCGCTTCATCTGCTCCTCAGAAACTAGACAGATGCATGAGCGCTTACATCGTTTATTGTTGGACCACGATACCAAAAAGGTAGCCAGTCTGTAAAAGCCATTGACAAATTATATCACAACTTTTTTCTTTGCCGGATGGGGACGGCAGTTGTGATAGTTATCCCAAGAAGACTGTTGTAGAGGACGTCTGATCAGCTGGTATAAAACTCGCATTGTCGCGGTCGTGAGCAATCATCATAGGACAGTTCCACATCATGTTACCCAGTAGAGCTCCGGACTCACGTCTGAGCTGCGGGTCGCGGGTTCAAACTCTAGACCGGACCACAAACTTGGGTGTTAAAATTATTGGTAGGATCACGCTGGCTGCGTGCTTTAAAACTTCTGCTTCAGTTCAATGTCCGAAAATCATAAAATTGGAAGGGCGTGTAAAACTCACACACTGATCGAAAAGCCGGAGTACGGTCTGGGAACGTAGTCCCTGGTGCTGTGGTCTGACCTCACACACATCTCAGAGTTGTGTGGAGGCTGGGCGGTAGGGTGAGTACCTTTCCCCAAGAGCCTCTGTGCCAATTACGATTGATAAGAAGGAAGTCAGACGAGTTCAGAGTACAAAATATCTTGGAGTAAAATTAGACGAAAACATTACATGGAATGAGTACATCGATAAGCTTTGTACTCAAGTAAATCAAGCAATTAGTGACACGTGATTATGTATCTAG
The DNA here is from genome assembly GCA_016490735.1 of Pachyseris speciosa. Lineage (NCBI taxonomy): Eukaryota > Metazoa > Cnidaria > Anthozoa > Scleractinia > Pachyseridae > Pachyseris > Pachyseris speciosa. Next base: position 133,824 of record JAEMWC010000283.1, read on the forward strand.
GGTGTCCTAAATACTATTTTTAATTCTCTAATCCAGCCTGTTTTCGACTACTGTGGTGTTGACTACGGCAATCTGGATATTTCAAGGGCTTGCTACTAGACTTAAAAAAACTGCAGAAAACAACAGCAGGAATAACTACCTTTCAGGTTATGATGTACAATCTGCAGATATTATCAGGCAACGTAATTATTGGGAAACGCTTACAAGGAACGAAAGACACCTACGTTTATATATTGATGTATGATGTAGTAAACAAAAGGTACCCAAATATGTAAGCGAATTTTCGCAAACTCCTGTGAAAATAACCTCTATAAGCCTCTGCTTTGGACAGAACATTACTAAGGGTCATTAGGAGCCACACAGTGGAATTTGTTGCCTGAAGACTGTAAGACATAAGAATCCAAAGCTTTTAAAAAGAGGATGCTGGCTTTAGGTAAACGAACTGTTGATAACTAGGGATTATTATTATGTATTAAAGTTATTACATCTATGTTAAGTTGAGTTGAACGTTTTTTAACACACTGTTTGTAATATTATTTAGCTTTATTTCAATACGGCTTTCTTGTAGAGAAGTTAGTTAATAACTTATAACGTTACGGTATTCAAATTTAAAAAGTGATTCAATCAATCTGGGCCCAGTTGCTCGAAGCATGGTTAGCGATAACCAGGATTAAATAGCATGACAACCTATAGGTTTTAATACATCTTAACCAATGGTTATTGCTAACCATACTTCGAGCAACTTGCAGCCCTGTTGGCTTTTAAGATGGAAAAAGGAAATGATAAATAAATGGCACGCTTACTTAATCACATTTAATGGTTTCATAAGCATTTTTTTTCGGTGGAGAAAACTAAGGGCCTCCACAGACGAGGCAAATCGTTATCGACGACTATTCTCAGTCCACAACTTAATTGTATCGGCAACTATGAGTGTTAGAAAATGCGTTTCTAGATTCAAAACGTTTTGTTGTCGATTAACCGTACGTATTGAGGGAGCCTGGAAACTTGCCTTGTCTGTGGAGGCCCTAAGCTGGTGTTCGTAAATGATATCAATTTCTGTTGAGTCCCTTTTAATCACCTTGTTTCCGCAAGGTCTAACGGCCGAAATGGAAGCTAAACTCCAGCTAAAACAAAGGCTACTTAGATGTTGCTTTGAGGCAGCTTTCTTGGTCGGTCCCAGTGTCCTCTGTGTCAAGAAAGTCAAGAAGGTCTTAAAGGTTCCACAAGAATTTTGGAAACAAACACCTGTGTTCTTGAGTGAAATGGGCTACAAAAAAGGAACGAAGTCGTCGTGGAAACCATGAAGTTAGTGCCAATATTCTCATTCGAAACACTTTAGTTTACCATGCGTCCAGCCGAGCACGATCTCAAACGAGGCGATGACGCGTGTGAAGAAAAATAAGAAGGAACGGGTGCATTGTCGCTCTCGTTACCAGGGAACGAAGATTACTACTTGAACTCGGATAATGTACTTTGGGCCAATCAAAATTCAAATTAACTTCGAGACTTCGACTTAACAGACTTCGAGGACCAGACCAAGTACGAGTACGAATTTTCCTGAAAACTCGTTAGCATGCTTAAGATAATCTTTCGTGACATCAATACTGTTTCTGCAACTCCTTGTCTGCTGGTAAGCAACAAGGAAGAGTGACGGTTCTGGGAGGCTAGTTTCTAAAGAAACTGTGGTGCTGCGTCGATGGGGGTGTGGAACACGATAATTTAATTTATCAACGGAGAGTATAATGTAAATTGACTACCGTACAGGGATTCAAAAAGCTGACGTTTCGAGCGTTAGCCCTTCGCCAGAGCGAATCAAGGAATTGTGGGTTATGTATGGTTTACATACAGAATATGGAGCTACACTATTGGTGGTAACAAGGAAACGTGAAAAACAGGAATAAATAAATTGAATGAAACGCTTTCGTTGATACCATGGGGATTAAGAGTACCGATTTGAAAGATAAAGTTTTGCTCGAGATTTTTACGGCTTTCCGTGGTACCTTGATGTAGGGACAACTCGCTCCAGATAACACATATAATTATACGTTGACCTCTCATAGAGTTCGTAGTTATTGTTGTCTCATTCGCAAATGCACCCGCAACCTCTAACGAGGGGATCCTTTAGCGAGAGGGAACTTAGCAGCGGCCCCACGCTATCCTCTTATGAGGACGTAGTTTTGCCGTACTCCTGCAACCACTGAACCATTCGTTTCTCATTTGTCTTCAGAAGAACCGGTGTTCCAGCCATATTGCGTCGAATTTTATCCAGAGTTTGACTTTGCGCTCTGGTAGCGAGCTCGCCTGGAGGCAAGGATTCGAAGGTATTCTTTACCTGAAGAAAAGTAATTGCGTTTACGGTAAGAAAACTCATTAATTTCTCACGTGTTCATAGCTTATTAAAAGCAAAAATCGCTTTGAATTTCAGTGACATGTGGGTAAAACCCAGTATCCTTAAACGAGTGGAATTTCAGCGTAGCGAACGACAAGCTGACGGAGTAGTTGCCGTTTGGCAGTGGAAGGCAGTTCAAATCTTTCTCTTGATAACAGTAATAAATAGAACGAAGCAGCGTGGCTGGGTGGCCAGTAGAGCACACTGGGATCTCTGGGTCCTGTGTTCAATTCGTTTCTGATCACCAGCGCGATTGTTACTCAACTCCTCATAATTAATCAGCCAAGCTTGCAACAGGGACCTTAACAGATTTGAATACCAGTATGAGACTGAGCACGAATATAGCACCTTGCCAGTTTTAAACCTTTCCGGTCCCCAGAACACTCTCTCTTCTTCCTATTAATCATCTGGAACTAGAAACAAGATTCTTGTGCTAAAAAAATCACTCACATAACGAGAGCTAGATCTGTTTAGGCGTATGCCTCACGCGCAAATCTAAATCACCCTCACAAAGCCAGCTAGGATACCTCCTGCTAGTCGCGATGTTAAACCATATCATTGTCAGTTTGTATTACCGTATTTGTTGGGGTGTAGGTAATTAGAAAGGGTAAAAATTCAAATCTGAAAGTATTTACTCACCATATTCAACTGCTCCATAGTGTGAAAAGTTCCCGCAACTGCTTTAACGAGATTTCCAAGCTTGTAGCTTCCTCCATATCTATATGTGAAAAGGGCAAGAATCCACACCGAATGTGGGAATATATATCAAACGAAGTCAATCTAAATTCATTTGATTTTTAATGGCCACAATGAAATAAAGGAAGGAAATATTAAGTTACGCAAACAAATGATAAAATAAATTGATTTGCGGCAGTCAAAGTAGCAGAAATTTCGATTCAACAACAACAACTTTATTGACTCTTATACTTGAAAAAAAAAATTAAGTTTACATGAAATAAAAATTAAAACCAAAAGGGTGTTGGCTTCCTAAAATAAATAGAAAGTTAACAAGGCTAGGAAGCCAAATTACATAGAATAAATTACAATATTAGGGTCGGAATAGCACACACACACACACACACACACACACACACAATTGAACTATGATTAGCTATAAATAAACGAAAAAAGAAAAAGAAAACACTGAGCTCGCTTAAAGCGAAACACCGGATGTCACGTGGCCAAGTATTTGACACCTTCAGGGAACAGAAATAGTAACCCTTGACTGAATTATATGGTTGGGTTGGGGTTGCATATATAATGTCAGTTGCTTTGCCCTCTGGGTCAGTTCCTTGGCTTAGGGTTGGGTTTGGATTGGGGATGATTTTTGGGCCTCCACAAGTCACGTGACATACATTCTCACCACACTGCAACACCCTCGGGCAACTGGCCACAGGGTGTTGTCCTTGTTGAACCCAAAATAGTTTGCACTAACATAATAATTTCAAAAACTTACAACCCCCTTACTTCATTTTGCACGTTTGAAACTACATTAAGATCGCCAAGGCCTTTACCAACCACCCCCTTCTCTAAATCCTTATTCTTTACTTGATTTTGCACAAAACTTTCTGGTGTTACTACTAGCACGGATTCTTACTAGTTTAGATATTTTGCAACATCGAAATGCCAAAATAATGGCAAAGGGTAATTTTGATTAAATATGTGTATTGTTATTCTAAGACAAAAGGACGAATTTCTTTATGTGCGACTGTAAACTAAGAGCGTTTTCCATTTGTTAGAGCTGGTTGGGCAGACCAGCCATTTAGTGATCATAAACGTCGATGCACCAATTTAGAGTACTGGTTATTCACCAATTCTTCGAACTCCTTTCAAAATGGTGCATCAGTTTCCGTTTGGATTGAGCCCTACAGACGAATAAGCAGAACTAGCCGTTCAAAAGAACACATCATTTAATTTTTACAAAGTGACAGGACTTGCCAACCAGTTCTCTCAGGACGAAAGCCCCAGAGATGGCAGAAAAATGGTCAAAGCAGTCGCTTGGTAAAGCTTAAAATAATGAGTGATATGTTTTATGAATATTCCGCCAACTTAAAGAGTTTTATGGGAATGAATATATGAAAATCATATATTTGAACTGCGGAATAAAGAAATGAATATGTGAATCATCATCGCAGTTATGAACACTAATTAAGCAGTAGTTAAAATAAAGCCTGAAAAAAAATTCAGGCTTGTACGGGATTCGAACCCACGACCTCTGCGATACCGGTGCAGTGCTCTAACAACTAAGCTAACAAGCCACCTGGGAGCGACCGCTTGGTTGGTTCGTAATATACAAGTGAGTGATGAATATATGAGAATGTATATATGAAAATCCTATATTTGTAAAAAGGTTTGTTGTACGTAGTACCGATTGTAGAGAGAAATCGCTGTGTCTTTTAGAACAAAGCATTTGATTTTCATCTTACAACAAATCATTCTCAAAATTGGTCTGAACTCGGTCGGATAATATCCACTGGCGCCGATTCAAGTTTAAAATAAACTCTTCAGTCGTATTGAGGAGCCATGCATGAGGGAGCCTTGCTTTGTGTCTCACCTCGTTACAAGTGTTTTCCAGTTTTTGACAATAAAATCCCATCTTGGGTCCATCTTTCCCTGCCCCTTGTTAATCTGCTCAATCCAGTACAGGCTGTCCTGAGGCCGGACTCTGTTTTCATCCAAACTGAGGAGGAGATTTCTGTTGGAGGATAAACCTCCTGTAAGGCAGCTATTTTAAATTAATTCTTAATAAACTGCGCGACGTTCTCTAACGCAGAAAACATCGCCGTTGAATTCCAGCGAGGAGTCAAACGGTAGTTTTATAATCCGTTGGCACTACAACGTCTGCATCCAGTAGGTAACGGAGAAAGTAGTTAGTTTCAAAGGGAAATCATGGTTTACAACGGTACAGGCTTGAAAACAAAACAAAAATAGTTGGTAAGGCAACTTGGCCTTCGTAGCCTCTTTCCAGCCCTAGCACGTTCAAGTTTCAACAAGAGGGAGTCCATATAAGAAACAATATGCTTGAAAGTACCTTGACCGATAGTCTCAATTAAATTACGTGAAGCGTGGTTTGCTGAGTTCATAAATCGTTCGATGCAAATGTGTAAGGTAACAAGAACTGATCGGTGAGGCTTTCTTATCTGAGAATCTTCAAAGAAAAGTTTAAGGAGCACAATCTCATTTCTTGAATTTTTCAAACAATGTTTGCTTTTCTTGTTCCTCTCTCCAGAAACTATAAGAAGATCAACGCAATGGAATGTGGGATGACGTTTTGGGAAAACTAGGAACTGTTATCAGTGGTAGTGGTAGTCTTTATTTTTGTGGAAAAACACTTCTACTTAGATAAAACAGAACTAACAACGAAGAAAGATAACTTTGTCACCTTGAGTCTAAGCAATCCCGCAATTCACTCAAGTCAAGCTTCGTATAGTTTCTGGAGAGGGGAATTCGTCTTTTTGAATCAGACATTTTGTGTTTCCCTGTTATGTTACGTTGTGTTCCACATAGAAAAACATAGTCGCTTCCTCGCTCTTATAAGTCATTAGTTACCTCGATCTGATGTTGTCGTTGTCGAATGACGTAATGACTTGCATCACATACTTTCGGTCCGCGTCAAAAGGTGAGCGCTGGTACACTGACCACAGATAGTCCCAGTCCTCCTCGTTTGACCTGTTCACTCCGAATGAGAAAGCCAAGTACCGAAAGTTGGGGCCGACGTTCGGAAGACTGCGACAGGAAGTCATATTAATTAAAGTAAGATCGATTACTTGATGGCTAATTCTAATTCATTTAAACCCACCCCTCATCCTTAATGGAGAAATCACTTCAGTCTTAAGCGTCCCATCCCCCAAAATGGACGCACGTTTTCTGATTCTCGATAACGATCCGGCTAATGGTTTGCTTTCGGTTTTGCACAAGGCCGTTTTGTTTACGTAGCAAAGCGCGTAAAACCGTTTTGAGAATCGCCATCCATATTCTTTGTTTACCTCTAAATATAGAACATGGGGCGGGAACCAGTGGAGACATCTGGAGTTTACTTTGGCTCTCTCAAAACATTTTTTCTCTCTGCTAAACTTGAAAACACTGATTCGCATAGACTTACTCTTAACATATTGGTTAATCAGAATTCGAAAACACAAGGCGAATAGATATTTTCGTGTAGGTGGCATGCCTCTCAGAAGCAAACCAGATGTCATTGCTCTATTTACAAAACAAAGCATGCTACCGAGCTGAAAACAGGCCAGCAGAGAATTCTCTAAAATGTCTTTTACCTGATGAAGGTAAGATCTCAAAATTTTGAATACAAAAGCCAAGAATACAGAAGGGGAGGACCTTGCTTTTAATAACACGAAAATATCGATTTGCCTTGTGTTTTCGACTTCTAAATAAGCAATAAGTTAAGAGAAGTGCCTATGCGAATGTTTTCAAGTTCAACAGAGGGGGAAAATGTTCTCAGAGTGCCAAAGAAAATTCCAGATGTTTCCACTGCTTTCCGGCCGCCATGTTGGTGTCCCTTAGAGGGACACCATTATGGCGCCTCCATACTAAACACTATAATTTGAAGACGTGGTACCGGCTTTTGCGAATAACTCGAGCTCGGAATATCGCACAGCCCTGAAACTTTGACAAGTTGTTTATTACTCTTCTACAAAATCTCTTGACTGCATAATCTCTTACTGAGTGGCTGAAATATTTCATCTCCTTAAAAATACTGGTTTTTCACCAAGACAAACCCGAGAGTCTGGAACGAGCGATGAAATATAAATTGTGACTTAGGAGAAGAAAGACAACTCACTATTTTTCATTCAATTTCAGTCTGTGGTAAATTTACCTCCCAAGAGACGTTTCCTTTAGCTTACTAAACAAGCGTGTGAAAACTTCGTTGATGTCTTTTCTTTGGCCGCTTTTCATAGCTTCGGATAACACGTCAAACCTAAAAGATCTAAGGAAAAAAGTTGATTAGGCACATATGCTAATTGTTTTACATGTCGCTGAATCTTCATCGATCGCAGACATGATCATTATTTCTTTCATTTCGTTTTCGTAAGGCTATCTAACGGCCGAAATGGAAGCTAAACGCTAACTGAAAGAAAGCTACGTAAATGTTGAATTGAAGCACCTTTCTTGGTCGGTCCCAGTGTCCTCTGTGCCAAGGAAGTCAATAAGATGATCTTGAAGGTGCCATAAGAATTTCTGAAAACAAACATTTGTTATTATTGAGTTAAATGGGTTATAAAAAAGGCACGAAGCAATCATGGAAACCATGAAGTTTGTTCAAATATTCTCATTGGAAACACCTTAGTTTATTAAATAACCCTACAGCGCAGCGTGCTCTCCTTATAATCCCGGTATTAGAGTTGTATTTTCGACAGGGGCAAAATCATTTCACTTTTCATCTTTCATTTATTCTGTTCTCCTTACCTCTGCTTTTCCTTCACCTTTAGGATTAAATTTTGTTTTGCATTTTAAAGAAGGTATTTAATAATAACTGAATAAAAATATTTTCCCAGGAGGCTCCGCTCACCGATGTGGTTTTCAAGGAGGTCCTGGAATTAAAATTAATAGATTTAAAAAGAATTATTATTATGAACAACTAACGGTATTAAATGACTAAAAACTGAGAATCTATAATAGTAATATAATAATCTAGTCCATGTCAGTCAAGTTACTTTGAATGAAATGAGATAAAAACTAATAAAAACAGAGTAAGTGTTAAAAAATATGACATCGAAACAATCAAGGGGTAGAAGCCAAATTTCAGCGCCGTCGTCCGGTTTGCTCAGTTTGTTAAGCCCATGCTCCTTCTAGGAGCAGAAAGGACCCATATACCTTGTATAGCGGTTTGTGAGGCTTACGGAATACTTCTATGAGACATTTGGTTACTTTTCTCGCCACGGCCCAGGGAACTGGGTGCAACTCTTTCACGAGATACCTTGACAAGTTTAAGGCCAGGATGGGATCCAAAAGACCATGACTGAGAAAGAAAGGACAGAATACTGTTTTAACAGGCCAGCTATGAAAGTAACTTAATAAGTAACAAAATAGACTCTTTTCGCCTGCATAAGCTGTGCTCACAACTGCGATGTTCCATCACAGCGACTTAGTTATTCACCTGCTGTGCAATTATAAGATTTTTACGAGTTCGCGTGCTTAAAGGGCGGGTTTCACGGCTCAGCACATGTGAAAACTATAACGTCAACTCATTCTATTCTATTGTTTATAAAACGATCGGAAGCGTGCAGACGACTCTCGTGGTAAATTTGCCTTTGAAAATTTCGCGGTGAGTCGCGAAAACATGACGATAAAGGTGAGATTGCTCATTTGAATTCATTTTAAATGTTCCGCCAGCTTCATACATAAAGTAAATTTTAGTTTTCGTATCAAGCACGTGTATTTCAATAATCCCTGGCTGTAATTTTGTGCAAGCAGAATTAAGATATCACAGAAAATGTTGAATTTAGTATTGAATATCGAATTTATTCTTCGCCCGAAGGTTTTAGTATTCGGGCTCTAATGCACAAGTTATGTTCTGATTGGTGCTGGTTTGAAATTTGAAAGTCGTATTAGGACTCGATCTCATACTCGTAGTCAAACCTAGAGGCCGCTAATGAGCCAATCATCGCTCTGATGAAAATATGTGCGACCATGTATTTCCACCAATGGAACGTATAAAAATTTTGTAAAGCTTGTGGGATGTGGCTGGAGTGAAAAGGATACCTCACAAATTAATGTGATCTGGTAAGCTGAAGCCACTCTTTGGGCACTAAGGCCACATGGTAGCGGGCATTACCCCTTAAATCTACCAAAGCAAAGAGCCTGAGCATTAGCTATGCCATGTTGATGAGGCCTAACAAGGCCGAAACAGCTGTCCATGGCTGCTAATGCTTGGGTTCAATCTTTGCTTTGGTATATTTAAGGAGTAATGCCCGCTACTATGTGGCCTTAGTGCCCAAAGAGTGGCTTCAGCTTAACAGATCCTATAAAAATTTTGGCCGTGGATGAAGGGGAGAAAATTGATTGAAACTTGAAACTTGAAACTTGAGTATACCTCCCCGTGGTACACAGGCCATTTGTGTAACAGAAAAAGTACTTACTCACAATTTGAACAAACTTATAACAAGAATTCCCGCGTGACAGCGGCCCTTTGGCGGATCGGGGAATAAAAATGTTTGGCTTTTGGCTGATTGGGCAAGGGTGCTGTAAAGGAAGTAACTTTAGACAAAAAGACTCACCAAGAAAGAGTGAATACGTCGTGGATTAAGCCAGCTCGGTCAGATGCAGTGAAAACCTGTTAAAATAGAGGTCCCTTATTAAAACAAAGTTTAGGCGATGTGGCACAAAACCACGGCCTAAACTAAATTGAAGCAGGGCAACTTTAAAATCTGAATCGCCGCTAGTAGGTATATCACATAGACTAATAAAAGACTTTTTACTAGTGGTACGGATGAAAAGATCGTTTCGACAAATCGAATCAACTAATTAAAGTTCGGAAAATGTTCGGAAATGTTGTGAACTTCGACAATCTCCGGGGAAGTTGCACTCAAGTAAATGTAGGGGAATGCAATATGTCGTTATTAACAATACAATATTATGTGACCACTTTAAAAGTGTAAAAAAAAAAAAAAGATTATAATGCTGTTCGAATTTATGAACAAAATCCCAGATTGAGGTAGCCTGCGTCGCAGACGTAACAAAACCCCGGTTAGTAACGTCTGCGAAGCAGCGCCAAATTCCTTGTTCTATACCAGAATTTGAGTACGCGTTATGATTGGCTCGTTAACAAAAGCCTTTTGTTGACGAGCCAATCATAACGCGTACTCAAATTCTGGTACAGAACAAGGAATTTGGCGCTGCTTCGCAGACGTTACTAACCGGGGTTTTGTTACGTCTGCGACGCAGGCTAAAATTGAGGCCACTCAAATGAAAGCTACTGAGCAGCACTTGCCTGTGGTGCTATTTATTATGCTATGCAAGGTGGATGAAATCCTGCAGTGTGACCATTCAGATGAAAGCCACTGAACAGTACTTTTCTGTGATGCTGTATTTATTATTCCGTGAGCCATGCCTCTACTTCGGGAAGAAAATGAAAGCTATCTAGAAGCACGTTTATGTCATGTGGTGATCTTCCGTGTTCAATTTTCCCTTTCACGATACTCAGTGTCCGGGAAAATTATTCCATGAATCAGGAGCCCATGAGTTTAGTTGGGACGAACGGTATTATAGCTACCTCGTGATCCTTACTGAGCTGCGCTGCTAGTGTCCTCCAGTTTTCTTCGCTGTAGTTCACCATAAAGAATCCAGTGGCGTTGATATTCGCCATTATCCAGACGTTTGTGAACGGGGAAGCGTCTTTCAGTGTGTACGATTCTGGCAAAAACAAGGCAGAGAATCTAAATAATAATAATAATAATAATAATAATAATAATTTTTTGTAATAAATAAAAATTTTAGTTAACAATTCATCCAGTATTTGCAAAACAATAAATAATTGCAAAATTATTAAGTTACAAACTATGGGAGAACTGTATTAATCCATTTTATTTTTAAAAAGCTTCCAAAACGTGTGTAAAATGAAGAATGATCCTCGCAGTTGTGAACGCAATTTATGCAATTGCGAAAAGAAGCCTGAATAAAACCCCGTTGAAATCCTGAATTTTTTTTTTCAGCCTTCTTTTCGCAATTGCATAAATTGCGTTCACAACTGCGAGGATCATTCTTCATTTGAAAATAAATAATTTCGACTATTTTACAAAACTGCTAAACACTTCTTGGCTCAGTTTTCCTGGCTTTGGCTAGAGTTCCCCAGAAGTAGCGTTCTCAATTTCCTTAACAAATATTAGCATGCCCTTTTTCAATAATAATAATAATAATAATAATAATAATAATAATAATAATAATAATAATAATAATAATAGTAATAGTAATAATAATAATAATAATAATAGTAATAATAATAATAATAATAATAATAATAATACTCGTGTGCAGTGCCCATACAAGTCTTTATCTTTCTTTTTTCTTTATCTTTCTTTATTTTTCTAATTAGTATTTTTTTTTTTTACAAATTCGACATGCCCACAGGTAGCTGATGCTAGTCTAGGTGGGTCATGTCTTAACTAAAAAGAGTAGGTAGGCAAGTTTACAGGAATCAGGAAGATAAATGTACAAGTGTATAAATTATAAAATTAAGTTTGTGAGTTAATTAGTTCCATATGAAGAGAAAGCGCTATTAGATATCTTATTTTTAAAAAAATACTTAATAGATCTAAATCTGCAATACAATTAGGACGATACTTATTATTCTGAAAACGCAACAGAATTTTAAGAAAACTTGACCTTTTGTATAATGTTTCGTATATCGAGATAAGAGTCTTCCGAGGTCAGAATATCGAAAAGTGCTCTTTTAATTTTTCTTTTAAAGTCATATTTTGAAAGATTTCTTAATGTAAGAGGCATCTCGTTCCAAATTGTTGTTCCAATTCTAGAAAACGAGTTTAGTTAAACAGAGAGTCTAGAGCTTTGTGTGTAAAAGTTGTTCGAAGCAGAGGATCGGGTATTATAAGAGTGAATATTAGAAATGTCTTGAAACAGGTCTCGAATATTTCTAGGTGCATTTCTGTGTCTAATGTCAAACATCAAGTTAGCTGTAAGTTCATAATAAGAAAATTGTAGAGGTAAGACCCCGGCATCGGAAAAGAGAGGAATTGCATGCTGATTGTAGTCAGAAAAATAAATAAAGCGGAGTGCGCGTTTTTGCAGCTTGAGAAGCTTATCAAGATATGATTTACATGCTTGGCCCCAAGCTATCACACCATAGCTTAAATAAGGTGCAATAAGGGATCGATAGATATTTATAATAGTGTGTTTTGGAACAAAATGTCGTAGTTTAGATTTTAAATCTATGGTTCGGCTAATTTTAATTGATATATGATCAATATGGTGTTTCCAAGATAAATTATTATCAGTTAGGATCCCTAGATATTTTACGAACGCCTTGCATTCTAAAGCTACATTTTTATTTTGCTCGTTATCAAACATCACAATTTTAGGTTGGTAGGTAAGTTTTCTTTGAGCAGGAGAAAATATGACGAAGTTTGTTTTTTTTTATATTCAGAGTCAATTTATTTGCCGTCAGCCAATCATACAGTTTGCATAGTTCCTGGTTTACAATTAACTCCAGTGACCTAAGATTTTTGTCAGCATATAGAATATTCGTGTCGTCAGCAAACAGGAAAAACTTAAGCTTTTCAGACGATTCTTGAATATCGTTACGAGACACCTGTCGTCTACGAGTCACCTGAGGCACTAGCGTTTTGGGATGTCCCACTTTATGCGGAACACACCATCGTCAAGGCTAACAGAAGGAAGCTCTTTGGCAGCAGGGGCTATGACGTATTGAGAAGGATGCAGAAGGCTACCATCTCGACTTCTCTTAACATAGTGAGAACTTTCAAAGCCATTGTCTCTTGACTTTCCATAAGGGAATGGCATACGTGCTCAATATAGCTCATCGGATAACTTTAGATTGTTTATTAGATTTTTATCTTTTATAGTATCGGATAACTTTAGATAACTTTAGATTGTTTATTTTATTAGATTTTTATCTTTTATTGTATATATATTTTTGTAAATCAGTAGTTTTCTTTAATAGTTCCTTCAGACTGCATAGGTTACGCTGTGTGCCCTGTTTTCCCATTTTAGCATCCATACGTTTGTCAACTGCCATAATAATAATGATGATGATGATGATGATGATGATGATGATAACTGCCCACCTGATTTTCTACTAATTGAGGAGACTAAATCAAATCAACTCTAAATCAAGTAGAATCAAATCAAATATACTTTTTTTTGAGGAAAGGGGAGAACCTCTAGGAGCAGAGTAGAGAACCAACAAACTCAGCCCACTTATGCCCCTGGTCAGGAAATGGAAGGCGAGTGCTCGCACCACTGCACCAACTAAGAGCCTGGGTTGCGTAGTGAGTGGAAACGTACTGTTTTATAGATTGATTGTCTGGTGGCTTAAAAAGAAAATTATTTTCAAAATAATTGCACTTACTGCTGGTCGGTGGGATGGTAATCCAGCGTGGTTTCCGGTGAGTCTGGGTAATGTACGATAGAGGAATAAACCACGACTTCCTACGAAAATAACGTAAAAAACGTTTTATATTTTCATGCCAAGGCCTGGATAACCTAATTGGCAAGTGCTAGTGGAGGGATAGAGGGGAATCGAAAGCGCGTCTTGAAGCTCGTGGGAGGAGCGAGGAGGGATCGCGCGCCCCTCGTTTCGCGCGTGGCGTATTCACACCTTTCTTTCTCTTATCTACCTCCTGACACACGCAGGCTAAGTATCTGAGGCATGCCATTGGCTGCAGTAGTTAACAAACGTACTGAACGGCTCTGAAATCATATACAAAACCAACGCAATATGGAAACTCGAGACTAACGCCAACATATCACAAAACCGATGCAAAAGCATCGCAAACAAATTGAACTTCCAACTGAATCAGTGCAAGTACAGGTTTACTGGACAGGCCATCTGTTACAAAAGTCATATCATGGGACGTGGACTTTTCCCCAAGTTGAAAGTGAGAGAGATAGAGAGAGAGAGAGTAAATGGCGCAACATTCATGGGCCGATACCAGTTCTTCAAATCGATACGCTACCAGTCCGATATTTTCGATATTGGACATATTTTGGACCGCGATCTTTCATAATGTATTATGATGTTGACGGACATCATGAATGAGCAAAGACATTTGAAGAATTTGGTGTTTCTTTGTCCTATGAACGACTGTTATTTCCAGCTAATTACCTTTCGTACGAAAGTCCTTTGTTGTCTTGTTTCAAACTGATTTTGTCGAGGAAATCGTCTTGTTCAATGACGAATGCGTCTCCCTGCCTGCGGATATTGATTACCGGAAAGCCCTTCTGCTCTGTCCAGACTCCCATTATTTTTTTCACATCAATATTTTCATTTGCCTGGAAAAATGAATTTATTAACGCCTTGACCACAATAGGGTCGTTTATACGAGAGAAAATAAGCCGAAGCTTACTCTGGCCACAGCTTACATAAGACGCGAACACCCCGTATAAATGGTACAAAATCTACGTTCACGGCTTTCTCAAGCTGCGGCTTATCCTGGGCTAGGAGTTTTTACTCGTATAAATAGTTCTTTTCGCGTATTATGTAAGCAACAACGAGAGTAAGCCGCGGCATATTTCCTGTCGCATAAAGGCCCTAATGAAATAAGTTGTTTGAAAACGAAAAACGAGCGGTTTTTGAGTGCTGTATTGAACCAAACCAAAACGTGTTAGACTAAGTACCTTGACTGCAACTCAATTGGATGGTATGAGATGAGTTTAAGCATCTTTTCAATAGTTGATAAGCAACACACCCTAACATGACATCAAGTATATTAATTACAATAATTTCTAAGTGGTAACTACAAGTTACTATTTGTTCTAAAGTAGGTTTGATTTGACTTTGGGCATGAGATATAAAGAGAGTTATCAAGACTACGGAGTGTTTCGGGAGTATTTGTTCTTCTAGCTAGACGTAGGGAAGGGTGATTCTCCAAATGTGATCACCGGATGGGTGGGTCTTTGAGCCGAAGGGTAACCTAATCATATGATCTACACATATGATTATTTTATAGAATCTGGGCAATATAAACAATAAATAAAAATAAATAACCAACGGGAGATCTGGAATGCTGACTAGACTGCAGGAGCTGTTTTCAAAGTGGTAAAACCTGCACGTTTTAGCAAAGATTCGAATAGGGAAAAAGGGCGCATTAAAAGTTGCTGCAACAAGAGAATATTTTTAAACGCAACAGTCCTTACCTCTCCAATGGCTTCCCACAACTCCTGTGCTTTGGCGTTTCCGTATTTGTGTTTCTGAATATAGCGCTGTGAAAAGGATTTTTTAACAGTAATCAATTATCTTTATTATGGGGTACCGTCACAGCAGTTCATGTTATAAGTTTGTTCAAATTGTGAGGAAGTTCGTTTCCCACTACACGAGTGGCCGTTTAACATGAAGAGGTAGATTTCAAATCATTTCCTAGAACGTAAGGAAACAAATGTTATTTTATGGTGATTTTTCCAAGACACAAGGACAAAACTTGAAAAAGTTAGCTCAACTTTTCCAAGTTTCAGTCCATTGCTCGTTATGATCCGAGGCCACAACCACAAATAGTACGTATACATCTTTGGGTTTATCCAAATTACATGACAGTGCCTCTTTAAGCGTACGCAAGTAAATTTTACCAAAAGTGTTCATGGCTATTTCCTCTTCCGGTTCGTAAGACAAGGAGATGTGAAATGCTGGGGAAAAGGGCCATGTTCGTTAGTTATAATTGATGAATTTCGATACATTGGCTATTTTAATGAACGTTGTCGGAAGACCTACGCAACGAGCCCGTATGGTGATCTGGGTAATTTATCTATAACGTTTCAGCTTGACTCACCCCTAGAGATATAAAATCACACAGGTAAATGTTTATGAGTGTTTCCTTCCATCTTATGGTGCTGACAACGCGAAAATGTATCCAAATGAGAAAGATTTACAATTACTCATGTCCCCTTTCGGTCTTGTCGCATAAGCTTGACGCTTTAAAATCCGATAACTTTTTAGTCAGTTGAAATAGCTGTATGCCCTGTATATGTTATGTGTACTCCGGTACACTTGACATTTCTTGCAGGGTTACTTTACACTGTATAAAATTAATCTACCTTATGCGTCCTAACGAAACCCGAATACGGGATTACTCACTGCCACAGATGGAAGATCTTGGCCTGCGTTTCTGATTTTTATGCTTTGTTTAGCGTACACGTTACGAATCGCGGTAATGACTCATGTCAAGGATCGCTGGGGTAAACAAGACTTAGTTAAATATTACCTCGGATAAAACCGAATATGCATAATTTGGACGGTTCATTGTGGAACCTCTTGTATAAATCACAAAGAAGTATGCATGAGCTTGCACGGCGTGTTTGGAAAGCTACCTTAATTCCATTCATGAACTTTTCCTCCCCGAGAAAGTTTTTCAGCATTCTAACGATCATGGCTCCCTACAAAGTAAAGACAAGATTGAAATGAAATGTAAAAATTTCTTTTATCTACCTCAGAGATGTCGCTACTCTACGGGTTTGTACTACATCATATTCAATGAAAAAACTAAGAGTTCTATTTTAACAATTAGATTCATAGCTCGAGGTTTCTACTGATCGCGTGATAGCTGATGAGGGCGCAGCCAAATTAACTATCACGCATAGAAATCGAGAGCGAATAATCTCATAGTCGTTCTGTTAGTCTTTCAAACTAAACAAGAATATTATCTAAATCCTCCTCGCAGACACTTGGAAAACGCGAACAAGCGGCCGCCATTTTGTTGACAGCCCCTACTCATTAGGGAGCTTTAGCAACTACGACGGCGACGGCAACGAAAACGCCGTTTTAAAATATAACTTCTCGTTTTTGCAACTCTTTCGCAATTATTCCAATTTGTTTAACTTGTAAAATGCTGACGAACTATCCAGGGACTAAATTACTATGAACAGCGTTAAAGTAAGAAAAAGAAAGACAAATTTACTGTCATGCGCTCACGTTCTCGAGAAAACCTAAAATTTGGTCATTTAACGTTGTTGTTTTGTAGAGGACGACAAAGAAATGTACCAAAATGTAAAACGTACGTGCAGAGCCATTGTTTGTGCTCATTAAACCCATTGTTTTGTGGCGTTCTCGTTGCCATTGCCGTCCTCGTTGCTAAAGCTTCCTACTATCTGCCACACATTATATAATAAGGTGAATAGTTCGCGCGTTGTGATTGGCTCTTAGTTATGATCTATCAGAGGACAGATGCACAGATTACGTCATCACGACCCACTTTTTTACAGAAATGTGAAAATAAACAAGTTTTTCGCTTGCATTTTGTTTCTTTATTATATAAAACAAATAGATTCCATGTTGCCGTGCGTCTGTTCAGTAATAGATCACAGAAGACGTCAGAATGTGGTGAAAACATCAGTGACACACTCGCCTGCGGCTCGTGTGCCGCTTCTTTGTTTTTACCACATTTTGACGTCATCTGTGATCTATTACTCAACAGATGCACGGCAACATGGAATCTATGTGTTAAACAGATAGCGAGTAATGCAGCCAATAAGAGAGCAGCATTCGCGGATAGAACGCTATAGTATATTTTTACTAATTACACTTAGTCAGGTTTCCTTGGAGGGACGGAAATAATAGGAAGTCAGTACAGTAAGTTTCTTTAGTTAAGTGGACAAACTACACTGAGCCTATACGAAACCGGAGTCAGTAACCGTTGGTCGGTTGGAAATAGAGAGCAGGACAGCTAGCGTGAAGAGACAACCGTTTAATGTGGGTGTTCTGATAATTATACTCTTCAAAATGAGGGCGAAACAATGTTTCCCTCTGATTAGAGTCGCTTACAGTCTACTGACCCTTATACTATAAACAAAGATAACGCTGAACATTTCTACTGCAAATCAAATTCTGTTGTTAGCTCGTGCTTAATAAAAATTAGCATTCAATAATGAACACTTCGCGTCATTGGCCCTCCCTTCTCGTTTCTGGTTTTTTTTTTCTAGCGCTGTAAAGGAGGAAACTTGCGTAAGGATTGACTTTTTTCTGAATAAAATGGTGAACGAGAAGATTGTACTGCGTTCTACTCTTCTTCTTTTATGCGTTTCATCATAGAAAACTGTCATGAGGAGTCTTTACCTTTTGATAAGAGATGGCGTCAAATATATCATCAATGTCTTCAGGTCTGTTTACCTCCACACTGATCGGGTGGGAAGACCAGGATGAATCAGCTTGCAACGCAGACAACCAGCTACCAGCTACAACTCTGTCACGCTGATGTAAATAGGTAAATAAATAAATAAATTGATTATTAATACTAAAATAGCTTATTACTCAATCAAATATTTAATCAATAAATCAATTAAATGTCAATCAATTAATACAGGAAAATTTTCCAGATTCGCGTGTTTGTTTCGAGTCCGTTGCATTAATCACGCTAATTAAGTTAATCCCAATTTTCGTTCCGTGTCGGTTGGGAAGCAGTCTTTAAACTGTGTTGATTTCCAACTTGCAAAGAAGACATCAGCGAGTAAGTAAAGTCTTTATTTGCTAGGCATAACTCCTAAGTTCGCGACTTCAGTTACTGATAAAACTAGTAGCGGTCAAATTAAGAGAACAGAAGCATAAAAGAATTGTTCAAATAAACTTAAAAACTATCTACCCGTGAAAACAATTCGACCTTACGACAATGATATATATATATAAGGCAATTAAAGCTATTCAGTTGAGATGAATAAAAGATCTTATACAAGTTTAAAGTGGCTACGCCATGGTGATCAGTTTTACGCTGTGAGGATGAAGTACCCTCAAACACGTGTTAGATTTCTTTTCTTTCAATAAGCGATCTTTCAGCTTTTCAAAGCGATCTTAAGAACTCATGACAATTATAAATGGTGGAAATTGGTTTACCATATCCCAGTCATTGATCACGTGATTAACTCCAAATTCATCTTGGATAAAGCTGGCAAATCCTTCATTTAACCACAAATCGTTCCACCAACGCATGGTCACCAGATTACCAAACCACTGAAACATATAAAGCAAAAACATCACCAAACTCAATGATGGGGAGAGAAACCAACTGTGTGCGTGAGTTAACCGGTGTCTGAATGTTAAAAAAAATAATAAGAAAATTCCTTTACTGACAAGGTTTTTAATTTTTATTTTGTTTTTCGTGGGTCTTTGAGTTTACTAAATCGTCTTATGATTTGCTAAAGACATTTTAAGGCTTTTTAAAGCGAAGTATGTGTAGACTGGTCGGCGCTGCGTGTCTTCGTTTTTTGTTTCAATTTGAGACTTCCGTAAAACCGAATCACCTTATTAGTCCTTAAACCCTTTTTCAGTAAATCGTAAAATAAAAATAGTAAAAACAGTTTTTAGTTTTTTTTTTTCGTTTGACCACTGTTAAGTGCGTGGGCTGCCTGTGATCAACATGTAACTGCTAGGGAATCTGACGGTGTTATTTGGTTACCTGATGTGCCAGCTCATGTGCTATAACCTGGGTTATTGATAGTTTGGTGGCGCTAGATGAAGAATGCTCATCGTACACAAGATGGACTCGACGGAACATCACCAGTCCCCAGTTTTCCATGGCGCCAATGAGAAAGTCCGGAACGGCCAGCAAATCTAGGAAAAGTTAAGGCACATAAAAAAAGTTGATTCTCGGCGATAGCCAGTCAATAGCATTGGTGAGTAATTATATGTTACGTTTCACTTTTCTTGTTCATATCACTTTTGCTGAATTTATTGGATTCCATAAGGTGTGTTCAAGGAGATTTGAGTCTGGCCCTGTTGACGAAGTGAAACATCTTGACGACAAGTTTAAGTTTTGGCGCCTCTCAAACTACGCCTCTCAGTTGACTCAGGGTCTTGGAAAAATAATTGGTAAGATCATACTGGCGTATGCTCATTATAGGCATCTGCCTCATCTTCCTCGGATGTTCACATCATTGGGCAGTGATGTTAAGCTGTTGGCCTCAGTTTTCTCCTTCGTCTCCAAGGGTAAAACATGAAGGGGACGTAAAAGAACTCACACGCTGCTCGCCAAGAGTAGCGAGCGTAGCTCCCAGTGGTGTGATATGTACTACTGTATTTTAGTATAAATCTACTACCGTTCTATCACGGATGCCATTCTCTGATTGGCTACGCTACTCGCTATCTATTCTGTGATAGATAGTGAGTAGTGGTTATCAACAAAATGCCGGACGCTTGTTCGCGTTTACGAAGTGTCTGTGAGGAGGATTTAGACAATTTGCTTGTTTACTTTTCAACGACTGGTAGATTTATACTAAAACAATTAGATTATTCGCTCTCGATTTCTACGCGTGATAGTTAATTCGGGCTGCGCCCTCATCAGCTAACATCAGCTATCACCCAATAGAAATCTCGAGCTCATAATCTAATTGTTAAATATAACTCAGGGTTGGGTGGAGGCCAGGTGATAAGCCGACCATTTGTCCGCAGAAAAACGGAAAAAGGCTCAATCTGTGTTTAAGCCTCATGCTAGGATTAACTTTGCACTTAACTTGCGTTCTTAAGGACTATTCTACCCGAATCATAAACTCACCAAGTTTGGGGAGTGAGAAAGGTTCTCCAAATAGCTTCTCATAATAAGACAGCAACTTGACAGCAGTGCGCAGAGCATAATCCAGGCGGTCATAATCACTCGGCGGGGCATGGACTCGAACCTGTCAATCATAGAGTATAAGAAGGTCAAAGTGCGCAACAAGCAGTCTGGTAAAAGTCCCCAAACCAGTGTTGTAAGGCGCATTTCATCACATCCAAATGCTAATTTGCGCCAAACAAGTAATAAATAATAATTTAAGTTATTCCTATCCTCATTTCTAACAAAAAATTATATCCTTCACATGCGTCACTAAGGTTGGAACCCGATTTTTTATACCCGATCATGTGGCTGCAATGGCCGTCCCCACGATAGATCTAGCGTGGGGACGACCATTGCAGCCATTAAACAATTATTGGACGAGGTTGAGCAAAATATCGTGATTTGTCAGTGGCGAGCAGTTCAATTATTTGCCGAAGCCGAAGGCCGAGGCAAATAACTGAACTGCGAGACACTGGCAAATCACGTTATTTTGCGAAAACCGAGTTCAATAATAGTTTTATCATTCGATCACCGAGCTTGTTTTTCATAATTATTTTCGGGAAGCGTGAAACAATCTGCCATTTCACTGAATTTGAAGAGCTTGGACGTGTGGACACAACTACGCATGAGCAGAATATTATTTGCAGCAAAATCACCGTTGGACGCTACTGCGTACGAGCAGACCATTATTTGTAGGCATGCAGTTATTTGTAGATCACGTTGTAGGCTCTGGGCCAATGAAAAGAAGGGAAAAAAGTATCGAATGACAATATTTATTACTGGCGTTGTTTGCAACTGTCGTGATTGGCCAAAGTAATTATTTGGTTTTGGTTTTGCGAAAATTAATTGAAAATTGATCTAACTGCAACCGAAAAAATAACTTACCACTACTCCAGAGTCGGTCTTGCTTTCTTTATATTTGAAGTCCAGTACCGCAAAAGCCACAAGATACGAGCTCATGTTGACACTTGAAGCAAAGTGTTCCTCCACTAGTCCATCCCTCCTGTTCACACGCCGAACTCGCGGCATGTTGGAAAGAGCGTAGTACGGCTCGGGGTCATGAATTACAGAGATGGTGAAGGACGCCTTAAAGGAGGGTTCATCGAAACAAGGGAACACCTCCCTGGCGTGTGAAGGCTCGAAATATGTCACTGCTAGTGTTCTGTTTAAAGAAATACCAATAGAACGCACATAGAATAAATGCTTTTTTCCGAAGCATAAACAAATTTTGTCAAATGTAACTGAAGTTGAGGCTTTTATTCACAGACTCAAACTTTACTGAAATCAAATCCTAGGTGTTCAAAGAGAAGTCGGATAACGTTTAATTCATAAGTATGTAACTACAATACTGTTTTATCCTCTGGCTAATAACTTGTCCGCTTGATAAGGTTTTGGGCGCTTAACTTTGAGCCCCTTGACCCAGATTGTTCAGCACAACACCCAACAACAAAGGAAATAATTTGCAGTACGAAATTTCCACTTCTATGTACTTAGTAAGGATTTCTTTCATCAAGTCCGAGGAACGAATGTCAGCTGGCGTCATTTAAATTTGCTATACCGTGCTGACGATTCCCAAGAAGGACGAAACAGCTGTCCACGGTTGCAACCCTGCTTCATCGAGTTTTGGTCCTGTTGATGTCTCGCAAAGTAAACCTTTTTTCGTAGTATCATCCTTGTTTGTTTAACATTCTTAGTTTTAGTTTTTGGGAAGCGCAACGAGCAATTAGTGGACGTGTGCGCTATATAAGTGCACTATTATTAATATCATCATCATCATCATCATCATCATCATCATCATTATTACTATCATTATTATTATTATTATTATTATTATTATTGTGTGCAACAACGTTAGAAGGGGAACTATTTGAAAGGGGCCGGAATGGGAAGCAAAGGTAACTTAGCAGTGCTTTCCTTGTGCTGCTCCTTTCTTATTGTATTGTACAAGATTATTCTAATGCGTGAGTTTGTGGACGAAAATCATTGTTTCAATTGACATTCAAATGAACGTTACTGCATGAGCATTATTTTCTTGTGATGCTGTCTACCAAACTGTACAAGTATGCTGCGCCGGAGTGTTATCATTCAAACGAAAGCTCCTGATCAATAGTTTCGTCTGGCGCTGTTTATTAATGTCGTTCAAACCCGCTACTCTTAAGTTCCATGTTGTCTATATATTTTACAAAAATCAGGATTTTTGATTCTTCTTTCATTCGAACTTGACTACAATAATGGGTCAAAATATATTTAGTCATCACTGCTTCAAAACATTCTTTCTAAAATTAAATTAACCCGTACCTTTTTTCGCCGGTTTCGGAAGTGTAACTGCTTTTGTAAAATCCCTCCAATCTGTCGGAAATCTTGGATTTGAACTCCAAAGTAACAACATACAACTCTCCCTTGCGAAGACTCTCCCCCACCTCTATGCAAAGCTGTTGGTTTTTCTTGAAAGCAAGAATTCTTTCCACAACCAATCGTTTTTCTGCCGTTGTCATAGAAACGTTTAAGATGTCCAGATCTCCTGAGTGAAGAATTATAAATCGAGTTGCTTTTTTGCAAAGTATTTTAATCTTAACAATCCCGCTATATCTGAGCGTTGTCAAATTCACTCTCAAATCCAGTTTGTAGCTTACTGGCTGGAAGTCCCTTGGTAGGCACTCTCCATCGTGAGGAAATTTCTCAATGTTGTCGACAAAGTGAAACTTCACCTCCTCCCCTCTGGTGCGGTGCTTGGACAACTCTCGCGCATGCTCGGTGAAGTGAGGCAGAAAATCGTGCTTTGCCAAGATTCCGACGAAAGCCGCAGCAAAAAGGAGTGAAATAAAGAAAACTACAAATCTGAAAATTATTCTCCGCATTGGCTTGGTTGTTTTAGAATTAAGTGGACATGGCTTTTGATGAACTTTCGTTTTCTCAGCCGCTTGCAGTTCATCTTCTTCATCTGTGTCCATCATTGATTAAGGTTTTCGACAACAGTTATCTGAAATCATTGCCAAAATAAGATCAACATAAACATAAGAAAGCTAAATGACAAACGTAAGAGTGATCGACTTCGTTGCCTGGAACAGTG